>JARBWK010000019.1:10571236-10932208 GCA_030556195.1 Anolis apletophallus | reverse complement strand
GTTAAACATGTTTTTAAATGTATTTATACACTAGTGTGAAACCTGGGCCTGTTTTGATGAACACAACATAGATGGAATGGCAGAAAGACACAAACTCCCACACAGAACTCCCATAACCAAGAGAAAATACTATAAGAGTTTGGTGGGCATTGACCTTGAGTTTTGCAGTTGTAGTTCACCTACATCCAGAGAGCACTGTGGACTCAAACAATGTTGGATCAGGACCAAACTTGGCATGAATACTCAATATGCCCAAATATGAACGCAGATGGAGTTCAGGGGAAATAGGCCTTGACATTTGGGAGTTGTAGTTGCTGGGATGTATAGTTCCCTACAATCAAAGAGCATTCTGAACCCCACTAATGATAGAACTGGGCCAAACTTCCACACAGAAGCCCCAGGAGGCAAGAGGAGGTCTCTACTTGGGGAAAGGGAGGCGCCTTCCTAATGCATGGAGAGGGAGAGACCAAGTAGACAATGGGTGGGGAAGGGGTATTGTAATTTTGTGCCTTTATCGAGTTAGGTTTCTTAGGTTTTTATACTTCAACACACTAGACTCTCCCCCCCTTCCTGAGGTTCCACTTCCCAGGGCACACCTGATGATCGCTCACGGCACACTAGTGTGCCCCGGCACACTGGTTGGGAAACACTGCCCTAGGCCATGGCCTAGGTTGGCCTTATGGGTAATCTGGGCCTACTAAGGACCAGTCTTAGCCAATGAGTGTTTCAAGCACTCCTTATATAACAAGTAATTTTGTTTTGTTTGTGCGTTGTGTCTTGCATTGGGTGAGCCTCTCTTCTCCTACCTCGCAGGGGGAGCTGTACATCGAGGCCTGGGAGCAGAAATATGTTCAGCAACTTGCCCAAGCTGGTGGCCTCAAGGATGGCTTCAAGGCTGCCTGGCCTCCGTGGATCTCAATGGCGACTCCCGGACCTCATCGCCGACGCCCTGCACCGGATCGGGCACGTTGAGAGGGGCTGTGATGGTAAGAGAGGAGGTCTTCAAGGGTGGCCTCGTGCACAAAACTTTGTAGTAGAGTTACAGAATCCTAGAGTCGGAGGACCATCCATTCCGACCCCTTTCTGCCGGGCAGGAAAATCCAATCAAAGACTTCCAGACAGATGGCCATCCAGCCTCTTCTTCTGAAGAAGCCGAGCTTAGACTTTTCGGTTCCTGCCAATTACCGCCCAGTTTCGAATCTTCCGTTTATAGGCAAGGTAATTGAGCCTTGAGCCATCCAGAAATTCTTGGATGACACAACTGGCTTAGATCCCTTCCAGTCCGGTTTCCGTCCTGGGCATGGGACCGAAACTGTTACGATTGCCATCACAGACCAACTCCGTTGCCAGCTCGACCGAGGCGGTTTGGCGCTGCTAGTGCTTCTTGACCTCACTGCAGCATTTGATACCGCTCACTCAGCTGGTACGGAGATTCGGACTGGAGTGTTATCAGTACACTGATGACACCCAGCTCCTTCTGCGTCTGGAGACCGGGGCAGTTTCGGTACCTGATAATTTCACCTTATGCCTTGAAGCCGTGACTGGATGGCTGCGTGCTAGCAGGCTGAGGGTGAACCCGGCGAAGACAGAGATCCTGTGGCGTGGCCGCCCTGAGGGAGTGGAGCACCCGCTGCCTACCCTCGACGGTGAGCCTCTTGCTCCATTGGCCACCGTGAAAAGCCTAGGTGTCATTTTGGACCCCTTGCTATCGATGGAGGCCCAGGTCTCCGCTGTCAGCAAACAGGCGTTTTTTCATCTTCGCCAAGCCAGGCAGCTGGCACCCTATCTTTCTGGGGAGGCTTTGGCCACAGTGGTCCATGCCATGGTCACTTCGAGGCTGACTACTGTAATGCTCTCTACATTGGTCTTCCTTCGTCAGTGACCTGAAAACTCCGTATGGTTCAAAATGTAGCTGCCAGGCTCCTTACAGGAACTCCTGTGGGATGTCATATAACACCTATTCTGTGTCAGCTGCATTGGCTACCAATCGAATTCCGGATCTCCTACAAGGTGTTGGTTCTAACCTTGAAGGCCTTGTACGGCCAGGGGCCAACGTACCTTAGGGACCGCCTCTCCCCCATCAACCCCAGTGGTCACCTCGATCTTCTCCGCTTTTCTTCTACATCCCGAATAGATTACTGCAACGCGCTCTACGTGGGGCTGCCTTTGAAGACAGTTCGGAAATTACAACTAGTCCAATGGGCAGCAGCCAGACTAAACTGGTGCTACATACAGGAGCATACCACCCCTGTTGTGTCAGCTCCACTGGCTGCCGGTCCAATTCCGGGCTCAATTCAAAGTGCTGGTGTTGACCTTTAAAGCTCTATACGGTTCTGGCCCAGCTTACTTGTCGAGCATCTGCCGCTACGTCCACCTCGTACTTTAAGATCATCTGGGAAGGCCCTGCTCTCGCTCCTGCCGGCTTCCCAGGTGCGGCTGGTGGGGACGAGGGAGAGGGCCTTCTCGGTGGTGGCTCCCCGTCTGTGGAATGCGCTCCCTAGCGACATACGATCAATTCCATCCCTCCTGACATTCAGGAAAAAGTGAAAGCCTGGATGTGGGACCAGGCGTTCGCATAGTAGCACAGGACAGCACTTTAGTAGTTTTAATGGAAAGTTGGTGAATAGGGCTCAATGCTTTTATGGATGGAACACTGTTTTTAACATAGGTGAATGCATAGGATGTGTGAATATAATTATATTTTAATGTATTTTAGTGTCAAATGCTGGAGGGTTTTATATTGTGTTTTATACTGCAATTGTGATGTAGGCATCAAATTATGCCTTTTGGAAGCCGCTCTGAGTCCCCCCCCTCGGGGGTTGAGAAGAGCGGGGTAAAATGCCATAAATAAATAATAATAAATAATTCTCAAGAGAATCTCCTTTATATACCGGGTGCAAAGACTCTATATTACCGTTTCAACTGCGACCGGGTAGTTTTCTTATTCCACCCTTACCACTAATTTATATAGAGACTTCTTATAATCCACTTGCTGCCACCATATAATGTAATAAGTATTCACACAGGTCAGCTTTCCCACTGACCTTCCGATTACTGTGTCAGGGCAGAGTGTCTCTCTAACCCAAACTCCCACTGACACTATTTGTTAACTTTCGCTGCCACCATTCACTATACTTGACTACCCACTAGGAAGATGTTGTTTTAGAGGCTTGTGTGTGAAGGAATTACGCGGGGAGATATCTTTGTTAAAAAACTGCAAAGTTTATTCAAACAGTGTTCTAAGCGTGGAGGTTTTAGAGTTCAAGACTTAGGTGCTTACAGTATCTACTTAGAGGCACGTATCTTAAGGTTGCAATACATTAACTATGGAGATACAACTTGATACTATATAGCTGCACTCCCAGAACCGATAGCTCAGCAGCCTTTACACTAACTGCTTGTCCTTAAACCCAACTCCTTTCCTAGCAGTTCAAACACCGCTTTTCTTCTACTCTCTCTCTCAGAGTAGAGTCAGAGTCTTTTTTAAAACCCACTAACAGCTGGCTAAAACGGACTCTCTAACTCTCCACACACCCTCTCTCCTTTGGCTTTCGCTGTCAACTCCCAACTGCTAAAGTTTGAATTCGAAGATTCTAAGGCCAGCTGCAGGCTCCACTTCCTGTTTCCACGGTAACGGAAACCCTTGGAGGTTCTGCACACTAATATCTTCATTAACCCTTTAGGTTTTACTCCTTCAACACACACACACACACACACACACACACACACATATATATATATCAACCATATTTAAAACCTGCAATAAAGAAATATGACTTCATCACACCAGGCCCTAGAGAAATTTGCCCGGAGGTCACTAGGCGGAGAGCTTTCTCAGCCGCCGCCCTAAAACTGTGGAACTCTCTGCCACCCAACATCCGAGCCATGCACAAATTGAGTTGTTTTACTGTTGCACTGAAGACTTGGCTCTTTGGCAGAGCATTTGATTAGTGGTTTTAATGATAATTTAAGTGTTTTATTGATTTATTCTGTAAGTCGCCTAGAGCACTGTTGGTGGAGGGCGTCTATGCAAGTAATAATTGATTGATTGATTGACTCTTCAAAGCCCTCAATGAAGGAGACTCCATCTGACGCAAAGGGTGCCGAACGGGCTCTTCCCATCAGAAAGTTTTTCCTAAGGAATTGTTGTTTACCAGAGCAGGAGCCACCTCTGACCTTAAACACCACGCCAGCTTGGTAAAATCAGCAAGCAGTTTATTGAAGAATATATGTAGGCAAAGCAGTAAAAATAGCCAAAAACAGCTAAGGTCCAATATATACAATAGTCCATACTCTTCAAGGGAAAACAAGAGCTATGAGTACATAGAAATCCGTGAGTCTAGGCACTTGAATCCATGAAACAAGACAGCAGGAAAATCTCATAGACAAATCTTAAGCTTGGCAAAAACTTGGTACATGAAACTCGGAGCACTTGAAAGCAAGACCGTGATAAAATAACAATGTTGACCTGACTGAGGCCACTTTCTCCCATGAGTCATTATAAAGCTTTTCCAGATCCCAAAACTGGCAAGTGTATGCATGCCAGTGGGTGTCGCACACCGGCCGTGAACCAGGGCCCTAGTGGGCGGTGAGGCGATCCAAGGGGGCGGTGGGAGGCTCAGGAGAATTTGGGGGGCACTGAAGCCCTGTAAGGGGGCGGTGGTGGGATTCCAACTCTCAAGCACGCGAGTGTATGCATGCCAGTGAGTGTTCCACACCGGCCGTGAACCAGGGCCCTAGTGGGTGGTGAGGCGATCCAAGGGGGCGGTGGGAGGCTCAGGAGAATTTGGGGGGCACTGAAACCCTGTAAGGGGGCAGTGGCGGGATTCCAACTCGCAAGCACGCGATGTCCCAGTGGGTGTTGCACACCGGCCGGGAACCAGGGCCCTAGCGGGCGGTGAGGCGATCCAAGGGGCGGTGGAGGCTCAGGAGAATTTGGGGGCACTGAAGCCCTGTATGGCGGGATTCCAACTGCAAGCACGCGTGTGTATGCTTGCCAGTGGGTGTCGCACACCGGCCGTGAACTAGAGCCCTAGTGGGCGGTGAGGCGATCCAAGGGGGCGGTGGGAGGCTCAGGAGAATTTGGGGGGGCATTGAAGCCCTGTAAAGGGGCGGTGGCGGGATTCCAACTCGCAAGCGCGAGTGTATGCATGCCAGTGGGTGTCATGTGAAACCAGAGCCCTAGTGGGCGGTGAGGCGATCCAAGGGGGCGGTGGAGGCTCAGGAGAATTTGGGGGGCACTGAAGCCCTGTAAGGGGGCGGTGGCGGGATTCCAACTCGCAGTGAGTGTATGCATGCCAGTGGGTGTCGCGCACCGGCAACCAGGGCCCTAATGGGCAGTGAGGCGATCCAAGGGGGCGGTGGGAGGCTCAGGAGAATTTGGGGGGGCACTGAAGCCCTGTAAGGGGCGGGGCCCAACTGTAAGGGAGAGTGTATGCATGCCAGTGGATGTCGCACACCGGCCGTGAGCCAGGGCCCTAGTGGGCGGTGAGGCAATCCAAGGGGGCGGTGGGAGGCTCAGGAGAATTTGGGGGGGCACTGAAGCCCTGTAAGGGGGCGGTGGTGGGATTCAGGAGAATTTGGGGGGGGCCCTGAAGCCCTGTAAGGGGGCGGTGGCGGGATTCCAACTCGCAAGCGCGCGAGTGTATGCATGCCAGTGGGTGTCGCACACCGGCCATGAACCAGGGCCCTAGTGGGCGGTAATGCAATCCAAGGGGGTGGTGGGAGGCTCAGGAGAATTTGGGGGGGCTGAAGCCCTGTAAGGGGGCGGGGGCGGGATTCCAACTCGCAAGCGCGAGAGTGTATGCATGCCAGTGGATGTCGCACACTGGCCATGACCCAGGGCCCTAGTGGGTGGTGAGGCGATCCAAGGGGATGGTGGGAGGCTCAGGAGAATTTGGGGGCACTGAAGCCCTGTAAGGGGGCGGTGGCGGGATTCCAACTCGCAAGCACGCGAGTGTATGCATGCCAGTGGGTGTCGCACACCGGCCGTGAACCAGAGCCCTAGTGGGCGGTGAGGCGATCCAAGGGGGCGGTGGGAGGCTCAGGAGAATTGGGGGGGCACTGAAGCCCTGTAAGGGGGCGGTGGCGGGATTCCAACTCGCAAGCGCGTGAGTGTATGCATGCCAGTGGGTGTCGCACACCGGCCGTGAACCAGGGCTATAGTGGTCGGTGAGGCACTCCACGGGGGCGGTGGGAGGCTCAGGAGAATTTGGGGGGCACTGAAGCCCTGTAAGGGGGCAGTGGCGGGATTCCGACTCGCAAGCGCGCGAGTGTATGCATGCCAGTGGGTGTCGCACACCGGCTGTGAACCAGGGCTCTAGTGGGCGGTGAGGCAATCCAAGGGGGCGGTGGGAGGCTCAGGAGAATTTGGGGGCACTGAAGCCCTGTAAGGGGGCGGTGGCGGGATTCCAACTCGCAAGCGCGAGAGTGTATGCATGCCAGTGGATGTCGCACACTGGCCATGAACCAGGGCCCTAGTGGGTGGTGAGGCGATCCAAGGGGGCGGTGGGAGGCTCAGGAGAATTGGGGGGCACTGAAGCCCTGTAAGGGGGCGGGATTCCAACTCGCAAGCGCGTGAGTGTATGCATGCCAGTGGGTGTCGCACACCGGCTGTGAACCAGGTCCCTAGTGGGCGGTGAGGCGATCCAAGGGGGCGGTGGGAGGCTCAGGAGAATTTGGGGGGCACTGAAGCCCTGTAAGGGGTGGGATTCCAACTCGCAAGCACGCGAGTGTATGCATGCCAGTGAGTGTTCCACACCGGCCGTGAACCAGGGCCCTAGTGGGCGGTGAGGCGATCCAAGGGGGCGGAGGGAGGCTCAGGAGAATTTGGGGGCACGGAAGCCCTGTAAGGGGGTGGTGATTCCAACTCGCAAGCGCGTTAGTGTATGCATGCCAGTGGGTGTCGCACACCGGCTGTGAACCAGGGCCCTAGTGGGCGGTGAGGCGATCCAAGGGGGGCGGAGGGAGGCTCAGGAGAATTTGGGGGCACTGAAGCCCTGTAAGGGGGCCGTGGAGGGATTCCAACTCGCAAGCACGCGAGTGTATGCATGCCAGTGGGTGTTCCAAACCGGCCATGAACCAGGGCCCTAGTGGGCGGTGAGGCGATCCAAGGGGGCGGTGGGAGGCTCAGGAGAATTTGGGGGGCACTGAAGCCCTGTAAGGGGGCGGGATTCCAACTCGCAAGCACGCGAGTGTATGCATGCCAGTGAGTGTTCCACACCGGCCGTGAACCAGGGCCCTAGTGGGCGGTGAGGCGATCCAAGGGGGCGGTGGGAGGCTCAGGAGAATTTGGGGGGCACTGAAGCCCTGTAAGGGGGCGGGGGTGGGATTCCAACTCGCAAGCGTGCGAGTGTATGCATGCCGGTGGGTGTCGCACACCGGCCGTGAACCAGGGCCCTAGTGGGCGGTGAGGCGATCCAAGGGGGGCAGTGGGAGGCTCAGGAGAATTTGGGGGCACTGAAGCCCGGTACGGGGGCGGTGGTGGGATTCCAACTCGCAAGCGTGCGAGTGTATGCATGCCAGTGGGTGTCGCACACCGGCCGTGACCCAGGGCCCTAGCGGGCGGTGAGGCAGTGCAAGGGGGCAGTGGGAGGCTCAGGAGAATTTGGGGGCACTGAAGCCCTGTAAGGGGGCGGTGGTGGGATTCCAACTCGCAAGCGCGAGAGTGTATGCATGCCAGTGGATGTCGCACACTGGCCATGAACCAGGGCCCTAGTGGGTGGTGAGGTGATCCAAGGGTGCGGTGGGAGGCTCAGGAGAATTTGGGGGGCACTGAAGCCCTGTAAGGGGGGCGGTGGCGGGATTCCGACTCGCAGCGCGCAAGTGTATGCATGCCAGTGGGTGTCGCACACCGGCCGTGAACCAGGGCCCTAGTGGGCGGTGAGGCGATCCAAGGGGGCGGTGGGCGGCTCCGGAGAATTTGGGGGCACTGAAGCCCTGTAAGAGGGCGGTGGCGGGATTCCGACTCGCAAGCGCGCGAGTGTATGCATGCCAGTGGGTGTCGCACACCGGCCGTGAACCAGGGCCTAGTGGGTGGTGAGGCAATCCAAGGGGCGGTGGGAGGCTCAGGAGAATTTGGGGGGCACTGAAGCCCTGTAAGGGGGCGGTGGCGGGATTCCAACTCGCAAGCGCGCGAGTGTATGCATGCCAGTGGGTGTCGCACACCGGCCGTGAACCAGGGCCCTAGTGGGCGGTGAGGCGATCCAAGGGGGCGGTGGGAGGCTCAGGAGAATTTGGGGGCACTGAAGCCCTGTAAGGGGGCGGTGGCGGGATTCCAACTCGCAAGCGCGCAAGTGTATGCATGCCAGTAGGTGTCGCACACCGGCCGTGAACCAGGGCCCTTTAAATATTTACACAACCACGCCTGGAAATAACAGTCTATTTATTGAGATAAACAATGTCCAAAAAAAAATCAGTAAACATGAAAATAGCCAAGGCAAAAAGCATTTGAGTAAATCCCAGGAGTTCATGGAACTGCTTGCAGTAGAATCAAAAGTTGACCAGGAACTGAATTTCAAACCTTTACAGGGCTAATAGCAAGGTCTCAACATTCTAACATTTCCCTCCCTTTTTTCCTGGGAAAGTAACAGCTGTGGCTAGAATCAGCAAGCCAGGTGTCTCAATTCCCGCCCACTGGACTCTCAGAAAAATTAAATTCCCTTAACTGCTGTAGCCACAGGCCCAACAGTGGGAAACCCCGACCTGGGGGTCGGGACCCCTGGGGGGGTCGTGAGGGGATGTCAGAGGGGTCACCAAAGACCATCAGAAAAGACAGTTTTTTCTGTTGTTCATGGGGGTTCTGTGTGAGAAATTTGGCCCAAGTTTATCATTGGTGGGGTCCAGAATGCTCTTTGATTGTAGGTGAACTATAAATCCTAGCCAGGGGCGGTTTTCCATTAGGCAAACTACGCGACTGCGTGGGCGCCATCTTGGGCGACAGCGTGGGGCGCCCATGCGCCGCCGTATCTCCGTGCTGCTGCCGCTGCGCCTACAGGCGCTTCTGGGCATGCACGGAGGTTTCGCACATGCCCAGTGCCTACGGATCTCCACTTGAACTCCGTAGGCACTGCGCATCGTCTTGAAAATCTCTGCGCACATGCACTGTGTCTACAGAGCTCAAGTGAACTCCGTAGGCACAGCGCATGCACACAGAGATTTTCACGTGCATGCGCAGTGTCTACGGAGCTCAAGTGGAACTCCGTAGGCACTGGGCATGCGCGCAAAATCTCCGCGCATGCCCAGAAGCCTGGGGCGCAGCGGCAGCAGCACAGAGATACGGCGAGGCGCCCACGTTGGCCCCACGCTGTCGCCTCAAGATGGCGCCCTGCGCGGTCGCGTACTTCGCCTAATGGAAAGACAGCCCCTGGCTAGAGATGGGCTGAGGCTGGCGCGGCGAGCACGAGCGCTGCCTCTCCGGAGCCCGACCTTGGCTCCGCCTTGTTTTGGGTACCAGGCGGCAGGAGCCAATTGCAGCACGATTTTTAAATTATTTTATAACATTTTTTTTTGGTTCGTGATCTGCGCCCCCCTCGGCCATGGCCTAGGTTGGCCCTATGGGTAAACTGGGCCTGAGTAAACTATTATTGTGTTATACCAGAAATGAGGAGGTTTCACTCAGAGAGGTTCCCCTCTCACACTTTGCGCACTGTTACTATCGTGTACGATTGTATATTAAATATTGTGATATATTGTGACAAATAACAGATAGATTTACTCAAAGAGGAGAGAATATTATTTCTTTCTTCAATTCCACAGTTGTTGTTTGTTTTCCCTTTGTGTAGCAGGGAGTGGCTTTATTGTTATTGTTGTTCACAATTTGAGGCTGAACAGGCTGACACACAACAGGGATTTCCGCTCCTGCGTCCTACCATGACGGCCTCCTATGCTGAACCTGGGAGTGATCCTGGATTCATCGCTGAGCCTGGAACCCCAGGTCTCAGCGGTGGCCGGGGGGAGCTTTTGCACAGTTAAGACTCGTGCGCCAGCTGCGCCCGTACCTTGGGAAGTCTGGTCTGGCTACGGTCGTCCACGCTCTGGTCACATCCCGAATAGATGCCTGCAACGCACTCTACGTGGGGCTGCCTTTGAAGACAGTTCGGAAATTGCAATCAGTCCAGCGGGCGGCAGCCAGATGCTAACGGGAGCTACATACAGGGAGCATACCACCCCCTGTTGTGTCAGCTCCACTGGCTGCCTGTCCAATTCCGAGCTCAATTCAAAGTGCTGGTTTTGACCTTTAAAGCTCTATACCGGGGTGCTCAGAATGGTGATCTCGATCACCAGGGTGATCTTTGGGCCTCATCCTAGTGATCTTCAGGCCCCTGACCAGGTTTTTTGCTGTTGGTCCTCTTCACGCGCCCCTGCACGCTGCAAATAAGTCCTCCGTCGTTGCTCCTCCCCGCTCCTGCTCGCGCCGCCTCAAAAGCTCCAGAGTCCAAGAGGCAGAATGGGCCCCCTCTTTTGGATTCCTCCTCCCTCCGTCGTTCTCCAGCCACTCAGAGTCATAGGAGACCAAAGGAGGCGGGCCTGGATGACGCGATGCATGGCTGGCCCCGCGCACATGCGCAGAAGCGCCCATTCTGCCTCTTGGATTTCTCGTGAGCTCTTGGAGGCGGCACGCATGCTGGTGGCATGGAAATAGGAGCAACGACAGAGGAGGAGAAGAAGGATGCTTTGGGGTCATTTCCTTACCGCATCTCAAAGGTCGGTCTTTTTACTTTGGGGTGGGTGCTTGATTGTTCTGTGGCATGTCTCTTTGTTTATTTTTAATGTTTAAAAATGACATTTTAGCTCCAAAGCCTCTCTGCTTGCTTTGTTCCTTGTGAAATATATGTTGGGGAATATGGAAATGTGGGAGAAATGGGGTGGTTGGATGTATTTTTGCATGCCCCTTTGTTTACCTTGCTGAGTATTAAATGGCCTTGCAGTTCAAAAGCCTCTCTTCTTACTTTCTGGCTGATAATATGTGTGGTAATATGGCAGTGTGGGAGAAATGGGGTGGTTGGATGTATTTTTGCATGCCCCTTTGTTTACCTTACTGAGTATTAAATGGCCTTGCAGTTCAAAAGCCTCTCTTCTTACTTTCTGGCTGATAATATGTGTGGTAATATGGCAGTGTGGGAGAAATGGGGTGGTTGGATGTATTTTTATGCTCTGTTTTATATTGTTGTTCTTAAATTGAAATGTTGATGTTTTATAACTTCATTTTATGTACCGCTCCTGCTGGAAGGAGCGATACATAAAAAATGAATAATAATAAATATAAATAAATAAATAAGAAAATAGTTATACGTTTACATTTCTGGGTAGGTGATCTTTGGGACTTGGTTTTTTAATCAGTAGCTCCCATGCTGAAAAAGTGTGAGCACCCCTGCTCTATACGGTTCTGGCCCAGCTTACTTGTCCGAACGCATCAGCCGCTATGTCCCACCTCGTAATCTAAGATCATCCGGGGGCATTCGTACACCAGCACAAGGCAGCATTTTAGATTGGTTTTAATGAAAGTGGGTGATTATGGCCAATGTTTTTATGGACTGAACATTGTTTTAATCCAGAGTGAATGTGTATGGTGCTAATGTAGTTGTATTTTAATGTATTTTTAATGTATTTTAATTGTTGAAGTGTTTTGGGGTGTATATTGTTATTATGTGGGCATCGAATTGTGCCGTACTGTAAGCCGCTCTGAGTCCCCCCTTGGGGGTTGAGAAGAGCGGGGTAAAATCCCGAAATAAATAAAATAAATAAAACCTCCTCTTTCTGCCTCTCAATGGCCTTTCCTCTCTCCTCCAGGTCCCAGCACCACCTGCACGGAGGACTCCTGCGCCAACCAGGGCGTCTGCCTTCAACAGTGGGACGGCTACACGTGCGATTGCACCATGACCTCGTATGGTGGCCCGTGTGCAAGGACCGTGAGTCGCGACCCGAGTGGAATGGGGTGGTGGCACACCTATTCTTAATGTATATTGAAGACTAGGGACTCCAAAAACAAGGGTGGACCGAATGTTTATGAATACTTTGTAAACCAGGTTCTTCATATTGCAATTTTCCATGTGAGAGGGTATATCAGAACTACTACACAACGAATGACATTGGACATACAGATTGTGTGTAACTACATTGGTTCACAAACAACTTGCCGTTACATAGACAAACAAACAAACAAACAAAGGAAGGAGATTCATGGTTTTGAGAAAACAGACGTTTATGTTTTTATTTACATAGATAATAGATTATATAGATCATTGCTGTCCAACTTCTGGCGGGTCTAGGGCCGGATAAGAGGTCACTGATGACCTGTGGGGCCGCTTGGCCCCGCCCCCCAGGCCCCGCCCCAGGCCCCGCCCCCAGGCCAGGCCCCGCCCCCTCCTAAAGCCGCCGAAAAAGGAGGAGTAGGCGGCGCCAAGAGCAGCGCGTCACAGGCCTGGCATGACGCTGCTCTTGGCACCGCCTACTCCTCCTTTTGGCGCCCCCCCTTCCTAGGCCGGGAGCCGCTGAAAAGGGTAGGCGGCGCCAAGCAGCGCGTCACGCCAGGCCTGTGACGCGCTGCTCTTGGCGCCCCTTCTGCCCTTCAGCGGCTCCCTGCTTTAGGAAGGGAGGCGCCGAGAGCAGAAGCGGCACCAACGGCAGCGCATCACAGGCCTGGCGTGACGCGCTGCCCCTTGGCACCGCCTACTCCTCCTTTTCGGTGGCTCCCCGGCCTAGGAAGGGAGGGCGCCGAAGGAGTAGGCGGTGCCAAGGGGCAGCGCGTCACGCCAGGCCTGTGACGCGCTGCTCTTGGCGCCACCTTCTGCCCTTTTTAAGTCCTCCTCTGCCCTAGGAAGGGAGGGCGCGAAAAAGGGCAGACGGCGGCGCCACCGGCAGCACGTCACAGGCCTGGTGTGACGCGCTGCCCCTTGGCACCGCCTACTCCTCCTTTTTCGGCGGCTCCCCCGGCCTAGGAAGGGAGGGCGCCGAAAGGAGAGGAGGCGGTGCCAAGGGGCAGCGCGTCACGCCAGGCCTGTGACGCTGCTCTTGGCCGCCTTCTGCCCTTTTTTTCGACTCCCCCGCCCTAGGTAAATTTAATTTTTAAAATTTAAAAATGGCGGCTGAGGGCATAGGTGGGGCCGTGTCCAACAGGCTACGGGGCCGGATCCGGCCCCGGGGCCGCCAGTTGGACAGCCCTGATATAGATAATAAGGTAAATGTTTTGCCCTGACATTAAGACCAGTTGTTGTCTGACTCCGGGGGTTGGTGCTCATGTCCATTTCCAACCCGAAGAGCCGGCGTTATCCATGGACACCTCCAAGGTCATGTGACTACACGGAGCGCCGTTACTGTCCTACTGGAGTGGTACCTATTGATCTACTCGCATTTGCATGATTTTGAACTGCTAGGTTGGCAGAAGCTGGGACCGACAACGGGAGCTCGCCCCGCTCCCTGGATTCAAACCTGCAACCTTTTGGTCTATATAACAATAGTCTATATAATAATAATAATTGTCATCTATATAATAACAATAATAGTGGTGTGAATAATAATGATACTGGCCTCTCTCTCTTGGCATTACTTCGCGAACGAAGATTCTTAGGAAGGACTCATCCCTCGCTTTTTACAAGCGCGTTGATGACTAAAAAGGCCAATCTGAGAAAGGCAAGTCCGGTTGCAGAAAGCACAGCAGAAAGTCTCCTTGGGTGATGTTGTTTCCAAGTTGCGGTTCTTTCTGGGTTGTCGTTTCACTTCGAGACCCGTTCGGCGGGTCTTCTCGAAAGAGGCCGCAGCATTGTGGATAGTGCGTCTCCATGCCTCCCGATGTGAGGCCAGGGTGGACCATTGTTGGTGATCAATCTGGCCGAGCCTGAGGTGTTGTTTCAGGGAGTTCTTATATCTCTTTTTTGGGGCGCCTCTCTTGCGAGTTCACCGTAGAGTAGTATCTTTGGGAAGCGGTGGTCCTCCATCCTAGAGACGTGCCCTGCCCAGCGCAGCTGTGTTCTCAATAGCATGGCCTCAATGGTGGTGATCCCTGCTTGCTCAAGGACAGCAACATTCGTCACATAGTCGGTCCAGTGTACATTTAGGATTGTACGAAGACAGCGCTGATGAAAGCGTTTGAGGAGTCGTAGGTGTTGGCGATAAGTGACCCATGTTTCAGACCCATAGAGGAGAATAGACAGTACGATAAATCTGTACACACTGATTTTGGTGCTTTGCCTCAGGTGCTTGTTGCTCCAGACTCTTTTGTGAAGCCTTCCGAATGCGCTCTCTGCCTTTGCTAATCTGTGATCTATCTCTTTATCAACCTTGGTGTCTGAAGAGATTATGCTTCCCAGGGAGGTGAACTGCTGAACGGACTTAAGCACAGATTCGCCTATGGTGACATGGGAATGTTGGTGTTCTTCCTGTGGTGCGGGCTGGTAGAGGACTTCAGTTTTCTTCAGGCTGACTTCCAGCCCAAACAGCTTGTATATACAATATATTATATTATTAGCATAGCACAATATCAGTATTATACATTACTATATTATACTATAGCATTATATTGTAATATTATTAGTAATATTACACGTAATATAAAATGTATAATTATAATTATAAATATTGCATGTATATACATTATATTATTAGGTGAACTGCTGAACGGACTTAAGCACAGATTGGCCTATGCTGATGTGGGGATGGTGGTGTTCTTCCTGTGGTGCGGGCTGGTAGAGGACTTCCTCTACCAGAAGTCGTTAGTGACTGAAGTACCAGAGTCTACATTTCCAATGACATTGCCTTTTATATTATTGGTAGGTGAACTGCTGAACGGACTTAAGCAAAGACTTGCCTATGCTGACGTGGGGTTGATGGTGTTCTTCCTGTGGTGCGGGCTGGTAGAGGACTTCCTCTACCAGAAGTCGGTAGTGACTGAAGTACCAGAGTCTACATTTCCAATGACATTGCCTTTTATATTATTGGTAGGTGAACTGCTGAACGGACTTAAGCAAAGACTTGCCTATGCTGACGTGCGGTTGATGGTGTTCTTCCTGTGTTGCGGGCTGGTAGAGGACTTCCATTTTCTTCAGGCTGACTTCCAGCCCAAACAGCTCTGCAGCTGTTGCAAAGCAGATTGTGAGGCGCTGCAGAGCTGCTTCTGAATGGGCGACAAGGGCAGCAGCATCTGCAAAAAGCAGCTCACGGACTAGATAGTTTAGAGTCTTCGTGCGAGCCCTTAGATGGCTTAAGTTGAACAAGCTACCATCAGTATGATAGCGTATATATATACTGGCCTATATAATAATAATCATAATAATAATCATCATCTGTATAATAATAATTCTGGTGTATATAATAATGATAATAATAATGATACTGGTTGTTATAATCATGATCAATGTGTTTTAGGGAAACCCTTTCCTTTCCTTTCCTCCTATCTCTCCCTTCCTACCATTCAAGTCTACCTTCCTTCCTTCTGAGCCTCCTGGAGGCGCAGGCGTGAGGTGGTGCCGGGCAAGGCCAGGCAGGGCTCCATCCCTCTGTCCGGACTGGATTTCCCTATCTGCCCCACCCGCCCTTTTCCCGCTCTTCTGCTCTGGAGGGAGGCAGGCAAGCAGGCTCTGTGGAGGGCGACCAGGCCGTGGATCTCAAATGGCGGCTCCTGCCCTGACGGGGTCACTCTGCGATGTGTTGCTCTGATGTCCAGCAGATGGCGCTGTTTTTGATGCAAAGCATGTTTTTACCTGTCACAGGTGTGACATCTAATATAGTACAGTGTTCCCTCACTTATTGCAGGGGTTACGTTCCAGGACCACCCATGAAAAGTGAAAATCCGCTTTAGTAGGGATGCTATAAATGCATATCGCGTTCTGAGGGTGAGGCAGAAGAGGAAAGAGATTTAAAGGCACCGCACACTTTTTTTTTTGCTAGCTATCTCTACTTTGCTTTACAACCTCTCTTTATAGGCTGCTTCTCTCCTGGGGGTGGGTGGGGTTGAAACCCCCTTCCACACTCCATCCTTGCCAGGAGGCGGGATTTATTTACACCTTTGAGGGTGTAAATAAACACATAGATAAAGGGGACCCAGTCGATATTGTTTACCTTGACTTTCAAAAGGCTTTTGACCAAGTCCCTCACCAAAGGCTCCTAAATAAGCTCTTCAGCCATGGAATCAGGGGACAGGTCTCGTCCTGGATTGGAACCTGGCTAAACTGTAGGAAACAAAGGGTGGTAATAAACGGACATTTCTCTGGGTGGAAAGAGGTGAGAAGTGGCGTACCCCAAGGTTCAGTTTTGGGTCCGTTACTTTTTAATTTATTCATTAATGATCTGGATGTAGGAGTGAATTCTGAGGTAGCAAAGTTTGCAGACGACACTAAACTGTTCAGGGTAGTTAAAAATGAAACTGATTGTAAAGAGCTCCAGAAAGATCTCTCGAAATTGAGTGAATGGGCAACAAAGTGGCAAATGCATTTTAACCTAAACAAGTGTAAAGTCATGCACATCGGGGCAAAGAACCCCAACTACACCTACCAATTGATGGGGTCAAAGCTTTCCGAGACAAACCAGGAAAGGGATCTTGGGGTTTTGGTGGACAGCTCAATGAAGATGTCAACCCAGTGCGCAGCAGCAGTAAAAAAAGCAAATTCTATGCTTGGCATGATCAGAAAGGGAATCGAAAATAGGTCGGCAAATGTTGTATTGCCTCTCTACAAATCTATGGTAAGGCCACATCTGGAGTACTGTGTACAATTCTGGTCTCCGCACCTTAAGAAGGATATAACGGAACTGGAAAAGGTACAGAAAAGGGCAACAAGAATGATCCAAGGGATGGAGCAGCTCCCTTATGAAACCAGGTTGCAACGCCTTGGTCTTTTCAGCCTTGAAAGACGGCGTTTAAGAGGTGACTTGATCGAAGTGTATAAAATCACGCATGGGATAGAAAAGGTGAATAAAGAAAAACTATTTTCTTTGTCACAAAACACTAGGACGAGAGGGCACTCCCTGAAGCTCCAAGGTAGGAAAGTTAGGACTAATAAAGGGAAATATTTCTTCACCCAGAGGGTCATTGGGTTATGGAACTCACTTCCAGAGGAGGTTGTGACAGTGGTCAGCCTGGACAGCTTCAAGGCAGGATTAGACAGATTCATGGATACCAAGTGTATCGGTAGTTACTGAAAAGGACATCCAAGTGGTTGAGGTAGGCAGGATTTCCCCGGGTACTGGTTGTGGGGGGTCGGGAGCAGGTCAGGGTTTTGCCCTCCCTTCTGCTCGAGATCCCCGTGTACAACTGGTGGGCCACTGTGTGACACAGAATGCTGGACTAGATGGGCTGAGGCCCGATTCAGCATGGCTCTTCTTATGTTCTTATGTTCTTAGAACGCCGCTCTGGGCAATGGCAACCATTCATAAACTGAAAGGCAAAACCCCACAAAACAGCGAGTCTGCGAAAAGCGAACCGCGAAGTAGCAAGGGAACACTGTAGTAGGTATTAGACCTGTTTGATTTTTAAAAATTGGTTCAAAACCTTTTTCGGATTTAGGGCATGCTGGTGGCTCGGATCTAAAGTCAATTCTGATTTTCACAGAAAAAAGAGTTCAAAACTGTTCAAAACTTCCGAGACTTCCGAATCCTTTGTTAATGGTTTCAAAGTGTTATTACCTGTTTCATTGGGTGGTCTTTACTTTGAAAGTAGTTGTTTTATTCCAGAAATGGGGGAAGCAAAGGGAAGAAATCCGCATCCAAACTGGGTTAAACATTATTATTATTTAATTATTATTTATTCAAACTTCTATTACCGCCACTCCCCGAGGGCTCGGAGAGGTTCACAAGCTTGACATAAAACAATTTACATACAAAACAATACGACAGCGACAAACAATACAGTCCTATAAGGGCACCGTCTTGCCATCAAAAGGAGGAAGACTAGGAGGCCCTAAAGGGATCACCGGTAATCTACCGCCGGTGAGTAAAGCTCTCACCCAGGACTGACGCGGGAGAGAAGGAAATCCGCATCCAAACTGGGTTAAACCTAGGGCGAGAGCCATGTTTAATCTACTTTGGGTGCAGATTTCTTCCCCTTGCTTCCCCCACTTCTGGAATAAAACAACTACTTTCAAAGTAAATACCACCCAATGAAACAGGTAATAACACTTTGAAACCATTAACAAAGGATTCGGAAGTCTCGGAAGTTTTGAACAGTTTCGGAGGCGGGAGGCTGTGCCCCGGCTGCAAAAAGTTCTTCCTTTTCGGCCTCGCTTAGGGCGATCGGCGTCTCCGTCCAGCTGGAGTCACGCTGCACCAATGGCGCATGTGCAGAACCGGGCGGCCGGATGCGCCCCTGACCACGTGGCGCCCTAAGCGGGTGCTTACTTTGCCTACTTTCCGTTAAATGCGCCCCTGCTTTCGCCCCAGGTCTGAAGGCTCCGCCCCGGCTGCAAAAAGTTCCTCCTTTTCGGCCTCGCTTAAAGCGATTGGCGTCTCTGTCCGGCTGGAGTCCCTTTGCAGCAATTGCACATGTGGGAAACTATCTGGCCCCACGCATGTGCATCCAGCGCGCATGCGCAGAACTAGCTGGCTCCACGCATGTACACCTGGCATGCACACCCTCCACGAGGCCGGAGAGTGAGGGGGCGCCAAAATAATGTTCGCTTACCATTTTAAATTACCTTAGTCCGGACCTGGGCGAAAGCCATGTTTTACCCAGTTTGGATGCAGATGTCCTTCCCTCCCGCGTCAGACCTGAGGCGAGAGCCATGTTTAACACAGTTTGGCTGTGGATGTCCTTCCCTCCCGCATCAGACCTGGGGTGAGAACAGGGTTGGATTTAATGGTAAGCAAAGTAAGCACCCGCTTAGGGCGCCACGTGGTCAGGGGCGCATCCGGCCACCAGTTTCCTCACATGCGCCATTGGTGCAGCGTGACTCCAGCTGGACGGAGACACCAATCGCCCGAAACGAGGCCGAAAAGGAGGGACTTCTTGTAGCCAGAGGCGGGAGACTCCGCCCCGGCTGCAAAAAGTTCCTCCTTTTCGGCCTCGCTTAGGGTGATTGGTGTCTCTGGCCGGCTGGAGTCACGCTGCACCAATGGCGCATGTGCGGAACCTGGCGGCCGGATGCGCCCCTGACCACGTGGCGCCCTAAGCGGGTGCTTACTTTGCTTACCATTAAATCCACCCCTGTTCTTGCCCCAGGTCTGACGCGGGAAGGAAGGACATCCGCATGCAAACCAGTTTAAACATGGCTCTCGCCCCAGGTCTGACGCGGGAGGGAAGGACATCTGCATCCAAACTGGGTTAAACATGGCTCTCGCCCAGGGCCGGACTAAGGTAATTTAAAATGGTAAGCAAACGTTATTTTGGTGCCCTCTCACTCTCCGGCCTCGTGGAGGGTGTGCATGCGCGCCAGGTGTGCATGCGCGGAGCCAGCTAGTTCTGCGCATGCACGCCGGATGCACATGTGTGGGGCACATGCGCTGAACTAGCCGCCCCCGGGCATGCACACCTGGCGCACATGCGCAGAACTAGCTGGCTCTGTGCATGCGCGCCCTCCACAAGGTCGGAGAGCGAGGAGGCACCAAAATAATGTTCGCTTACCATTTTAAATTAACTTAGTCCGGCCCTGGACGAGAGCCGTGTTTAACCCAGTTTGGATGCGGATGTCCTTCCCCCCCGCATTAGACCTGGGGCGAGAGCCGTGTTTAACCCAGTTTGGATTAAAGTCAGGACCAGAGTCTTGTATGACGCCCGGTGTTCAATTGGGAGCCAGTGGAGATGTTGTAACGTCGGAGTTATATGGTGTCTCATGGGTGTCCGCATGAGTAGTCTGGCAGCTGCCATTTGAAGCACCTGAATCTCCCGGGTTGCCGATAAAGGGGTGCCAACATACAGAGGATTACAGTAATCTAGCCTCGAGGTGACCGTGGCGTGGATCACCGTTGCTAGAGCCTCTGTCGGGAGGTAAGGTGCCATATAGCCCAGGTTTCCTTCAATAGCCAGGTCCACCCTTGCTTAGCTTCCTCATTCTGATGAAACTGGATGTGTTCAAGGTGGGAAAACCTCATTGTGCATGTGTTCGTTCCTTGCGTTGCAGTATTTCTTCATTAGCGTATGAATTAAATATATGCAAAAGGAATAACGGTGGGATCAGAACGTTTGAAGGCAGACGACGCATTTCCCGTTTGTGTTTCTGTACGTACTTCACTCAGGAATAATCCTTTATAATTACATTTGGACTGTTGTGCGCTCGCCGCACCGTTTGGAGGGGCGAAATCCAAAAGGTAATTACATCAGATCCACACTTTTGTCCAGGAGGCGCAGTCCGGGTCAGCTTGCATTAGAATGCACGAGGAATGAATGAATTCCTCCAGCGTTCGCAGACAGGTCACCTTGAGGGGGGCTTGGCACCTCCTCGCTTACTATTTCCTTAAATGTACTCTGCTCGGTGTTTTGCTGGCTCCCCTTAAGGAAACTCACGAGGGAGGGGAAGGCATTGGTTTTAATTAGAATTGCAATAATTTTGCTACACCGGCCACGGTGCGTTGCCGATCCTCATAAGCAAAACACAGAGCTGCGCCCCACCTCCTTGCGCCTTGGGAATCTTAATTTTGGACAAACTGGAAGCCACATTATTACCTGAATCCCATTAATGAACACCACTGTGGGGTAAGCGGCAGCTAAGGGGAATCCTGGGAAGCCTTGGGATTGCGGGATTGCATGTCACCGTTCCCCTCCCGTCCAAAACAGGAAAGATAGAGAAATACGGTTGTATTGGGTTTCTCTCGTTTGCACATTTCCCCAATGAGAGCCATTCAGCAGTGGAAATCTCTGCCCCAGAGTGTGGTGGAGGCTCCTTCTTTGGAGGTTTTGAAACTGAGGCTGGATGGCCATCTGTCGGGGGTGATTTGAATGCAATTTTCCTGCTTCTTGGCAGAATGAGGTTCGACTGGATGGCCCACCAGGTCTCTTCCAACTCTAGGATTCTAGGATTCTACATGGCGGGGTTTGGTGGAAGTGGGTCATGTTATGAAGTCAAGACACACAGGGCAAGAGGTAGCCATGTTTGAGCCAAGAGTCTCCCTGCAGAACTTCTCCTGGAGGAGGTTTGATGGTCTGGAGACCATCAAGTTCTAGAGACCACCAAGGTCTGGAGACCACCAAGGTCTGGAGACCACCAAGGTCTAGAGACCATCAAGGTCTGGAGACCATCAAGTTCTAGAGACCATCAAGGTCTGTAGACCATCAAGATGTAGAGACCATCAAGGTCTGGAGACCATCAAGATGTAGAGACCATCAAGATCTAGAGGCCATCAAGGTCTGGAGACCATCAAGGTCTGTAGACCATCAAGATCTAGAGACCATCAGGGTCTGGAGACCATCAAGGTCTGGAGGCCACCAAGGTCTAGAGACCATCAAGGTCTGTAGACCATCAAGATCTAGAGACCATCAAGCTCTGGAGACCATCAAGATCTAGAGACCATCAGGGTCTGGAGACCACCAAGGTCTAGAGACCATCAAGGTCTGGAGACCATCAACATCTAGAGACCATCAAAGTCTGTAGACCATCAAGATGTAGAGACCATCAAGATCTAGAGAGCATCAAGGTCTGGAAACCATCAAGGTCTGGAGACCATCAAGATGTAGAGACCATCAAAATCTAGAGACCATCAAGGTCTGTAGACCATCAAGATCTAGAGACCATCAAGATCTAGAGACCATCAAGATCTAGAGACCATCAAGAACTAGAGACCATCAGGGTCTGGAGACCACCAAGGTCTGGAGACCACCAAGGTCTAGAGACCATCAAGGTCTGGAGACCATCAACATCTAGAGACCATCAAAGTCTGTAGACCATCAAGATCTAGAGACCATCAAGGTCTGGAGACCATCAAGGTCTGGAGACCATCAAGATGTAGAGACCATCAAGATCTAGAGACCATCAAGGTCTGGAGAGCATCAAGGTCTGTAGACCATCAAGATCTAGAGACCATCAAGGTCTGGAGACCATCAAGATCTAGAGACCATCAGGGTCTGGAGACCATCAAGGTCTGGAGACCATCAAGATCTAGAGACCATCAGGGTCTGGAGACCATCAAGGTCTGGAGACCACCAAGGTCTAGAGACCACCAAGGTCTGGAGACCATCAGGGTCTGTAGACCATCAAGATCTAGAGACCATCAAGATCTAGAGACCATCATGTTCTGGAGACCATCAAAGTCTGGAGACCATCAAGAACTAGAAACCATCAAGGTCTGGAGACCATCAAGATCTAGAAACCATCAAGGTCTCGAGACCATCAAGGTCTGGAGACCATCAAGTTCTGGAGACCACCAAGGTCTCTTCCGACTCTAGGATTCTATGATTCTATTCCTTCGAGTTTCAACATGAACTCGCCAAAATCGGTATAATGTTGGGAAATTCATTTGTGACACTACCAGTTTGGATGAGAAGGGCAATTATTATTATTATTATTATTATTATTATTATTATTATTATGCAATGTCTGCATGCTGTGCAGTCCTGGGAGTTATAGTTTCCCAAGGTCCATACCCTTCTCTTGGTGCATTCATTCACAGTATGGAATGACTGCTCTTTGACCCCACTTTAAATACTACAGCTCCATACTACGCAGTCCTGGGAGTTATAGTTTCTCAAGGTCCATACCCTTCTCTTGGTGTATTCACAGTATGGAATGAATGCTCTTGGACCTCACTTTAAATACTACAGCTCCACACTATGCAGTCCTGGGAGTTATTGTTTCCCAAGGTCCATACCCTTCTCTTGGTGTATTTACACTATAGAATGTATGCTCTTGGACCCCACTTTAAATACTACAGCCCCATACTATGCAGTCCTGGGAGTTATAGTTTCCCAAGGTCCATACTCTTCTCTGGTTGCAACTGCATTAGAGAATAAATGCAGTCGGGGCCCATTTTAAATGACATTATTATTATTATTATTATTATTATTATGCCATGTCTCCATGCCATGCAGTCCTGAGAGTCATGGTTTTCCAAGGTCCATACCCTTCCCTTGGTGCATTTACAGTATGGAATGAATGCCCTTGCACCCCACTTGAAATGCCATGGCTCCATGCGATGGAGTCCTCCTGGGAGTTATAGTTTCTAAAGGTTCATACCCTTCTCTGTGTACATCTACACTGTGGAATGAATGCAGTTGGACCTCATTATTATTATTATTCCATATCTCCATTGCTGTTCAGTCCCGAGAGTCATAGTTTTCCAAGGTCCTGTTTAATGTGCATAGGTTTTTGGTCTTAGCTGTCAGGGCTCTTTTGGGTCTTTGGAAGGTGGCATGGAGGAGGGGTTTTAGGGGAACTACTGAGGGGTGAATTACTAATAGGACTATCTATCTATTCCCACCCCAATGCAGGTATGTGCAACGAAAGCACTCCTGAAAGATGCCCATCCATTCAAAGACCTCCAAAGAATTAGAGTCGTCGTGTCCCGTCCCCCCCTTCCATTCTCAGAGGCTATCTGTTCCACTTTGAAACAGATCTGATAGGAAAGGCCTTCTTCCTATTCTTTCCTTGTGATTTGAATCTGTTGGTTCATGTTCTAATCACCGGAGCATCAGAAAACAAGCTTGCTCCATCTCCGACATGACATCCCATCAGATAGTTAAAGATACCTGTCACATCACCATTCCGTTTGGGGTTTTTTAATTCTTCTTCTTCTCGCAGCTAAACATCCCCAGCTCTCTAAATAGCTCCTTGTAAGGCTTGGGATGCCAGGTGTTTGGTCTTCTTGGTTGCCCTTCTGTGGATCTAAAGCAGGCCTGGGCAAACTTTGGCCCTCCAGGTGTTTTGGACTTCAATCCAGGAATGATCCTGATTCATCGCTGAGCCTGGAGCCCCAGGTCTCAGCGGTGGCCGGGGGAGCTTTTGCACAGTTGCGCCCGTACCTTGGGAAGTCTGATCTGGCTACGGTCGTCCACGCTCTGGTCACATCCTGAATAGATTACTGCAACGCGCTCGACGGGGCTGCCTTTGAAGACAGTTCGAAATTACAACTAGTCCAACGGGCGGCAGCCAGATTGCTAACGGGAGCTACATACAGGGAGCATACCACCCCCCTGTTGTGTCAGCTCCACTGGCTGCCGGTCCAATTCCGGGCTCAATTCAAAGTGCTGGTTTTGACCTTTAAAGTTCTATACGGTTCAGCTTACTTGTCCGAACGCATCTGCCGCTATGTCCCACCTCGTACTTTAAGATCATCCGGGGAGGCCCTGCTCTCACTCCCGCCGGCTTCCCAGGTGCGGCTGGTGGGGACGAGGGAGAGGGCCTTCTCGGTGGTGGCTCCCCGTCTGTGGAATGCGCTCCCTAGCGACATACGTTCAATTCCATCCCTCCTGACATTCAGGAAAAAAGTGAAAGCCTGGATGTGGGAGCAGGCGTTCGCATAGTAGCACAGGACAGCACTTTAGTAGTTTTAATGGATAGTTGGTGAATAGGGCTCAATGCTTTTATGGATGGAACACTGTTTTTAACATAGGTGAATGCATAGGATGTGTGAATATAATTGTATTTTAATGTATTTTAGTGTCAAATGCTGGAGGGTTTTATATTGTGTTTTATACTGCAATTGTGATGTAGGCATCAAATTATGCCATTTGGAAGCCGCTCTGAGTCCCCACTCGGGGGTTGAGAAGAGCGGGGTAAAATGGCATAAATAAATAAATAATAATAAATAACTCCCACAATTCCTAACAGCCCATCGCTTTGCGGTGTTACATTTGCGTAGCACAGGGCTGTCCAACTGGGCTGTCCATTTTATAAAAATGGCGGCCGGGGAGGGGAGGCAGGCAGGGAGGAGGAAGAGAGGCTAGCTCCTCCTCCTTTCGGCGCCTCCCTACCTAGGGCGGGGGAGCCGCGAAAGGGCAGAAGGCGGGCGCCAACAGCAGCGCGTCACAGGCCTGGCGTGACGCGCTGCCCCTGGCGCCGCCTTCTGCCCTTTTCGGCGGCTCCCTGCCCTAGGTAGGGGGCGCCGAAAAGGAGGAGTAGGTGGCCAAGAGCAGCGTCACAGCCTGGCGTGACGCGCTGCCCCTTGGCGCCGCCTTCTGCCCTTTTCGGCGGCTCCCGCCCTAGGTAGGGGGGCGCCGAAAGGAGGAGGCGGCGCCAAGAGCAGCGCGTCACAGGCCTGGCGTGACGCGCTGCTCCTTGGCACCGCCTACTCCTCCTTTCGCCCTCCCTTCCTAGGGCAGAGGGGGGCGCCGAAGGAGGGCGGCAAGAGCAGCGTCACGCCAGGCCTGTGACGCCTGCTCTTGGCGCCACCTACTCCTCCTTTCGGCGCCCCCTCCCTACCTAGGGCGGGAGAGCCAAAAAGGCAGAAGGCGGCGCCAAGAGCAGCGCGTCACAGGCCTGGCGTGACGCGCTGCCCCTGGCGCTGCCTTCTGCCCACGGCGCCCCCTCCCTTCCTAGGGCGAAGGGGGCGCCGAAAAGGAGGGAGTAGGCAGCGTCACAGCCCTGGGTGACGCTGCACTTGGCGCCGCCTACTCCCTCCTCGGCGCCCCCTCCGCCCTAGGAAGGGAGGGCGCCGAAAGGAGGAGTAGGCGGTGCCAAGGGCAGAGCGTCACGCCAGGCCTGTGACGCGCTGCTCTTGGCGCCGCCTTCTGCCCTTTTTCGGCCGTTTTAGGAGGGGCAGGGCCTGGGGTTGGGGCGCGGCCTGGGGGCGGGCCGAGCGGCCCCCAGGTCATCAGTGACCTTTTATCCGGCCCTGGACCCCGTAGAAGTTGGACAGCACTGGCGTAGCATTTCTTTAGATCAGGCCTGGGCAAACTTTGGCCCTCAGGTGTTTTGGACTTCACTCACAATTCCTAACAGCCTATCGGCTGTTAGGAATTGTGGGAGTTGAAGTCCAAAACACCTGAGGGCCGAAGCTTGCCCAGGCCTGATCCAAAGAAATGCTACGCAAATGTAACACAGCAAAGCGATGGCATCTTTAAAAGAGTTGAATCAGGGTGGCTAACTCTAGACCAAGGGTTGGGAACCTTTTTGACTCGGAGAGCCATGAAAGCAAACTATTTGGAAATTTATTTCAGTGAGAGCCATAATATATATATAATATATTTTAAGACTGAATTCAACTCAATGTGAGTCTATACGTACATACGATGAGGAAAGGATTCCCCCGGCAGAATGACGGGACACTTCAGACCTGGCTCTGCAAAAGGCACGCTCAGGACTCTGGGAAGGAAGAGAAGGAGGAAGGAAGGAAGGAAGGGGAAAAGAAAGACAGAAGAAATAAAGGAGGGAGGGGGAGAGGAAGAAAGAAAAGAAGGAACTATGGAAAAGGAAGAAAAGAAAAGCAGCAGACAAGGAGGGGGAAAGAAAGAAGGAAATGGGAAGGGAGGAAAGGAAAGGGTGGGGAAAAGACAGGAAAAGGAGTGAGGAAAAAGTAAAATAATGAAGGGAAAAGAAAGAAGGGGAGAGAGAGGGAAGTGAAAAGAAAAGAAGGAGAAGGAAAGGAAGACTTGGGGGGGGAAAAGAATAGAAGAGGAATGAAGATGGAGAATGGAGGAAAGAAGGAAGGGGAGAGAGAGGGAAAAGGAAGGAGAAGGAGAGGGTGAAGGGGAGAAAGAAAGGAAGGAAGAGGAAGGAAGGAAGGAAGGGGAGAATGGAGGAAGGAAGGAAGGGAAGAGAGGGAGGGAAAAGGAAGAAGGAAAGGGTGAAGGGGGAGAAAGAAAGGAAGAAGGAGAATGGAGGAAAGAAGGAAGGGGAGAGAGGGAGGGAAAAGGAAGGAGAGGGTGAAGGGGAGAAAGGAAGGAAGGAGGAGGAAGGAAGGAAGGAAGACGGAGAATGGAGGAAAGAAGGAAGGGGAGAGAGGGAGGGAAAAGGAAGGAGAATGAAAGGTGAAGGGAGAGTAAGGAAGGAAGGAAGAGAACGGAAGAAAGAAGGAAGGGGAGAGAGGGAGGGAAAAGGAAGGAGAGAAGGAAAGGGTGAAGGGGAGAAAGAAAGGAAGAGGAAGGAAGGAAGAGGGAGAATAGAGGAAAGAAGGAAGGGGAGAGCGGGAGGAAAAAGGAAGGAGAGAAGGAAAGGATGAAGGGGAAGGAAGGAAGGAAGAGGGAGAATGGAGGAAAGAAGGAAGGGGAGAGAGGGATGGAAAAGTAAGAAGGAAAGGGTGAAGGGGAGAAAGGAAGGAAGGAAGAGGGAGAATGGAGGAAAGAAGGAAGGGGAGAGAGGGAGGGAAAAGGAAGAAGAGAAGGAAAGGGTGAAGGGGAGAAGGGAAGGAAGGAAGGAAGAGGAAGGAAGGAAGAAAGAGGGAGAATGGAGGAAAGAAGGAAGGGGAGAGAGGGAGTTGCATGCTGGGAAACCGAGGCCCGGGCTGCTCTGGAGAGCCAGGCAATCATGAAAAGAGCCACACCTGGCTCCCGAGCCATAGGTTCCCGACCCCTGATTGACAGTGTCATAAGCTGCTGACAGGTCTATGAAGACAGCTCCTGTAATCTGCTGCCTTTCAATAATATAACTCGTGATTATATTATTCCCATTTGTATGTAACTTGCCTGAAACGGGGAAAGGGACAGAGTTAACGTTGGCTTGGAACTTTTGCGCTCTCAAATTCTCCCATGATGTTCAAAAAAATGGAGTTGGGGGAAAGGTGAGCTCTTGAGAGTAATGGCGGACTGTCAACGTAAATAAGTGCAATGAATAAATAAAGTCGAACTGCCCACAAAGCGGCTATTATTGAGGATAATGTGAGCATCTCTGCATTGCCACTGATGTTGGACGGGTCATCCTCTGATACGGGAAATGCCGTTCTTGCACACAGGCCAAGGTTGCGCCTGTATTTCTGCAAAAAAAAAGGTCCTTAATTCAAAGGTTCTGGGCACGAAAGGGCAGGAATCCTCTCTCTGTTGCTGGTGCCGACCCGGGTTCAGATTCCAAAGCTCGATGCAGGCGTGCCCGGATTGCCCATAAGGCCTTCGAGGCCATGGCCTGGGGGCACAAGCCGAGGGGGGGCGCAGATCACGGACCAAAAAAAAACCAAAACTGGTCTGTGCCCCTCTTTCCCCCTTTCTCATGCCCCTCCTCGCGGCAAAGTCTCTGCTCCGTCCCCGCCGTCTCTCGCGCGCTCTGTCTCACTCTCTTTCTCTCGCACGCTCTCTCTCGCGCTCTCTTGTGCTCTCTCATGTGCGTGCGCTCTCACGCGCTCTCTCGCGCGCGTGTGCGCTCTCTTTCTTGCTCTCTCTCTCGTGCGCGCTCTCCTTCTTGCGTGTTCACTCTCTCGTGCACGCATGCGCGATCTCTCTCTTGCTTTCTCTCACTCGCTCTCTCTCGCACGCGTGCACTCTCTTTCTTGCTCTCTCTTGCTCCTTCTCTCACGCTCTCTCTTGCGCACTCTCTCTCTCTCTCATGCGCGCATGCGCGATTTCTCTCTTGCTCTCTCTCTCACGCTCTCTCTCTCACGCTCTCTCTCTCACTCACGTGCACTCTCTCGCGCGTGCGTGCTCTCTCTCGCATGTGCTCTCTCTTGTGCGTGCTCTTTTTCTCTCTCTCTCATGCTCTCGCTCTCTCTGTCGTGCGTACTCTCTCTCTCATGTGCACTCTCTCACACATGCTCTCTCTCCTGCGCGCACACTCTCTCTCTTGTGCGCGCATGCGCGATCTCTCTCTCGCTTTCTTTCACTCTCTCTCTCTCTCACGTGCGCACTCTCTTTCTTGCTCTCTCTCACGCTCTCTCTCTCTCTTGCGCTCTCTCTCTCTCTCTCTCGTGCCTTTGAAGCGAGTTTGCACCCGCTGCGCACTCCCCAAGCCTCCCGACTCTCGAGGAGACCTTCAGATCACAGCGGAGCTTTCCAGCCGGTGGGAAGGGGGACCTTGGAGGTGGCGGGAGGTTGGCTTAAAGGGGGCATAATTCCAAACTGTGACCTAAGGCGCAAAAAAGTGTTAATCCGGGCCTGGATGCAGGCAAGAAAAGGAGTTTTCCCCATTTTCTGTTTAGTGTAAGGAAGCTCTGTGCAAGTACAGCGTAAAGGAGGAGAATGGAGAAGCTGAGGTTAGGAGGGAAATTCTGTGGGGAGCATTGGGGATCAGAGGAGCCGGGGTGTGCTTGCTCAGCCGCGAGGTACGGAGATGAAAGGGGCGACCATTTTGAAAAATTGAGCGCACCTCAGGGGGAAAAGGAACGGTGTGTGGGAAGCAGAAGGCCAGCAAGGAGGGCTGTGATGGCGAGGCGGGCGGTTTTCTGTCTCGAGGGGAAGCGCTAGAGCTCAAAGAGCGGCTGAGTGACAGAGGTGCCCAGGGAGGCCGCGAACCTTTGCTGTTCCTTGAACATTCTGGAGAAAGAGCGCCGCAAAGGGAGCCTGGGGAGGTGCGGGCTTGTCATCCAGACATGCCAACTCCACCCTTTCCGATTCCCTGGTTCTGGGGTCGGGTTTAACCTGGCCGCAGCAAAGCACGCCTTGACAGGTGAAGGACGACGGAAAAACTGGGAGACGGGGTCTTCCTCTCTGCATTCCTTCCCTGGTGTTTTGATCCGAACTCTTCCTTTTGTTCCACTTCGAAGGAACATGTGTGCCAAGGGAAAGATGGAGCGAGGACCTCGTCACACTAGAGAATGAACCCGGACAACGTGGCATTCAATCCAGCGGAACTGATGGTGTAGGAGCATGGCTTTGAAGCTGCAAGGCCATTGGAAGACTGTGATCTTTGGGCATTCGGACAACGTGGCATTCAGCCCAGCGGAGTTGATGGCGTAGGAGCATGGCTTTGAAGCTGCAAAGCCATTGGAAGACAGTGATCTTTGGGCATTCGGACAATGTGGCATTGAGTCCAGCGGAGCTGATGGTGTAGGAGCATGGCTTTGAAGCTGCAAGGCCATTGGAAGACAATGATCTTTGGGCATTAGGACAACGTGGCATTCAGTCCAGCGGAGCATGGCGTTGGATTTGAAGCTGCAAGGCCATTGGAAGACAGTGAGCTTTGATTTTGGCAATGTTTGGTCCAGCGGAGTTGATGGTGTAGGAGCATGGCTTTGACAAGGCCATTGGAAGACTGTGATCTTTGGGCATTCGGACAACGTGGCATTCAGCCCAGTGGAGTTGATGGCGTAGGAGCATGGCTTTGAAGCTGCAAAGCCATTGGAAGACAGTGATCTTTGGGCATTTGGACAACATGGCATTCAGTCAGTTGATGGTGTAGGAGCAGGCTTTGAAGCTGCAAGGCCATTGAAGACTGTGATCTTTGGGCAGGACAACGTGGCATGGCCAGCGGAGTTGATGGCGAAGCATGGCAAGGCCATTGGAAGACAGTGATCTTTGGGCATTTGGACAACGTGGCATTCAGTCCAGCGGAGTTGATGGCGTAGGAGCATGGCTTTGAAGCTGCAAGGCCATTGGAAGACAGTGATCTTTGGGCATTTTGGCAATGTTGCATTCAGTCCAGCGGAGTTGATGGTGTAGGAGCATGGCTTTGAAGCTGCAAGGCCATTGGAAGACAGTGATCTTTGGGCATTCGGACAACATGGCATTCAGTCCAGCGGAGTTGATGAGTAGGAGCATGGCTTTGAAGCTGCAAGGCCATTGGAAGATAGTGATCTTTGGGCATTTGGACAATGTGGCATTCAGTCCAGCGGAGTTGATGGTGTACGTAGGAGCATGGCTTTGAACCTGCAAGGCCATTTGAAGACAGTGATCTATGGGCATTTGAACAACGTGGCATTCAGTCCAGCGGAGTTGATGGCGTAGGAGCATGGATTTGAAGCTGCAAGGCCATTGGAAGACAGTGAGCTTTGGGCATTTTGGCAATGTTGCATTCAGTCCAGCGGAGTTGATGGTGTAGGAGCATGGCTTTGAAGCTGCAAGGCCATTGGAAGACTGTGATCTTTGGGCATTCGGACAACGTGGCATTCAGCCCAGCGGAGTTGATGGCGTAGGAGCATGGCTTTGAAGCTGCAAGGGCATTGGAAGACAGTGATCTTTGGGCATTCGGACAACATGGCATTCAGTCCAGCGGAGTTGATGGTGTAGGAGCATGGCTTTGAAGCTGCAAGGCCATTGGAAGACTGTGATCTTTGGGCATTCGGACAACGTGGCATTCAGTCCAGCGGAGTTGATGGCGTAGGAGCATGGCTTTGAAGCTGCAAAGCCATTGGAAGACAGTGATCTTTGGGCATTCGGACAACGTGGCATTGAGTCCAGCGGAGCTGATGGCGTAGGGGCATGGCTTTGAAGCTGCAAGGCCATTGGAAGACAGTGATCTTTGGGCATTCGGACAACGTGGCATTCAGTCCAGCGGAGTTGATGGCGTAGGAGCATGGCTTTGAAGCTGCAAGGCCATTGGAAGACAGTGATCTTTGGGCATTCGGACAACGTTGCATTCAGTCCAGCGGAGTTGATGGCGTAGGAGCATGGCTTCAATTCTAGTGGTCTTTGCTTCTTCCAGCACGCTGATATTTCCCAACCTGTCTTCCCAAGAGATTTGCAGGATTTTTTTGGAGCCAACAGATTACGCAAGGCCCGAACCTCCGAGGGTAGTGCGTTCTAGAGAACTGTGCCAATGATGGAGAACCCCCTTCTCCGTGTTGAAGTTAGGCGGTATTGTGTGACATTGGGCACGGCTAGAAGATTCCAGTCTTCAGATCTAACTGTTCTCATGGGACGGTATGGGGTGAGGCGGTCCCTCAGGTACACTGGCCCCAGACCATACAAGGCCTTGAAAGTCAAGACTAACATTTTGAAGGTGATCCGGTACTCAATAGGAAGCCAGTGCAGTTCCCGCAGAATTGGTGTAATGTGGCAGCTCGCAGGAGCTCCTGCGAGCAACCGAGCTGCGGTGTTCTGCACCAGCTTGAGTTTCCGGGTCACTGACAGAGGCAGGCCAATGTAGAGAGCGTTACAGTAATCTAACCTTGAGATCACCGTGGCTTGGATCGCCGTGGCCAAGTCGTCCCGAGACAAGTAAGGGGCCAGCCTCCTAGCCTGGCGAGGATGGAAAAACGCCACTCTGCTGACAGCGGAGATTTGCGCCTCCATTGACAGCAGAGGGTCCAAAAGGACTCCAAGGCTTTTTACTGAAGACGACGGGGATAACGCCACGCCATCCAGGGTTGGAAGCTGGACGTCCCTACTGCCTGGACGACCCAGCCAGAGGATCTCCGTCTTCGCTGGATTCACCTTCAACCTACTGGCTCGCAGCCATCCAGTAATGGCTTCGAGGCAGAGATGGAAATTATTGGGTACGGTTTCGGGCCTGCCCTCCATCTTCAGTATGAGCTGGGTGTCATCAGCGTACTGGTGACATTCCAGCCCAAAGCTACGCACCAGCTGAGCAAGTGGTTGCATATAGATGTTAAATAATAGAGGGGAGAGTATGGCCCCCCTGAGGAACCCCACAATTTAAGGGGGAGCTCTCAGAGACCACCTTGCCCCTCCTCACTCGTTGTGACCGGTTCCGGTGGAAGGAGGACAGCCAATTCAAGGCTGTCCCCCTCACCCCGGTGAGACGGTGAGTCAAAAGATTGTAATCGACAGTATCAAACGCTGCTGTGAGATCCAATAACAGAAGCAGTGCTGATCCGCCTTGGTCCAGCTGGCAACGTAGCTGGTCTGTGATGGAGACCAGGACCGTCTTCGTCCCATGCCCCGAACGGAAGCTGGACTGGAAAGGGTCTAGCCAGGCTGTGTCATCTAGGAAGGTCTGCAACTGCTCCATTGCTACCCTCTCAATCCCACCCTGGACATCATTCCACAAATATATACAGCGCACTTGCCTAGTTTCCAGCAGACCTCCCAACCTCTTAGGATGCCTGCCATAGATGTGGGTGAAACGCCAGGAGAGAATGCTTCTGGAACATGGCCTGACAGCCTGGAAAACGCACAGCAACCCAGTGATTCCGTCCATGAAAGCCTTCGGCAACAAAATCTATGACTGTCTGCAAGCCGTTCTGGACTTGTTCATTTCAGTGTATTATTGTACATTTTCCCCTATTGAAGTGAAGTTCCAGGGTGGAGTGTCCCGATTCCGTGTGAGAAAGGGGCGCACTACTAAGACCACTAATACACAGGACTAGAAGAGTTCCGAAAACCCTAAGGCGCTCGAGGTGTGGAATGGATGGGCAGGAGGGCATTTTGCCAGCTTCGGAGTCTCTGTGGCATTACCTTTCCCCATGTCCTGCTCTCCCCACCCCAAAACAAAAAAAACCCCCATCATCCTCTGCACCCCCTGGGTTGATGAAGCTGTTTGGATATTGGGTCTGACAGCCTGGTCTGTTTTAATGAGGCCAAGGGATGGCTAACGAGGTCCAGGGAGCCTTTAACGAGGCTCTATTAAGGCAGACCCCTGAGGCAGGCTGGATCAGGAGGGGCTCTCCAGGGTCATTCTGTGCTCCCCCCAAAATAGTTCTACAATTTCCCTCTCCACCTCCATTCCCTTAAGAGCATGGAAAAATACAGAATGCCTTGCCCAGCTCCAAGCATGTGCCCAGGTCCACCCTTGGCCATTTCCCACTCACCCCCAATAGACCTCTGAAGCATGCCCGGATTATCCATAAGGCCACCCTAGGCCATGGCCTAGGGCGTCAGCCATGGGGAGACGGCAGGTCCGGACCCCCCAAAATTAAAAAAAATAAAATTAAAAACAAAGTTAGATCTTCTGGCGCTTCTGCACCTGCGCGCCATCCACGCCCGCCCCGTGCCCCCTCTCCTTTCCTGCACTCCTCCTTGACCCCCCCCCCGCACCTCCATGCGCCCTGGAGGCGGGACTTCCCTTCCTCCTCCACCACGATGCCGGGCGCTTCTGGGGGTGAGCCATCGCTTGCTTCTTCCTCCTCCTCGCCATGCGCCTGGCTTCCTCCTCCGCGACGCGGGGCGCCCGGTGAGGAGGAGGAAGCCAGGCGCATGGCGAGCAGGAGGAAGAAGCAAGCGATGGCTCGCTTCGGGGGGCGAGCCATCCCTTGCTTCTTCCTCCTCCTCGACATGTGCCTGACTTCCTCCTCCTCCGCGACGCCGGGTGCCCGACAAGGACGAGGAGGAAGCCAGGCGCATGGCGAGCAGGAGGAAGAAGCAAAGGATGGCTCGCTTCCGGGGTGAGTGAGCCCTTCCTTCCTTCTCCTCTCCGCTATGCGCCCAGCTTCCTCCTCCTCCGCGACACCGGGCACGTGGCGAGGAGGAGAAAGGGAAGGCTCGCCCCCAGGGTGCGCGGAGGAAGAAGGAGGCACACGGAGCCGCGAGGAGGTGAGAGGGGGTGTGAGGCATAATTTGGAAGTGTGGCCTAGGGCGCCAAAATTGCTTAATCCGGGCCTGCTCTGAAGATGCCAGTAGCCACACCTTTTCTCTCACCCTGGAAATTCCAGATATATAAAACCCATTTTCCTAGTTTTCAACAGACCTCACAACCTCATAGATCAGTGCTTCTCAACCTTCCTAATGCTGTGACCCCTTAGTCCAGTTCCTCGTGTTGTGGTGACCCCCAACCATAACATTATTTTAGCTGCTACTTCATAACTATAACTTTGCTACTGTTACGCATCGTAATGTAAATATCTGATTTGCAAGATGTATTTTCATTCACTGGACCGCATTTGGCACAAATTGCCCCAATTTGAATACTGGTGGGGTTGGCAGGGTGATTGATTTTGTCATTTGGGAGCTGTAGTTGCTGGGATTTATAGTTAACCTTTTGTTCGATAACAGATTTTGGCGACCACGAAGGGACTTTGCTTGGGGTAACAAACCTATAAAGGGCATTCTGAACTCCACTGATGGAAGTGAACCAAGCTTCCCACGCAGAACTCCCATGACCAACAGAAAATACTGGAAGGGTTTAGTGGGCATTGACCTTGAGTTTGGGAGTTGTAGTTGACCTACACCCAGAGAGCACTGTGGGCTCAATCAATGATGGATCTAGACCAAACTTGGCATGGATACTCTATATGGCCAAATGTGAACACTAGTGGAGTTTGGGGAAAATAGACCTTGACATTTGGGAGTTGTCGTTGCTGGGATGTATAGTTCACCTACAATCAAAGAGCATTCTGAACCCCACCAATGACATAATTGGGCCAAACTTCCCACATAGAACTCCCATGACCAACAGAAAATACTGGAAGGGTTTAGTGAGCATTGACCTTGAGTTTGGAAGTTGTAGTTGACCTACACCCAGAGAGCACTGTGGGCTCAAACAATGATGAATCTGGACCAAACTTGGCATGGATATGCTATATGGCCAAATGTGAACACTGGTGGAGTTTGGGGAAAATAGACCTTGACATTTGGGAGTTGTAGTTGCTGGGATTTATAGTTCACCTACAATCAAAGAGCATTCAGATTGGCCAATGACAGAATTGGCCAAACTTCCCTCACAGGACCCCTAAGACCAACGGAAAATACTGTGTTTTCTGATGGACTTTGGTGACCCCTCTGACACCCTCTCATGACCCCCCCCAGGGGTCCCAACCCCCAGGTTGAGAAACACCGTCATAGATGTTGGTGAAACGTCAGGAGAGAATGCTACTGGAACATGGCCATATGGCCCAAAAAACTCACGGCAACCAAGTGCCGCCTTTCTCCCGTTCCATACAGACAACCAAACTGGGATGGCACCTGAGCCTTTCCTCAGTGGGGATAATGAGACAAGACTCTCCATTATACCCGAAGTCAGGGCAGTCTTTGCGGCCCATATCCCTCTTCTCCTACACTTTGTACTTAAGTTGACTGCTTTCTGCTTCGGGCTCTTGCCAGGCTCCAGTTTTCCGTCTCACGGCAACAGGAAAGCCTGCTTAGGCTGTAAATCAGGAGGCAGGCTGTAAATAGCCAGTCCTGCTAGATTTACATGGCGGACTGTGAATTACGGCCAAGGGTGGCGGTGGAAACAGCCCTGTCCGCAGCGGAAAGGAATGTTTAAAGGCTGGCTGCTCAGAGCCGGGTTCCCTTCCTCTCCATCTCCCTTGCAATGGGCTGAAGAATGGTCTAGATCAGTGTTTCCCAACCTTTTTTGAGGCGCGGCACACTTTTTACATTTACAAAATCCTGGGGCACACCACCAACTAAAATGACACAAAATGACACTTTAACACAGTAATACATGTAGTTAATATGTTTTAAAATGTATTTATACACTCAGTGTCAAACCTGGGCCTGTTTCAATGAACTCAACATAGATATCCTGGCAGGAATGGCAGAAAGACACAAACTTCCCACACAGAACTCCCATAACCAAGAGAAAATACTATAAGAGTTTGGTGGGCATTGACCTTGAGTTTTGGAGTTGTAGTTCACCTATATCCAGAGAGCACTGTTGGATCAGGACCAAACTTGGCATGAATACTCAATATGCCCAAATGAGAACACAGATGGAGTTCGGGGGAAATAGACCTTGACATTTGGGAGTTACAGTTTCTGGGATTTATAGTTCCCCTACAATCAAAGAGCATTCTGAACCCCACCAATGATAGAACTGGGCCAAACTTCCCACACAGAACCCCCCAGGAGGCAAGAGGAGGTCTCTACTTAGGGAAAGGGAGGCGGGCCTTCCCAATGCATGGAGAGGGGGAGACCAAGTAGGCAACGGATGGGAAGGGGGGTGTTTGTAATTTTGTGCCTTTAGGTTTCTTAGGGTTTTTATACTTCGACACACTCCACGGCACACCTGATGATCGCTCACAGCACACTAGTGTGCCCTGGCACACTGGTTGGGAAACACTGGCCTAGACTCCTAGAGTTGGAAGGGTTGGACCCCAAGGGCCAGTTATGTGTTATTGGGCTTGGCCTCATGTAAGCCGCCCCGAGTCCCCTTGGGGAGATGGTGGCGGGGTATAAATAAAGTATTACTCCCTATTACAGCAAAACCCAGCTGATTCTTAATCCATCTATGATGATGATCGTGCCATCACCGCTCAAGCAGAGAGCTTTGAAATGGTTTAACAGAAGCTCTCTGAAGCTTTAGGAGCTCTTAATGCCTATTACAGGGGAAACCAGCTGATTCCTAATCCATCTAAAACAGTGTTTCCCAACTGGTGTGCCGTGAGCGATCATCAGGTGTGCCATGGGAAATTGGAACCTCCAATACCCTTTCTTCCACCTCCTGCCGAAATTTTTTTCTTCTCCACTCGGGCTCCCTTCTTCCCAGCCTCGCTCTGCTCGCTTCTGCCACCATTTTGATCCGAGGGGAGGGGGGAGGGAGGAAGACGGGAGGCGAGTGTGCGCAGTAGCGCCCGCACGGGTCACATCTTCCTCCCTCCCCCCTCCCCTCCTGAACACGCTCACGCTGCCCCCTCGGATCAAAATGGCAGCAGAAGCGGCAGCGTGAGCAAAGTGAGGCAAAGCGAGCAGAGCGAGGTTGGGAAGAAGGGAGCCCGAGTGGAGAAGAAAAAGTAAGTGTTTGGCAGGAGGGGGAAGAAAGGGTGTCAAGGGGAAGGGGGAGGAAGAGATCTCTGTCGAAAGCTGGCATGGGCAAACTTGGACCTTCCAGGTGTTTTGGACTTCTACTCCCACCATTCCTAGCAGCCTCAGACCCTTTTCCTTTCCCTCCCTCCGCCATTTAAGCAGGAAAGGGCCTCAGGCTGTTAGGAATGGTGGGAGTTGAATGAGAGTTCAATATGCCAAGTTTGGTTCAATTTCATTGTTGCAAGAGTTCAGGATGCTCTTTGATTGTGTGTTAACTATAAATCACAGAAACTGTAACTCCCAAATGTCTATTTTCCCCAAACTCCATCTGTGTGCACATTTGGGCATATTGAGTATTCATGCCAAGTTTGGTCCTGATCCAACATTCTTTGAGTCCACAGTGCTCTCTGGATATAGGTGAACTACAACTCCAAAACTCAAGGTCAATGCCCACCAAACTCTTATAGCATTTTCTCTTGGTTATGGGAGTTCTGTGTGGGGAGTTTGTGTCTTTCTGCCATTCCTGCCAGGAGATCTATGTTGTGTTCATCGAACAGGCCCAGGTTTCACATTTTGTGTATAAATACATTTAAAAACATATTAACTCTATGTATTACTGTGTTAGAGTGTCATTTTGTGTCATTTTGGTTGGTGGTGTGCCCCAGGATTTTGGAAATGTGCCACGGCTCAAAAAAGGTTGAAAAACACTGATCTAAAACACAGATGTGTGCTTTTCACCTTATTTATCTATTTATTATTCCAACTTATATACCGCCACTTCCCGAGGGCTCGGAGCGATTTACAGTGCGAAAAAGAACAATATACATACAAACCAAATTAAAACAAAGAGAAATCACCGAGAAGAAGAACGCCGGAATAAGAATGTTTTGCACGCCCTCCGAAAGGAAGGTAAGCTTCGCAGAGCTTGGGTTTCTGCCGGCAAGGCAACCCATAGGTATGGAGCCACAATCGTGTAGGCTCTGCGCCTGGTGGCCACCAGGTGGAAGGTATTAAAGTTGGGAACTTCAAGCAAGTTTTGGTCTTCCGAACGAAGTGATCTCTGGGGTTGGTAGGGGGTGAAGCGGTCCCTCAGGTACCAGGCCCGGATTAACCCCTTTTGGCGCCCTAGGCCACACTTTGAAATTACGCCCCCAAACCAATTACCACACACACACACACACCCTCCTCGCGGCGCCGCGCGCCCTCCTTTCTTAAGTCAAGGAAGGAGGGCCAAGGGCATGAGGAGGAGGACGGAAGGGAACCCCCGCCCCCGGTGCCGGCATCGGCCCTGGGGGCGGGGCTTCCCTCCGCCGCCTCCTCTTCACGGCGCGACGCACCCTCCTTTCTTGAGTTAAGGAAGGAGGGCCGAGGGCGTGAGGAGGAGGACGGAAGGGAAGCCCCACCCCCGGTGACAAGGGGGTGGGGCGATGGCAAGGGGGGGCGCCATGACCCCTCGCAGCGCTCTCCCCCTGCCCTCCCCCTTGAGTTAGAGTTGAGGGCCGAGGGCGTAGGAGTGAAAATCCCCACCGCGACAACGTTTTGTTTCAACATTTTTGGGGTCCGTGTTTTGTTTTAACATTTTTGCACCCCCTTGCCCCCTTGCGCCCTAGGCCATGGTCTAGGGTGGCCTTATGGATAATCCGGGCCTGTCAGGTATGCCGGCCCTGGACCATATAAGTCCTTTAAGGTGAGAACCAACACTTTGAAGGTAATCCGGTGCTCAATTGGCAGCTGCAGAATTGGAGTAACAGAGAATACGCATGCTGTTGTTTTTTAACTCCTTTTGGTACATGAATACGATTCAGCGTATCACAGAAGGAAGAAAATCACTTTCCGAATCTCTCTTGAAAGGGGCCGGAACGCGTTGATGTTTGTGTGCGTTGTATTTGTATGAGAGAGGCGCATCCTCCGTCGCTTGTGTGTCCAGGGACGGAGGAGGGCAGAGAGGCCTTTTCCTTCCCATTAGTCAAATCCTTAATAGCCCTCGGATGAAAGAGGCTGCAAAGAGTCCTGGCCCAAAGTAAAGAGAGGGCATCGAGCGCACACCACGCAGCCGCTCTCCTGATGCGCCGGGCTTGTGCTTCAAAGCCATTAGCTGCAGCCAGATCAGAGCGGAGGGGCCGCTTCAAAAGCAAGGGCAATAGGGGAGGAAGCTGTGTTGTGTTCATAGGGATTCTCAGCCGGTTCGTTGGGTTAGAGTGCCAGCCTCACACCGTCAAGGAAGAACAGGCAACCGCGAAGCTTGCCTTTTTGGAACCATGTCTCTGAGGTTCCCCCCAGCCAGCTTGAGATGGAAAGCATCTACGTCGGAACTGTTCCTACCAACATTGGAGGGTATTTATTTATTTATCGTGTCAGAAGCAAGTTGAAAACACAGTTGTAATGTATAGAGAAGGCACAAATAAAGTTCAAAACTTGGCGTGATGCTAAATGTCCTTTGACCAGAAGCTGGCCCCTTGGAGTGCCTGTGAGAAGGTCCTCCATTGTGCATGTAGCAGGGCTCACGTTGCATTCTACTAAGTCAGGACTTCCCAGGAAGTCGTTCGCGATCGACCAGTCGATCGCAGGACTAAAGGAGGTCGATCGCAGCCAGATGGGGTGCTTCTGCTCTGCACATGTGCACCTTCCACCGCGCGCGCGCCACACTTCATCGTCTACGTTTGCTTCTGGACGAGAGAGACGCAGGGTGCTTCTCTCTCTCTCCGGCAGCGGAGGCCCAGGGTTGCTTCCGGATGAGAGAGAGGCAGGCGGAGCGTGAGGCGGAGCCTCCGGAAGCCCTGCCCTTTCCCAGCTTCAGCTCTACCAGCAGCTTCTCCAGCGTTGAGGAGGGCAGGGTCAAGCTAGCTATGCCACCACTGCCTTGGCACTATCATCCTCAAGGCTGGAGAAGCTGCTAATAGAGCTGAAGCCAGAGGGGGGCAGAGCCAGGCCGTGCCAAGCCCTGCCCCCTCCCCGCCTTCAGCTCTACCAGCAGCTTCTCCAGCCTTGAGGAGGGCAGGGCCAAGCTAGCTATGCCACCACTGCCTTGGCACTACCATTCTCAAGGCTGGAGAAGCTGCTAATAGAGCTGAAGCCAGAGGGGGGCGGAGCCAGGCCGCACCAAGCCCCGCCCCTCCCCGCCTTCAGCTCTACCAGCAGCTTCTCCAGCCTTGAGAAGGCCAGGGCCAAGCCAGCCTTGTGCTAGCTATGCCACCACTGGCTTGGCATTGCCATCCTCAAGGCTGGAGAAGCTGCTGGTGGAGCTGAAGCCAGAGGGGCGGAGCTAGGCCATGCCAAGCTCCGCCCCCTCCCAGGCTTCAGCTCTACTAGCAGCTTCTCCAGCCTTGAGGAGGGCAGGGCCAAGCCAGCCTTGTGCTAGCTATGCCACCACTGGCTTGGCACTGCCATCCTCAAGGCTGGAGAAGCTGCCGGTAGAGCTGAAGCCAGAGGGGGCGGAGCCAGTCCACACCACACCACGTCCCCTCTCCACCTTCAGCTCTACCAGCTGCTGCTCCAGCCTTGAGGAGGGCAGGGCCAAGCCAGCCTTGTGCTAGCTATGCCACCACTGGCTTGGCACTGCCATTCTCAAGCCTGGAGAAGCTGCTGGTAGAGCGGAAGCCAGAGGGGGGGGAGCCAGGCCGCACCAAACCCCGTCCCTCCTGTCTTCAGCTCTACCAGCAGCTTCTCCAGCCTTGAGGAGGGCAGGGCCAAGCCAGCCTTGTGCTAGCTATGCCACCACTGGCTTGGCACTGCCGTCCTCAAGGCTGGAGAAGCTGCTGGTAGAGCGGAAGCCAGAGGGGGCGGAGCCCCGCCAGGCCAAGCCCTGCCCCTCCCCACCTTCAGCTCTACCAGCAGCTTCTCCAGCCTTGAGGAGGGCAGGGCCAAGCCAGCCTTGTGCTAGCTATGCCACCACTGGCTTGGCACTGCCATCCTCAAGGCTGGAGAAGCTACTGGTAGAGCTGAAGCCAGAGGGGGTGGAGCCAAGCCACACCAAGCCCTGCCCCCTCACCAGCTTCAGCTCTACCAGCAGCTTCTCCAGCTTTGAGGAGGGCAGGGCCAAGCCAGCCTTGTGCTAGCTATGCCACCACTGGCTTGGCACTGCCATCCTCAAGCCTGGAGAAGCTGCCGGTAGAGCTGAAGCCAGAGGGCGGCGGAGCCAGGCCGTGCCAAGCCACACCCCCTCCCCACCTTCAGCTCTACCAGCAGCTTCTCCAACCTTGAGGAGGGCAGGGCCAAGCCAGCCTTGTGCTAGCTATGCCACCACTGGCTTGGCACTGCCATCCTCAAGTCTGGAGAAGCTGCTGGTCGAGCAGAAGCCAGAGGGGGTGGAGCCAGGCCGCACCAAGCCCCGTCCCCTCCCACCTTCAGCTCTACCAGCAGCTTCTCCAGCCTTGAGGAGATAGGTAGATCTTTCTGACTTGGTTTTATTATAAGTAGCTCACATGCTGAAAAAGTGTGGGCACCCCTGTACTAAGTGGTCTGTGGTTTGCTCTTCCCCACACTCGCATGTCGTGGACTCCACTTTGTGGCTCCATTTGTTAACATTGGCTCTGCATCTCGTGCCAGAGCGTAGTCTGTTCAGTGCCTTCCAAGTCATTCTCATCCGGTCTCAGCCACTGATTGAGGTTCCAGGTTTTTGCCTGCCACTTTTGGGCTCTCGCTTGCTGAGGTGTTCTTGCGAGTATCTCTGTAGAAGCTATTTCTTGATTTAAGAAGCGCAGGCATCTGCGGTGGCTGGAAGGGCCTTCGCACAATTGAAGCTTGTGCGCCAGCTGCGACCGTACCTCGTGAAGTTGGATCTGGCCAATCTGGTGGTCGACACCTTAGTCACCTCCAGATTGGATTACTGCAATGGGCTCTACGTGGGGCTGTCCTTGAAGACGGCCTGGAAATTTCCATTGGTCCAACGGGCGGCAGCCAGATTACTAACTGAAGCGACTTACAGGGAACACTCTACTCCCTTATTAAAGGAGCTGCATTGGCTGCCATTCCTTTTCCGGTCTCAATTCAAGGTGCAGGTTCTAACCTACAAAGCCCTGATCGGTTTGGGACCCGCCTACCGACATGACCGCATTTCCATCTACGATCCCACGCCATCTCTTCGATCATCGGGAGAGGCCCTAATCTCGCTCCCGCCCCTGTTACTTTCCTGCTGAAGCGGTACCTATCGATTTACTCACATTTGCATGTTTTCGAATTGCTAGGTTGGCCAAAGCTGGGGCTAACAACAGAAGCTCACCCAGCTCCCTGGATATTACTAAGTTAGGCTAAATCCATGTGGCTAGCATGACTGCATAGAGCGCCGGTACCTTCCCACAGAAGTGGTACCTATTGATCTACTCACATTTGCATGTTTTCAAACTGCTAGGTTGGCGGAAGCTGGGGCTAACAGTGGGAGCTCACCCCGCTCCCTGGATATTGCTAAGTCAGGCTAAATCCATGTGGCTGGCATGACTGCATAGAGCACCGTTACCTTCCCGCCAGAGCGGTACCTATTGATCTACTCGTGCCTGTTTTCGAACTGCTAGGTTGGCAGAAGCTGGGGCTAACAGTGGGAGCTCACCCCACTCCCTGGATATTGCCAAGTCAGGCTAAATCCATGTGGCTGGCATGACTGCACAGAGATCCGTTACCTTCCCACCAGAGCAGTACCTATTGATCTACTCACATGTGCCTGTTTTCGAACTGCTAGGTTGGCGGAAGCTGGGGCTAACAGTGGGAGCTCACCCCACTCCCTGGATATTGCTAAGTCAGGCTAAATTCATGTGGCTGGCATGACTGCATAGGGCACCGTTACCTTCCCGCCAGAGCGGTACCTATTGATCTACTCGTGCCTGTTTTCGAACTGCTAGGTTGGCAGAAGCTGGGGCTAACAGTGGGAGCTCACCCCACTCCCTGGATATTGCTAAGTCAGGCTAAATCCATGTGGCTGGCATGACTGCATAGAGCACCATTACCTTCCCGCCAGAGCGGTACCTATTGATCTACTTGTGCCTGTTTTCGAACTGCTAGGTTGGCAGAAGCTGGGGCTAACAGTGGGAGCTCACCCCACTCCCTGGATATTGCTAAGTCAGGCTAAATCTGGCGATGAGGAGTCAATTATGGAAGTGAGGATGAGAGTTCAGAGTGTATCTAGTGATATGGATTATACCCAAGTACGTCATGTTTGTGATGACTGCATAGAGCGCTGTTACCTTCCCGCCAGAGTGGTACCTATTGATCTACTCACATGTGCATGTTTTTGAACTGCTAGGTTGGCACTAACAGCAGGAGCTCACCCCGCTCCCTGGATATCGCTAAATCAGGCTTAATCCTTGTAAGATGGGCCAATTTCCTCCAAATGGGGAGGTGCGTCTTGTTTCCTAAGAGGGGGAGGGGGTGGTGGTGTGGGCAGAGGCAGGCATCAGTGGGGCTGAGAAGCCGTGTGGGTGGGAAGGCCGGCGTCGGAGGGGAGCCCATTTGCAACCCCCGCCGGGAAAATTAAGGGAGAAATGACACTGCTTTTCCAAAGCCTCAAATTAAAGTGTCTTGAGGCTGTTATTAAGGCCTCTGCCTGGCCTGGCAGACTCCGGCGTGAAAGCAGGAGGACGGAGGCGAAGCGGGCGACGACGGCGGAGCAGAGCGGAAAAAAAAGCAAGAGGGGAGGCTGTTGCCGGCAATATTAAAACCTGACATAAAATTAAAATTGCGTTGGCATCATAATGAAATTGTGTACGTGCGCCCAGAGATGGAAAATAAAGTGAAATAGTAAAGGTGTCACACTTAATTACACTCACCTTCCCCTTGGTGCCCGGGAGCTGCCTGTGGCGGTGGGTGGCTGCTTTGCCATGGCAAACGTATTCTCCCCTATGAACCATCAAGGACGCTAAGATCATCCGGAGGGGCCCTGCTATTGGTCCCACCACCTTCGCAAGCGCGTCCAGGCCCGGATTACCCATAAAGCCACCCTAGGCCATGGCCTATGGGTGTAAGCCGCCGGGGGGGGGGGGGCGCAGATTCACGGACCTTCCCCCTCCTCCATTCGCTGGTAATCCCAGCCCGGCTCAAGTGCTGCCCCCATTGGCTGCCGCGGCGGCGCTAATTTTCCTGCTGCTGCTAAGGCATAGCAGCACCAGGAGGACAGGCGCAGCAGCGGCAGCCAATGGGGGTTGCCCGGGGCGGTGCTTAGCAGCTAAGCACCGACTTGGGCGCCCCCATTGGCTGCCGCCGCGGAACTACTTTTCCTGCTGCTGCAGGAAATTAATAACAACAACAACAACACTGCACTACTTTTCCTGCTGCTGCAGGAAATTAACAACAACAACACACCGGGAATGTGGAGCATCTGGCTAAGTGTCAGCTGCATTATTTATTTATTTATTTATTTATTTATTTATTTATTTCACTTATATTCCGCTCTTCTCACCCCGAAGGGGACACAGAGCGGATTACAGTACATATACTTGCAGACAATCCCTGCAGTTCAACATACACATATTGATGAACATAGACAAACAAAGACCAGCAAAGAGGCAATTTTCTGGCAAACTTCTGGCCACCAGGGGGAGCTGACGCACTCCTCATCTCTCGTAGCATTTTCCAGCTTCCCTTGTTGTTCTTCCGCATTCCTTTCAGAGATTCCTGGAGTTCTTTAATGGCCTCATAAATCAGTCAAAATTCGCCTCCCCACTTAATATGGTACCTTTATCTCCTACTTGACATATGCAACTGTCTTTCGGGCTGCAAAGGTCAGATCTCTCATGAGTTCAAGGCCTGCCTGGGTCGAGGTAGGTGCTCGACCTTTAAGTGTAGCCTGCTGTTGACCTTTGTAGACCGAAAGACAGTTGCATCTGTCAATTAGGAGATAAAGGTACCATATTAAGTGGGGAGGCAAATTTTGACTGAATTATGAGGCCATTAAAGAACTCCAGGAACGCTGAGGAATGCGGAAGGAACAACAAGGGACACTGGGAACGCTGAGAGATGAGGAGTACGCCAGCTCCCCCCTGGTGGCCAGAGTTTACCTCTGTTCGTCTATGTGTGTGTGTGGAAACGGCAGGGATTGTCCACTAAGTATGTGTACCTGTAATCCACTCTGAGTCCCCTTCGGGGAGAGGAGAGCGGAATATAAATAAAGAGATGAGTGTGCCAGCTCCCCCTGGTGGCCAGAGTTTGCCTCTGTTCGTCTATATGTGTGTATGTGGAAACGGCAGGGATTGTCCACTAAGTATGTGTACCTGTAATCCGCTCTGAGTCCCCTTCGGGGAGAGGAGAGCGGAATATAAATAAAGAGATGAAGAGTGTGTCAGGACTTCCGCATTCCAGCATTTTCTGACCTTCTTTTTCTTTATGGTATTATAAAAACCTCCCCTGCTTTCCAGCGGTACCTAATTTCTCTAATTACAGCTATGTATATGTATGTGGCAGGGGTGTCCACTTACACAGACAAGCTCCCACTTCCACAAACAGCAATAACTGTGCATATAATATATTGTATATCTCTCTCGGCATTACTTCGCGAACAAAGATTCTTAGGAAGGACTCATCCCACGCTGTTTACAAGCGCGTTGATGACTAAAAAGGCCAATCTGAGATAGGCAAGTTCGGTTGCAGAAAGCACAGCAGAAAGTCTCCTTGGGTGATGTTGTTTCCAAGTTGCGGTTCTTTCTGGGTTGTTGTTTCTCTTCGAGACCCGTTCGGCGTGTCTTCTCGAAAGAGGCTGCAGCATTGTGGATAGTGCGTCTCCATGCCTCCCAATGTGAGGCCAGGGTGGACCATTGTTGGTGATCAATCTGGCCGAGCCTGAGATGTTGTTTCAGGGAGTCCTTATATCTCTTTTTGGGGGCGTCTCTCTTGCGCTGACCCATGGCGAGTTCACCATAGAGTAGTATCTTTGGGAGGTGGTGGTCCTCCATGCTAGAGACGTGCCCTGCCCAGCGCAGCTGTGTTCTCAATAGCATGGCCTCAATGCTGGTGATCCCTGCTTGCTCAAGGACAGCAACATTCGTCACATAGTTGGTCCAGTGTACATTTAGGATTGTGCAAAGACAGCGCTGATGAAAGCGTTCGAGGAGTCGTAGGTGTTGGCGATAGGTGACCCATGTTTCAGACCCATAAGGAGAATAGACAGTACGATAGCTCTGTGCACACTGATTTTGGTGCTTTGCCTCTGGTGCTTGTTGCTCCAGACTCTTTTGTGAAGCCTTCCGAATGCACTCTATGCCTTTGCTAATCTGTGATCTATCTCTTTGTCAATCTTGGCGTCTGAAGAGATGATGCTTCCCAGGTAGGTGAACTGCTGAACGGACTTTAAGACAGATGTGCCTATGCTGACGTGGGGATGATGGTGTTCTTCCTGTGGTGCGGGCTGGTAGAGAACTTCCGTTTTCTTTGCTGATTTAACAGTTGTGCTAAACCTCTGGCCCATTTGCTTCAAGCAGACACGTGTTCTTTCTCCCACCCTGGACATCATCCCACTTGCCTAGTTTCCAACAAACCTCACAACCTCTGAGGATGCCTGCCATCGATGTGGGCGAAATGTCAGGAGAGAATGCTTCTGGAACATGGCCCAGTGATTCTGGCCATGAAAACCTTCGAAAACAAACCCCAAAGGGTTTCCAATTTCTAGTTGTGATTTTCCAAGGGAGGAATATCTCCTTAATGCATCTAAATTCCTGTTCTTGAGCTCTTCTGGTGGCATCGCCCTGCAGCTGGCTGCTCTCATGTCAGCTTGGCACTTGGCATAATAGGTGGGCAAGGCGTCATTTGCACCCGCCTCTCTCTGTGGCACCGGAGCACGGCTGACAAATGAGCCTCCCTGCAGAGGGGCTGGTGTGAATGCCGGCCTGCTAGAAACATCAAAAGTGGCACCTTTGGTGGGAGTGATGCCATGTCTGTGTATCAAGGCACTGCTTTCAGTCTTGGTTTATTTACCAAAACAACAAAGTTTGGGAGATGTAATTTTTTGACATTTAAGTCCTCGGATCCCCAAACAGTACAGCCATTTAGGATTTGGACTGATGTGCTCCGAATGTAACTTTCCCTAAGCTCTGAATATGGGCTTATGGGACTCAAGATCAATCTTGCCTCCTTCTCCCAGTTTTGTGTGTGTGTGTGTGTATACCTTCCTTCAGGCGCGGCCGCTGCAAGAGCTAGGGACATGGCGGAGGGCGGCTCGCCGATCCGCCTGGCGCGCAAGCTAGTCTCTTGCGCGACCTGCCCCTTTCGGCGGGGCTGGGTGACGCCAGGCGTGGCGGCTGACGTCACCCCGCCAAGGGCGGGCTGAATGCTGGGCATGCGCGCCAGGGCTGGAGCGGCCCGCCTCGAGCGGCCATGCCCCCGCTGCGGCCACGCCCTGCGAGCGGCCACGCCCTCCTCCGGCCCTTTAGGTGATCAGTCACCTCCATCAGTACTTGGCCCGTTATGTTGAACAGCCCTGCTCTAGATCAGACCTGGGCATCTTACAGCCAGCGGGCCAGATGCGGCCCGTCGGCCGATTTTGACCTCCCCGGGGAGAAGGACGTCGGGGGCGGGGGCATTTCTGCAAGAGGAAGGGCTGCCGCTGCCGCCATCCCATCGCGGGCTGTGGGGCCTGCGTTAGCAGACAGCCCGCCGCTCCAGAGAACGATCAGAGGAGCAGCGGCTTTGGAGTGGCTGCCATCCCGGGAGGCGATCCGGGCCTGCAGCGGTAGCAGTCGGCGACCAGTGGTGGCTGATCATCCTGACGACCTGGAAGACTTGATCGTCTTCCGGTCGCCAGAACGATCAGCCGCCACAGGTCGCCGACTGCTCCTCTGCAGGCCTGGAGCGCCTCCCCGGATGGCAGGCACTCCAAAGCCGAGATAGCAGGCACTCCATGGCAGGGCGATCAGCCGATCAGGAACACCTCTGACGGAACGGCTGGGGGCGAGAGCGGGCAGAGGCCTGCAGCCTCCAATCGTCTGCTGCTCTGCTCTGCTGCGGTGGCGGCTGGGTCCGCTTCGTCATCCTCTGGGCTGGGGCCATTGGGGATGTCAGCCTCCATCTTGGTTCACACCTTGTCTTCTTGAATTTAATTTAATTTTATTTTAGTGGTTTTTATTATTATTTTATAACAATTTTATAATAATAATATAATAAATACTATAATATAATGTTAAATTATATTATAATTTCAATATATTATAATGTCCATATATATATATACTATAATATGATAATTATGATATTAATACTAATAATAAATGAATATTTCTTGATATATTAATATGTTAATATTAATGATGTGTAATACATAGTAAATATAGTAAATAAATAAATAATGTAGATTAGAATGTAGTTCAGCCTTTAGGTGCGGCCCTCCATAATATTTTTTGGCTCTCGCGTGGCCCCTTGGAAAAAATAATTGCCCACCCCTGCTCTAGATGCATCCTTGGTGGAGTTCAGTGTGCTCTCTCAATGGAGGGTAAACTACAGCTCCCACTATGGTGAGTCACTTCCTACCCTACAGTAGATTGAGTTAGTCATGGGGGTTCTGTGTGCCAAGTTTGGTCCAGGCCCATCATCATTAGAGGTCACAGTTTCCCTGGTTGTGGGTGAACTACAACTCCCAGAAAGGAAGGCCAGTTCCCCACAAACCCCTCCAGCAATCAAGTTTTGGCATATCAAGTATGTGTGCCAAGTTTGGTCTAGATCCATTGGCGTTTGGGTTCACAGTGCTCTCTGGATGTAAGTGAACTACAATTCCTCCAAATCAAGGTGAATATTCCCCAAAGACATCTAGTTTTTTGCTGGTCATGGCGGCTCTGTCCAATTCCATCTTTGCTGGAGTTCAGAGTGCTCATTAATTGCAGGTGAACTATAAATCCCAGTACCTACAACTCCAAAATGCCCAGGCCAATTTTCCTCGAAACCCAAAAGTGTTCACATTTGGGCCTATTTATTTATTTATATTTATTTATTTACATCATTTATATTTCGCCCTTCTCACCCCGCAGGGGACTCAGGGCGGATTACAATGTACATATACATGGCAAACATTCAATGCCATAGACACACAACATATATAGACAGACACAGAGGCTATTTAACATTCCAGCTTCTGGCCACCAGGGGGAGCTGTCGCATTCCTTCATTCTTTACATACTTCCTGGATCGATTTTATGGCCTCGTAAACTAGTTAAATTAGCCTTCCCACAAAGTGGTACCTAAATGTCCTACTTGACAGATGCTTGGATTGGACCGGGATGGCTCTTGGGAACCTTTAGGATAAGTAAAGATAAAGGTTTTCCCTGACATTAAGTCCAGTCGTGTCCAGCTCTAGGGGTTGGTGCTCATCTCCATTTCTAGGCCAAAGAGCTGGCGTTGTCCGCAGACACCTCCAAGGTCATGTGGCTGGCATGACTGCATGGAGTGTCATTACCTTCCCGCCAGAGGAGTACTTATTGATCTTCTCACATTTGCATGTTTTTGAACTGCTAGGTTGGCAGAAGTTGGAGCTGACAGCGAGAGCTCACCTCGCTCCGTGGATTCAAACCACCAACCTTTTGGTCAGCAAATTTTGCAGCTCAGTGGTTCAATCTAAGCCCCTGTGTGTGTGTGTGTGTGTATCAGTATACTCACATTTGTATGTTTTCAAACTGTTAGGTTGGCAGAAGCTGGAGCTGACAGCGAGAGCTCACCTTGCTCAAACCACTGGCCTTTTGGTCAGCGAGTTTTGCAGCTCAGTGGTTCAACCTGTGTGTGTGTGTGTGTGTGTGTGTGTGTGTGTGTATATCTCAGTATACTCACATTTGCATGTTTTTGAACTGTTAGGTTGGCAGACGCTGGAGCTGACAGCGAGAGCTCCCCTCGCTCCGTGGATTCAAACCACCGACCTTTTGGTCAGCAAGTTTTGCAGCTCAGTGGTTCAACCTAAGCCTGTGTGTGTGTGTGTGTATGTCGGTTTACTCACATTTGCATGTTTTCGAACTGCTAGGTTGGCAGAAGCTGGAGGTGACAGCGAGAGCTCACCTCGCTCAAACCACCGGCCTTTTGGTCAGCGAGTTTTGCAGCTCAGTGGTTCAACCTAAGCTTCTGTGTGTGTGTGTATGTCTCAGTATACTCACATTTGCATGTTTTCGAATTGCTAGGTTGGCAGAAGCTGGAGCTGACAGCGAGAGCTCACCTCACTCAAACCACCCACCTTTTGGTCAGCGAGTTTTGCAGCTCAGTGGTTCAACCTAAGCGTGTGTGTGTGTGTGTGTGTGTATATATATATATATATATATATATATATATATATATATCAGTATACTCACATTTGCATGTTTTCGAACTGCTAGGTTGGCAGAAGCTGGAGCTGACAGCGAGAGCTCCCCTCACTCCGTGGATTCAAACCACCGACCTTTTGGTCAGCAAGTTTTGCAGCTCAGTGGTTCAACCTAAGCCTCTGTGTGTGTGTGTGTGTGTGTGTGTGTGTGTGTGTGTGTGTATGTCGGTTTACTCACATTTGCATGTTTTCGAACTGCTAGGTTGGCAGAAGCTGGAGCTGACAGCGAGAGCTCACCTCGCTCAAACCACCGGCCTTTTGGTCAGCGAGTTTTGCAGCTCAGTGGTTCAACCTAAGCCTCTGTGTGTGTGTGTGTGTGTGTGTGTGTGTGTGTGTCGGTATACTCACATTTGCATGTTTTCGAATTGCTAGGTTGGCAGAAGCTGGAGCTGACAGCGAGAGCTCACCTCGCTCAAACCACCGGCCTTTTGGTCAGCGAGTTTTGCAGCTCAGTAGTTCAACCTAAGCCTCTCTCTGTGTGTGTGTGTGTGTGTGTGTGTGTGTGTGTGTGTGTGTGTATGTCGGTATACTCACATTTGCATGTTTTCGAATTGCTAGGTTGGCAGAAGCTGGAGCTGACAGCGAGAGCTCACCTCGCTCAAAACCACCGGCCTTTTGGTCAGCGAGTTTTGCAGCTCAGTGGTTCAACCTAAGCCTGTGTGTGTGTGTGTGTCGGTATACTCACATTTGCATGTTTTCGAACTGCTAGGTTGGCAGAAGCTGGAGCTGACAGCGAGAGCTCACCTCGCTCCATGGATTCAAACCACCGACCTTTTGGTCAGCGAGTTTTGCAGCTCAGTGGTTCAACCTAAGCCTCTGTGTGTGTGTGTGTGTGTGTGTAGACACACACACACACACACACACACACATATATATATATCGGTATACTCACATTTGCATGTTTTCGAACTGCTAGGTTGGCAGAAGCTGGGGGTGATAGCAGGAGCTTACCTTGCACCCTGGATTTGAACCTGCAACAAGTTTAGCAGCTTGGCGGTTTAACCCACGGCACCACCGGGGAACCTTTCCAACTTTATAATTACCTTAGGAACAGGGTCGATCATAACGATGGCACTATCAGGATGAGTGTGGTCTGATACCACTGCCCATGTTTGCCCAAAAAAGGGAGCCAGGGGGCCCATGGATGCCGCCTGCCTGGGAAGATATAGCTATGCCCATCTTGGCCATGTGCAGAGTGGCATTGTGAGACCGAGCCCTGCACCAGGTTTCCTTGGAGACGGGATTGGAGTTGGCCTGGGCATCCCCGCACACCCTGCCTGCACTCGAAGCCGGAGGCATTGGGTGCCCCCCTCGGATGCCCCTTCCCGGCTGAATCCATGCCAGCCTTCGCCTCGGCTCCATCGTTTCCCTTATCTCTCGGTGTCAGACCAGGGAAATGTCAGGTGCAGGGATGGGATGGCATGGAGGGGAGCAGAAGGGCTGGAGATTAGGAAGCCATTAGGGGATATTAGAATTTAATTTAGCACCGGGGGTTCTTGGCTGATAGGGCTCTTGGAGGGAGGAAGAGGAGCCTCCTTGGCACGTCTTGCATTGCAATGACAGGCTGGTCTGTGGAACGGGTTCTCCATACATACAATAATATAATATAATATATTGTGTATACATATAATATTAATAATATTATAATGTAATACAATATAATACTAATAATAATAATATATGATAATTATATATTTTATATTACATGTAAATTACTAATACGAGGGCAGATCAATAAGTCTGTGACTTTTTGAATGAAACACAGGTTTTTGGATATTTCTCAACGTCGTCTCCTTTGAGCTCTATACACTTTGTCCAACGTTTCTCGAATTTTTTTATCCCTTCCAAAAAATAAGATTTGTCGAGGTCGTCAAAATAGGTTTTTTTTGTGTGTGAGATGATTTCATCGTTGGAGTCAAATGTCTTTCCGCCGAGCCATTTCTTCAGGTTTGGAAACAATAAAATAGTCACTCGGGGCTAAATCTGGAGAATAGGGCGGATGAGGGAGCGATTCGTATCCCAATTCATGGATTGTTGCCATGGCAACTGCACATGTGTGCACCCTTGCATTGTCCTGGTGCAAAAGAGCTTTTTTCTTGGCCAAGTGTGGTCATTTTATTCTTCAAATCCTCATTAAATTGACCCAATAAGTTGGCATAATATTGATTGTTTTACCCTTTTGAAGGGAGTCAATGTGGATTATACCGCGTGCATCCCAAAAAACGGTTGCCATGACTTTATTGGCTGACAAACCCACCTTGGCCTTCTTTGGCGCCGATTCACCCCGAGAAACCCACTGTTTTGACTGCTGGTTGGTCTCTGGTGTGTTGTGGTGGATCCACGTTCCGTCCACGGTTACGAAATGGCACAAAAACTCGTCCATATTGCGGTTGACCAAGGGCAAACATAAGAACATAAGAACATAAGAAGAGCCATGCTGAATCGGGCCTCGGCCCATCTAGTCCAGCATTCTGTGTCACACAGTGGCCCACTAGTTGTACACAGGGATCTCTAGCAGAAAGGAGGGCAAAACCCTCACCTGCTCCCGACCCCCCACAACCAGTACCCAGGGAAATCCTGCCTGCCTCCATCAACACAGAGGTGGCACTTGGATGTCCATTTCAGTAGCTACTGATTCCCTTGGTATCCATGAATCTGTCTAATCCTGCCTTGAAGCTGCCCAGGCTGACCGCTGTCACAACCTCCTCTGGAAGTGAGTTCCATAACCCAATGACCCTCTGGGTGAAGAAATATTTCCCTTTATTAGTCCTAACTTTCCTACCTTGGAGCTTCAGGAGTGCCCCCTAGTCCTAGTGTTGTGTGACAGAGAAAATATTTTTCTTTATTCACCTTTTCTATCCCATGCATGATTTTATACACTTCGATCAAGTCACCTCTTAAACGCCGTCTTTCAAGGCTGAAAAGACCAAGGCGTTGCAACCTGGTTTCATAAGGGAGCTGCTCCATCCCTTGGATCATTCTTGTTGCCCTTCTTTGTACCTTTTCCAGTTCCGTTATATCCTTCTTGAGGTGCGGTGACCAGAATTGTACACAGTACTCCAGATGTGGCCTCACCATAGATTTGTAGAGAGGCAATACAACAATTGCCGACCTATTTTCGATTCCCTTCCTGATCATGCCAAGCATAGAATTTGCTTTTTTCACTGCTGCTGCGCACTGGGTTGACATCTTCATTGAGCTGTCCACCAAAACCCCAAGATCCCTTTCCTGGTTTGTCTCGGAAAGCTTTGACCCCATCAATTGGTAGGTGTAGTTGGGGTTCTTTGCCCCGATGTGCATGACTTTACACTTGTTTAGGTTAAAATGCATTTGCCACTTTGTTGCCCATTCACTCAATTTCGAGAGATCTTTCTGGAGCTCTTTACAATCAGTTTCATTTTTAACTACCCTGAACAATTTAGTGTCATCTGCAAACTTTGCTACCTCACAATTTACTTCTACATCCAGATCATTTATGAATAAATTAAAAAGTAACGGTCCTAAAACTGAACCTTGGGGTACGCCACTTCTCACCTCTTTCCACCCAGAGAAGTGTCCGTTTATTACCACCCTTTGTTTCCTACAGTTTAGCCAGGTTCCAATCCAGGACAAGACCTGTCCCCTGATTCCGTGGCTGAAGAGCTTATTTAGAGCCTTTGGTGAGGGACTTTGTAAAAGCCTTTTGAAAGTCAAGGTAAACAATATCGACTGGGTCCCCTTTATCTATGTGTTTATTTACACCCTCAAAGAATTCTATCAAGTTAGTAAGACATGATTTGCCTTTGCAGAAACCATGTAGATTTTCCTTCAGCAATGCCTGTTCTTCTATGTGCTTAGTAATTTTTCTTTAATAATGGTTTCCATCACTTTGCCTTGATCTGAGGTTAGACTAACTGGCCTATAATTTCCTGGATCACCCCTGGATCCTTTCTTGAAGATCGGAGTTACATTTGCCTCCCCTCCAGTCCTCGGGTACAGTGCCTGATCTTAGAGAAAGGTTATATATTTTGGCTAGAATTTCAGCAATTTCACACTTGAGTTCCTTAAGAACTCTGGGGTGGATGCCATCTGGCCCTGGTGATTTGTTGACATTTAGTTTAGTAAGGCATGTGAGAACATCTTCCTTGTTTATCTCTATCTGGTTTAATTCATTTAATTCCCTCCCTGAAAAAACTGACTCAGCTGCAGGCATATGTTGTCTGTCCTCCTGTGTGAAAACGTAGGCAAAGAAGTCATTTAGCCGCTCAGCAATCTCCTTGTCTTCACTTATTGTCCCTTTCTTACCATTTTCGTCAAGTGGCCCAACTGCTTTTCTCCTGCAAAATTGTCACACGATTGCATTTGTGGTCGATTGTGAGCAAACACAGCACCTATCTTGCGGAAAGCTTTCTCATACCCAAGTGATCATTTAAAATTGAAATCACTGAGCTGCGTGAGATACCTATGGCTTCCACAATCTCTTGCACTTTCAATCTCCGATCGGCCAACACCATATCGTGAATTTTTTCAATTGTTTTGGGTGTAGAGACCTCAACTGGGCGTCCAGAACATTCGGCATCTTCCGTGCTTGTACGGCCACAACGAAAATCAGTCAACCACTTTTTTAACCCTTTAAATGGATGGTGCAGAGTCCCCATCACATTTATCAAGCTTCGCTTTGGTTTGAGTGATGGTGCTTTCCGCAAAAAATAATGCTTAATGAGCACACGAAATTCACTTTTTTCCATTTTCTCCTCAAATCACGTGGTAGTCTGCTATCAATGGCTGTCAGACACAAACTAAATGATGCAGCTTGTTTAAATTTTGACAGGAGTCAACTGACAGATGCCTGTCAACAGGAGCAATGTTGCTCTTTCAGTTAAGAGGCGGGAAATCCAAAAAGTCAGGGACTTATTGACCCACCCTCGTAATATTACAGTATAATGTTATAGTACAATCTATTATATAAAGGGGTTCCAGTCATGGAACGACCGTCCCAAACAGAGAAACCTTACAACACAGAAACACCAAACTTGCCAACAGAAATAGGCCTGAAGCAAGGTAGGTTTGTAGCAAAGAAACTTCCCCCCCAAAACCTAAAAGGCCCCCAAAACAACGAGTAAAAAAACCCTACATTTCCCAGCATCCTCCGGGGCTGCCAACGACTCTCCCAGCCTCTACATTCTGACAACATGATTGGCTGCCAATAAGGGCGGATTTGCATAACTCCTGTACTGGCCAGCCAACATGAACATTCCGACCCATAATAAACTGTCAGAGGAGGATAAGGCAAAGGGCTGAGGCACAAACAAACACCCAATTCACTTCCCACAAAAAATTTACACCCCTACAAATCACAAACCACGCCCAAAATTGACAGTAAGGCTTCATTAACTTAATTTCCCTGACTAGGCCTTAGCTCACTGGACATTACTGAATTGACAGTAAGGCTTCATTAACTTGATTCTCACGACTAGGCCTCAGCTCATTGGACATTGTGTATGGCCTGAATTGACAGTAAGGCTTCATTAACTTGCTGTTCACAGAGCCTCAGCTCATGGGACATTGTGTATGGCCTGAATTTACAGTAACCTACCTTGGCACACAGAACCCCGACCATGCATGATGGAACTTGAAGTACCACCATGGAAAATGGGATTTGTAGTACTTCAAAACCCATCATTCCCCACAGACCACTGTGGCCCTGAACCAAGACCGATAAAGACCAAACTTGGCACACAATGCCCCCATGACCCACACTCCATCCGACTGCAGTTCAGAGGAGGACACACCATGGATAATGGGATTTCAAGTACCTCCACTCACTTCCAAAGTACCCCACCCACACACGCATCAACCTCTACATCAACACAGCAGACGGAAAGACAAAAAACATTGTATATCCACAAGCTATGCAGAACGCCAGCAACACCACACACCAACAACTCCCCAGAACTTCAACATCCCACCCACCAGAACAACCCACAACGACACAGCCAGGGCCCCAACAACACCATAACTAACAACAATTCCAACCCTTACATACTCAGACTTTCTTGCATCTCCAAAATAGGGCACAGCAACGCGTGCCGGGTACAGCTAGTGTAATATATAATATTAATATTCTGTTATGGCAATAATATAGTATATTATGTTTGCGTTTTGCTTGTAAGCCGCTCTGAGTCTCCTTCGGGGCGAAAAGGGCGGCATATAAATGTTGTAAATAAATAAATGACTAAATAAAAATATTGCTGTGCAGCCACATCAGTCGAATACATTGGACAAGGTTTGTCTGAATGGCAAAGGTGTCAGAGAGAGAGAGAGAATGGGGTCCATGCCAGTGGAGTTACCTTGGCATCCATCCCTTGTCAGGCGGGAAGCAGCCAGGGTTTATAGATCTGTGGAATGGTGTCCAGGGTGGGAGAAAGAACTCTTGTCTGTTTGAGACAAGTCTGAATGTTGGCGGCCAATTTGATAATCAAATTGGCCGCCTTGATTAGCATTGAATTGCCTTGCAGCTTGAAAGCCTGGCTGTTTCCTGCCTGGGGGAATCCTTTGTTGGGAGGTGTTCGCTGGCCCTGATTGTTTCCTGTCTGGAATTCCCCTGTTTTCAGGGCCAGCTAACACCTCCCAACAAAGGATTCCCCCCGGGTGGGAAGCAGCCAGGCTTTGAAGCTGCCAGGCTATTCAATGCCAGTTGCAACACTCACCCTTGCTTCCAATCGACAAGAGTACTTTCTTCCAACCTGATAGAAAGGGAAAGAGCTATTAATAGGAAGGTTGGCTTTGATGTATGCTGGGGTGGGTTTTGCCAAAAGGCCTATGAAGACTGGACTCAAAAGCATAGGAAGCTGGTCAAATAGGAATGAAATCAGAGCCTCACAGCAAAGGAGCCGCACAGGCAGCAGGCAGGCAGGCAGGGTTGCCACTTTCTGATAAAAGAAATAAGGGAGATTTACCTTTAAAAAATGGGATTTTTCACAAAAATAAAGGACACTTCATAAAACATAACTGAAGTTATGTTTCACATAGCCTCCTTTTTTTCCCGCGCTCCCACCGCCGCATCCGCAGATCCAGCACATCATCCCCTCCCGCACGGAGGCCACCTCCTCCTCCTCCTTCGCCACCCCCACGACCGTTACGCAAGGCCCAGAATCCCCAGCAGGCCTGAAACGCAAGCGGTCGTGTGCGTGAACCTCACTCTGGCTCCCTCTCTCCGTGAGCACCTCTTGCTGCTGCTGCCCCACCCCTTCCAACCTCCCTTCCTTCCAGGAAGGCCCGCCTCTTCCGGTCTGTCACTCTCGGCATGCACAACCAAATCATCCCCTCCCCCTACTGCTCCCCTTCTGCGCTTGCCTCTCTTTATGCTCAAGAGGGAGGACTAGAGCGACCAGGAAAGGTGCCAATGTGGCGGCGTGTTGGCTCGAGTGAGTAAGCCAGACCAGGCTCGATGTTTGTTTGGGGAGAGTGGCAGCTACCGGGCATTCACGTAGAGTTCTCCCTTCCTTCCTTCCTTCCTCACCACTGGCCCAGCCTCGCCTCCTGCTGCCACCTGTCCTGTCAATACGGGACAGGAGCTGAAAATACGGGGCACGAAATTCGGAGACAAAATACGGGACATCCCGTATAATACGGGGCAGGTGGCTACCCTACGCAGAATCCCAAGAGTTCTCCCTTCCTTCCTTCCTTCCTTCCTTCCTTCCTTCCTTGCTGCTGGCCCGACCTCACCTCCTGCTGCCACTTGTCCTGTCCTGTCAATACGGGACAGGAGCTGAAAATACGGGACACGAATTTCAGAGCAAAAATACAGGATGTCCCTTATAATATGGGACAGGTGGCAACCCGACCCAGAATCCCAAGAGTTCTCCCTTCCTTCCTTCCTCACTGCTGGCCCGGCCTCGCTTCCTGCTGCCACCTGTCCTGTCCTGTCATTACGGGACAGGAGCTGAAAATACGGGATGTCCCATATAATACGGGACAGGTGTCAACCCTACCCAGAATCCCAAGAGTTCTCCCTTCCTTCCTTCCTTCCTTCCTTCCTTCCTTCCTTCCTTCCTCATTGCTGGCCCTGCCTCGCCTCCTGCTGCCACCTGTCCTGTCCTGTCAATATGGGACAGGAGCTGAAAATATGGGACACGAAATCCGGAGCAAAAATACGGGACGCCCCGTATAATATGGGACAGGTGGCAACCCTAATGGCCAGGCAGCCTGGGAAACTCACAGCAACCCAGTGATTCAGGCCATGAAAGCCTTCAACAAAACACATTTTTAAATTCCTATTTTGCGAAACCTCCCATGTGCTGTGTCTTGGGTTTAATGCCTGTTATCCTCCAGAGGCCTTGGAGCCTCTCGGGAGCAGAAAGTGAGGCCTGAATCCACCACTGATGTAGGAACGTGCTTTCTGGCTCGGGAATTGTCCTTTTGGAGCCTTTTCCTGCACTCCAACATGTCCTCAGGGTACCATAAATACCTGCCTTTAGAGATACCCTTGCAGCGGTCCTATGCAAGATCGCAACATTAGACAACCCTGCCGAAGACTGCGAGCCTGCGACCTGTTGTGTGATGCAAAATGGCACAACCACAAACCACAGTGCACAACCACAAGGGACACTACTGTTAGCAGAATGCATCTGTTGCACGATGATGAATAAGTTGCTCTACAGGTGTAGTGTGACTTCCACATGTATATATGTTAATAACAAATGCCAGCAAATAACTCTCAAATTCCCCAGGTTGTAATACCAAAGTGTTTCTCAACATTACGAATGCCGCAAACCCTTAATACAGTTCCTCATGTTGTGGTGACCCCCAACTATAACAATATTTTCCAGCCGGCTGAAGGTGAATCCATCGAAGACGGAGATTCTGTGGCCCGGTCGCCCTGGGTTGGATGAGTGCCGGTTGCCTACCCTGGATGGCAAGCAGCTAAGCTTGTCATCTTTGGTAAAAAGCCTGGGGGTCCAGTTGGACCCATTGCTGTCCATGGAGGCCCAGGTCTCCATGGTCAGCAAAACATCATTTTTCCATCTGCGACAGGCTAGGCGACTGGCCCCCTACCTGTCCAGGAATGACCTGGCCACGATAATCCAAGCGATGGTCATCTCGAGGCTAGACTACTGTAACGCCCTCTACATAGGCCTTCCCTTGTCGACAATCCGGAAACTCAAGCTAGTGCAAAACGCTGCGGCTCGATTGCTGGTGGGAGCACCGGCAAGAGAGCACGTTACCCCCATCTTGCAACATTTGCACTGGCTACCAATCGAGTACCGAATTGTCTTCAAGGTGCTGGTTTTGACCTTCAAGGCCATGTATGGTCTAGGGCCAGTGTACCTGAAGGACCGCCTCACCCCATATGTTCCCCCGAGATCACTACGCTCGGAAGAGCGAAATCTTTTAACTGTGCCATCTATTCGCTCCTGTCATCTCTCCACAAGTCAACGCGCCTTCTCAGTTGCGGCCCCGGCACTATGGAACACACTGCCGGATGATCTCCAGGCCATCACAGAGCTCATGCCATTTCAGAGGACATGCAAAACCACCTTATTCAGGCTCGCCTTCAATTGAAGTCCTGGATGCTGTAATCCTCCGTTTTTACTGCATTTTATGTACTACTTGCATTCATTGCACTTTATGTAATTGTATTGCATTTTTACGCAATTTTATGTGTACTTGCTCTATGATTCGTCATAATTTGGTTGTACTGTGAACCGCCCCGAGCCTGCAGGAAGGAGCGGTATATAAAATCAAATAAATAAATAAATAAATAATAATTATAATTATCATATTATTATTAGTAGTAGTATTATATTGTATTACATTATAACAGGGCTGTCCAACTTCTACCGGCCCAGGGGCCTGAATTCCGGTCACTGATGACCTGGGGGGCCGTAGGGTCTGCCCCCGCCCCGGCTCCGCCCCCGACTCTGCCCTCTCCCCGGCGCCCTCTCCCCTTATTTTAATTTAATATTAAATATATTTAATTCCATCCTCCCCTCCCCCTTTATTTTTTATTTAATATTAAATATATTTAATTCCATCCTCCCTCTCCCTTATTTTAATTTAATATTAAATATATTTAATTCCATTCTCCCCTCTCCCCTTATTTTAATTTAATATTAAATATATTTAATTCCATCCTCCCCTCCCCCCCTTATTTTTTATTTAATATTAAATATATTTAATTCCATCCTCCCCTCTCCCCTTATTTTTATTTAATATTAAATATATTTAATTCCATCCTCCCCTCTCCTTATTTTAATTTAATATTAAATATATTTAATTCCATCCTCCCCTCTCCCCTTATTTTAATTTAATATTAAATATATTTAATTCCATCCTCCCCTCTCCCCTTATTTTAATTTAATATTAAATATATTTAATTCCATCCTCCCCTCCCCCCTTATTTTAATGTATCCCCTCTCCCCTTATTTCATCTTTAAATATATTTAATTTTATATTTAATACATGAGGGGAGATGGGGGAGGGAATGAGGAGCCCCCTGCTTCGGCCTACCTTTTCAAAACGCGCAGGATCCAGGAGCACCCGGACGACGAGAGAGGCGACGACCGACTGAGTCGAAGAAGGTCCTAATCGCGTCTGTGGGCCTCAGCGATCCAGTAGTACAGTAGCTGAAGAGTATCGCGAGAATACGCAATCCACACGGGATTTCGCTGTCAACGCCGGCGTGATCTCGCGTTGACAGCGAAATCCCGTGTGGATTGCGTATTCTCGCGATACTTGCTCGAACCCGGAAGTAGGTATTTTTAAAATTGTTATTATTTATTTTATTTTTCAATTTTTATCTTTTATTTAAAAGCTTAGGGGGCCGTAGGGAAGGGGCTGGGGGGCCGTATACGGCCCCCCAGCCAGTTGGACAGCCCTGCATTATAACATTATAATGCTTGGCTATTGGAAGATCTGTGCACAGTGGGTACCCAGGATGCTGATGTCGGAAATCAAATTTCACAGACTTCTTCTGTGACGGCTTCAGAAAACTTGTTCATCGTTGGCAGAAATGTATCCAATAACCTGGTGATTATGTGGAAAAGTGAATAGTTGCAGGAAAGTGTTGATCCCCTCCTTTAGCTTCTTCTTGATGATCAGGTCCTCACTGAGAACTTTTTCCCATGGGTCCTGAGGCTCAAGAAAGTGAATAGTGGTAGTTAAAGAGCACATTCTAAAGAATATTTCTGTGTTTGATTTATTAAAATATTCCCATCAAACCCAAGTAACCAAGGTGGAGTCATTGCTTTTCATTCAACCCTCGTGTGTGTGTGTGTGTGTGTATGTATGTGTGTGTGTGTGTATATATATATATATAAAAAAACACACACACACACACAACACATCTACACAGACTGGCCCAGAGTAATTTATTTATTTTATTTATTTACTAGCTTGGGGACCCAGCGGGTTATTTGAGGAAGGCATTGTGTGCCAAGGTTGGTTCCTATTAGATGTTTATATGTGGCTTGCAGTGGTCTCGGGAACTTAGTGAAGGTACTGCAAGTCCCATTGGCCGTGGTCCATCCCCCTCCAAACAGCACCGCGATGTAGAGTGGGTCATGGGGGCTGTGTGTGTGTCACATTTGGTCTTGATCATTCTTTGGATGAGGGTTGCAGCGGTCTCGGAAGGTGAGTGAAGGTATTTCAAGTCCCATCATTTGTGGTCCATCTCCTTGAAGCAGCACCAGGGTGTAGAGTGGGTCAAGGGGGCTCTGTGTGCTAAGTTTGGCCTGTATTGGTCAGTGGGTGAGGGTCACGTTGTGAAGTGGGCCATTGGGCCCCTGTGTGGCAAGTTTGGTCCTGATCCGTCACTGCTGTGGGCCGCAGTGTCTGACTGCCTTGGGGCCTTTCCTTTTCCCTCTGCATAACCTTACAATGTTGGAATGTGGATGGCCAATCAGAGTCCTTTATGCAAATACCATTTCGGTGGCAACCAATCCCCTCTGTCTGGGGCCGTAGAATGTTGGAGGTATGACGCTGGCCAATCAGAGCCCTTTATGCAAATTATCCCATAGTGGCAACCTATCGAAACGCTGTCACATATTCCTTGGCACCTCTGCACCTCCCAAAAGATGAACATTCCATTTCTAACGGGGAAAAAACTGTCATTTGGCTAACTCAAGCATTCAGTTGCATTCTGTTTTGCTGACCAATCAGAGTCCTTTATGCAAATTGTCTGTCAGTGGCAACCAATTACCTCTGTCTGGTGCCTTAGAGTGTTGGAGTTCTGAGGCTGACCAATCAGAGTCCTTTGTGCAAATAGTCTGCTGCCTTAGATTGTTGGAGTTCTGAGGCTGGCCAATCAGAGTCCTTTATGCAAATAATCCCACAGTGGCAGCCAATCGAAAAGGTGACACATATTCTTCCGCACCTCCCGCCCTCCGCACCTCAGCACCTCCCGCCCTCCGCATCTCCGCAAACACTGACTTTTATTATATACATAGATAGATAGATAGATTTATTATTTACAATATTCATATTCCGCCCTTCTCACCCCGCAGGGGACTTAGGGTGGATTATAATGTACGTATACATGGCAAACAGTCAATGCCATAGACACACAACATATATAGACAGACACTCAGAGGCTATTTAACATTCCAGCTTCTGGCCACCAGGGGAGCTGTCGCTTCCTCATTCTTTGCATACTTCCTTGAGACTTTTATGGCCTCGTAAATCAGTTAAATTAGCCTCCCCACACATAGGTATTACCTAAATTTCCTACTTAACAGATGCAACTGTCTTTCGGGCTGCAAAGGTCGACAACAAGCTACACAATTTTGGTCGGGAGCTCACTCCGACCCGGGATGGCTTCGAACTCATGACCTTTCAGTAATGATCTTAATGCAGCTGACTCCCAGCCAGCTGCGCCACATGCATTTCTGTCTAGCCGTCCCCTGACACAGCAACGTGTGGCAGGGGGGCGGCTAGTCAGAAATATATGTTTTCCGGTGGTCTTTGGTGACCCTTCCGAAACCCCCTCCTGACCCCTAGGTTGAGAAACACTTCTATAGTGACGGTGGATCCTGGTAGTTGTTGTTGTTGTGTGCCCTTCAAGTCATTTCTGACTTACGGCAACCCTAAAGGCATTTACATCTCGAAAATAACACACCCTGGTCTCTGTATGCAAGGTACAAGGCATTAGATACGAGATCTAAGTCGCGTCTGCTTGCAGTTCCTCTCCGCAAATACGGATGGGAATGAATTTATCTTTTAACGGAGCCTGTTTATGATGTTTGTCCAATGCACAGACTGTGAGAGGAGCATCAAAAGTGCCCGTGTACCGTTCTGTTTCCCCGCAATCTGGAGGCAAACGAGCGCCGGTTTCTCCTCTTCTTCATCTTTTTGAAGGACATGCGAGTAAATATGCGTGACTAGAAATTCATCAAACTGAAAAAATGCTACAGTCATGCTCGAGTCCTTGGGGGGAAAGCATGAAAAACTGTGTACGCTGGGGATTAGTTTGTACCAAGATATGCACAAATTCCTACGCAGGAAGGGGATCGGGGAGGCCTTACAACTCTATATGGGACAAGAATCTCGTCGAATTCCGAGAGATGCAGGGAAAATGGGACTGTTTTCCACATTTTAGTGGCAGTAACATGAGACGTGACATGAGCCAGCACTTGGACCATGTAATATTCCTCCTCTGCTGCAGAGCTATAACATTCCTATAATTCTAGCCATGACTAAAAGTCACAATTGCACCGCAAAACTATATGCGTTAGATCAGTGTTTTTCAACCTTTTTTGAGCACATTTTTACATTTACAAAATCTTGGGGCACACCACCAACCAAAATAACACAAAATAACACTCTACACAGTAATACATATAGTTAATATGTTTTGAAATGTATTTATACACTCAGTGTGAAACCTGGGCCTGTTTTGATGAACACAACATAGATATCCTGGCAGGAATGGCAGAAAGACACACACGACTTGCTCAACAGCTGTCAGTCTCTCTCTGTGTTTAGTTTTGGGGAAAATAGACCTTGACATTTGGGAGTTACAGTTTCTGGGATTTATTGTTCACCTACAATCAAAGAGCATCCTGAACTCTTGCAACAATGGAATTGAACCAAACTTGGCATATTGAACTCTCATTACCAACAGAAAGTACTGAAAGGGTTTGCTTGGGAATTGACCTTGAGTTTGGAAGTAGTTTGGAAGTAGTTCACCTACACCCAGAGAGCACTGTGGACTCAAACAATGTTATGTTATGTTGTTGTTTGTTTTCTATCCAGAATCACAATGTTGGAAGGAGGCTCACCACTTTAAGGTCCCTGAAACAGGCATGGGAAAACTTTGGCCCTCTGGGTGCTTTGGACTCCAACTCCCACCATTCCTAACAGCCTGAGGCCCTTTGCTGCTTAAGTGGCTGAGGGGGGAAATGGAAAAGGGCCTGAGGCTGCTAGGAATGGTGGGAGTTGGAGTCCAAAACACCTGGAAGGCCCAAGTTTGCCCATGCCAGCTTTCGACAGAGACCTCTTCCCCCCCCTCCCCTGCCGAACACTTTTTTTCTTCTCCACTCGGGCTCCCTTCTTCCCAGCCTCACTCTGCTCGCTTTGCTCACGCTGCCGCTTCTGCCGCCATTTTGATCCGAGGGGGCAGTGTGAGCATGTTCAGGAGGAGAGGGAGGAAGAGGTGACATGTGCGGGCGCTACTGCACAGACCCGCCCCACGTCTTCCTCCCTCCAACTTCCCCTCTTGAACACGCTCACGGCAGCATGAGCAAAGCAAGGCAAAGCGAGCAGAGCGAGGCTGGGAAGAAGAGAGCCCGAGTGGAAAAGAAAAAGTTTCAAACAGGAGGGGGAAGAAAGGGTATTGGAGGTTCCCATTTCCCACAGCACACCTGATGATTGCTCACGGCACACTAGTGTGCCACGGCACACTGGTTGGGAAACACTAGTGTAGATAACCAGCCTGCTTTGCAACTTCCTAGCTGAAGTTTTGTTTTGTTTATTTGTGTCGAGAGCGACTCAGGAAACTGCAAGTCGCTTCTGGTGTGAGAGAATTCGCCGTGGGCAAGGACGTTGTGAGTGGCTTCTCTCATGTCCTTGCATGGGAAGCTGGAGCTGACAGAAGAGAGCTCACCCCGCTCTGGAGTTGAACCGCGAACCTTTCGGTCAGCAGTCCAGCCAGCACAAGAGTGGAACCCATTGCACCACCGGGGGCTCCACGTGGAGCAGGCCCGGATTAACACTTTTTTGCGCCCTAGGCCACACTTTGGAATTACGCCCCCTTTAAGCCAACCTCCTGCCACTTCCAAGGTCCCCATTCCCACCGGCTGGAAAGGTCCGCTGTGCTCTGAAGGTCTCCTTGGGAGTCGGGGGGCTTGGGGAGAGCGCAGCGGGTGCAAACTCACTCCAAAGGTGCGAGAGACAGAGAGAGAGAGAGAGCAAGAGAGAGAGACGGAGGGGACGGATCAGAGACTTTTCCGGGAGAAGGAGCGAGGAGGGGCATGTGAAAGGGGGAAAGAGGGGCGCAGACCAGGGGTTTTTTTGGTCCGTGATCTGCACACACACACACACACCCCTCAGCTTGCGCCCCTAGGCCATGGCCTTGTTGGCCTTATGGGTAATCCGGGCATGACGTGGAGCCATAGCCCTATAACTGCGCAGTGTGAATATGCTCTGTATAACCATCCCGCTTTGCAACTTTCTATCTGTACTAAAATCTATATATACAGTGTATATATACACACACACACACACACACAGATACCAGCAGGAGGCAACTGCTGTCAGTGTCTCTGTTGCTGTATATTTGATGTTTGGTCTGTTTGGAGCATGCTGGCATTTTCTCTTTCTCTGTACCAGTCGGTTTGATATTACTTACGTCTTCGGTTCTCATAGTTATAGAATCGGAGAATCTCCAAGTTGGAAGGTTCCCCAAAGGCCACCGAGTCCAGCCCCCTGCCGTACAAGACGGCACAACTCACGCACTCCTGAATGATTGCCATCCAACACCTCCAAAGAAGGCAATCCACTCCACCAGGAATCAAGAAGGTCTCTTTTCTTGTCACTTGAATCCGTTCGTTTGCGTTGTACCCTGCAGAGCAGTCGGAAATGAGCGGCTGAACCACCGCATCCAAAAATAACAGGATCGTGGAAGTTGCAGTCCCAAAATATCCAGAGGGCCAAAGGTTCCGTACCTCTCTGTCCGTGTCCTGCGTGTGGCCTGAGCCGCGTTTGACCCCGTTTCCTATTTCCGTGAATGGAGTGAGGTTAGTGGGTTGGTTGGTACAAGGCAGGGAGCCGGGAAGCGAGCTGACAACTTTTTAAGGCACCCGCCGCCGCCGTGGCATTGCGAGCGAACATCAGAGGATGGCAGGCGATCACATTGTATCTTCATGCCGGAGAATGGCTCCGCTTGCCTATTTATATACATCAAGGTGCTGCGGAACGGAACAGAACAGGACAGAGATGTTGCTATACAGCCGGCGAGTTGGCAACCCTATTTCGACCTCGGCTCGGCCTTTTTTCACTTTGTGTTTTTGTCATGAATGCCTTTCCAATAACTTTAAAGCATAGGTTATTTTTTTAATTGCAATTCCCAGTGCGAGAGGGTATATCAAATTACAGAAAAACATTTAGTCAAAGAATGACATTAGACAGACATATAGATTATATGCAACTACATTGGATTCGCAATTGGATTCGTGTTTAACCCAGTTTGGACGCGCGGATGCCTTCCCTCCGCTCAGAACCGTGTTTAACACAGCTGTCGCCCCAGTTCTGAGCGGAGGGAAGGCATCCGCGTCCAAACTGGGTGTTTAACTCGGATCTCACTATCCGCGGCTCGGACCTCACTATCCGCAGCTCGGATCTCATTATCCGCGGCTCGGATCTCCCTATCTGCAGCTTGGATCTCACTATCCGCGGTTCGGATCTCACTATCTGCGGCTCGGATCTCACTATCCGCGGCTCGGACCTCACTATCCGCAGCTCGGATCTCATTATCCGCGGCTCGGATCTCACTATCTGCAGCTTGGATCTCACTATCCGCGGTTCGGATCTCCCTACCCGCGGCTCGGACCTCACTATCCGCAGCTCGGATCTCATTATCCGCGGCTCGGATCTCACTATCTGCAGCTTGGATCTCACTATCCGCGGTTCGGATCTCCGTACTGCTGTTGACCTCACTATCCGCAGCTCGGATCTCATTATCCGCGGCTCGGATCTCACTATCTGCAGCTTGGATCTCACTATCCATGGTTCGGATCTCCCACCCGCTGCTCGACCTCACTATCCGCTGCTCGGTTCTCTATATCCGCTGCTCGGTTCTCTCTATCTGCAGCTTGGATCTCACTATCCGCTGTTCGGATCTCCGTACCCGCGGCTCGGACCTCACTATCCGCAGCTCGGATCTCATTATCCGCGGCTCGGATCTCACTATCTGCAGCTTGGATCTCACTATCCGTGGTTCGGATCTCCCTACCCGCGGCTCGGACCTCACTATCCGCAGCTCGGATCTCATTATCCGCGGCTCGGATCTCACTATCTGCAGCTTGGATCTCACTATCCGCGGTTCGGATCTCCCTACCCGCGGCTCGGACCTCACTATCCGCAGCTCGGATCTCATTATCCGCGGCTCGGATCTCACTATCTGCAGCTTGATCTCACTATCCGTGGTTCGATCTCCCTACCCGCGGCTCTGACCTCTCTATCCGCAGCTCGGAGCTCAGTATCCGCGGCTCGGATCTCACTATCTGCAGCTTGGATCTCACTATCCGCGGTTCGGATCTCCGTACCCGCGGACCTCACTATCCGCAGCTCGGATCTCATTATCCGCGGCTCGGATCTCACTCTGCAGCTTGATCTCACTATCCGCGGTTCGGATCTCCTACCCGCGCTCGACCTCACTATCCGCAGCTCGGATCTCATTATCCGCGGCCCGGATCTCACTATCTGCAGCTTGGATCTCACTATCCGTGGTTCGGATCTCCCTACCCGCGGCTCGGACCTCACTATCCGCAGCTCGGATCTCATTATCCGCGGCTCGGATCTCACTATCTGCAGCTTGGATCTCACTATCGGTGGTTCGATCTCCCTACCCGCGCTCGGACCTCACTATCCGCAGCTCAGATCTCATTATCCGCGGCTCGGATCTCACTATCTGCAGCTTGGATCTCACTATCTGTGGTTGGATCTCCCTACCCGCGGCTCGACCTCACTATCCGCAGCTCGGATCTCATTATCCGCAGCTCGGATCTCACTATCTGCAGCTTGATCTCACTATCCGCGGTTCAGATCTCCCTACCCGCGGCTCGATCTCATTATCCGCGGCTCGGATCTCACTATCTGCAGCTTGGATCTCACTATTCGCAGCCATTTAAAATTGCTCTGCTTCTGTCCGGGCAAGCTTTCCACTTGGAAACCAATGTCCTCATTGTGAGTAAACGTGCGGATCAAAAAAAGGGCTCCACAGCCACCTACGGATCCACTGCCAAGATGCTACACTTGGAGGACCATCATCCTCGGACTATGAGGTATTGCCTAAGTAAGTAAGTAAAGTAAGGTATACCGTAGGCTCCTGCAGAGGTGATGGATGTAGCGTTTCTTGGATTTTGTTAGTGGGTTATTTAGCTTTGCTATTTAGTCGTATGGCGCCCTTGAATTCATTGGAGAACGATAAAAGTAGCCAGCAAACTAAACATCCGGGACCGACAGTACTTTCTGGAGAACGGATCCGCGACCCAAAGGAACCGAGGAGAGGAAAGAGGGGGAAGAATATCTTTGTGCCACGGTGACTCACGCTCCCATGTGTCCGCAAACTCATCCAGGCAGGGACACCTGCGTTTGCCAAAGGAAACCCACTTCCTTGCCTCGAAGCAGAGCTCGGATCGTTTTCTCTTCAAGATGAATGGAAATAATGACATGCCTCAGACGCCCGTAACTACTTCCCCCCCGAATTTATTTTAGATATTTCTGTATTGCCGCCCAACCCACAAAGGGTTCCCGAAGCGATGCGCAAATAAAAGCAATTAAGGCTGTGTGAAGAGAAAACATCTTAAAAGCACATTAAAATGCGCTTAGAAACAGGCCTATTTTAAAACCATTAGAACCATTTAAAACATTCAAGGCCATGCGGAACAGCACTGGAAGCTCATGTGGGATGGAGCCAAACGAGTTTCCTTTGGCAGAGATTTCGACATACACTGATAAGAGAAGGCCCCGTTATGCAGGCCCGGATTACCCAGAAGGCCAACCTAGGCCATGGCCTAGGGGTGCTAGCCAAGGGAGGCACGGAAAATAATAATAATAAAAATGTTGAAACAAATAAAAACGCAACGCGCATGGAGATGAGGGAAGGGGCCTTGGAGACCAAGGGGGCGGGGGGGGGGGGAGTCCTGGGCCCTCTCCTGCTTCCGGAATCGTCCTCAAAATGGACAAGACCCCACGGGCCCTGCTGTTGCTGCCGCCGCCGCCACTTTCCTGCAGGAAAAGCCCACCCACCTCCTTGGCCTTGGCGAGGAGTGTTGTGACCCCACGTCCATGCAGGGGGGAGGGGGAGGCCTGCCCGAAGCCCCCGCCCCCTCCTTCCCGCCCGGCTTCAGCCCTATCCCTCCCCCCCCCCCCCCCGCCAGGCCCGGATTAGCTGCTTTTGGTGCCCTAGACCAAAAGAGCACCACCGCCCCCAGGTCGGGGGAAGCCCCTGCCCCAGGGTGTGCTGCGCATGCGCGGCGGCCTGGGTCTCCTTCCTTCCTTCCTTGAGAAGGAAGGAAGCAGGGGGAGCGAGGAGGAGCAAGAGGCGGAGCGACGCTGCGTCAGAGGCCCGGCTGTGACGCGCACCCCTTGTCCGCCTCTTGGTCCTTCCTCCTTCCTTCCTTGAGTGAAGGAAGGAAGCAGGGGGGAGCGAGGAGGAGCAAGAGGCGGAGCGAAGGGGCGCTGCGTCAGAGGCCCGGCTGTGACGCGGCACCCCTTCGTCCGCCTCTTGGTCCTCCTAACTCGCCCCTCCTTTCTTCCTTGAGTGAAGGAAGGAAGGAGGAGGGAGCGAGGAGGAGCAAGAGGCGGAGCGAAGGGGCGCCGCGTTAGAGGCCCGGCCTCTTGCTTCTCGCTCGCTCAAAAAATCAAACTTTTAAAAAAATAATTCGGGGGGTCCGGATCTGCTGCTCCCTCATTTGTGCCGCCCTAGGCTTTGGCCTAGGGTGGCCTTATGGGTAATCCGGGCCTGCCCCCACAGATACGCGTTCCGTGTCCGCAATAATAAATGCAGCAGAATAATTTGACCCGCAGGTCGAAGCATGGGTGTTCTCCCCCCCCTCCCTCCCTGCCCCCCTTGCTGTGACAACTGGGGTTTGCAAGGCACTTCCAGGCACCGGAAGATAAGGTTTTATTTTTAGTGTGGGTCTGAGTGATTGGGGGGGGGGGTCGGTAGAGGTTGGCTTAAAAAGGGGCGTAATTCCAAAGTGTGGCCTAGGGCGCACAAAAGTTTTAATCCGGGCCTGCCGTTATGGGATCATATCAACCTGACCCTGAGGTTGGGGTGCACAAGGGGGCCCCCTCTGAAGATCCCACATTTCATACAGGTCCATAAAGGAGTTGTGGAGGGATTTGAGCATTATGATTAAGGAGTTTGAGCATTAAGGACCAGATCCACTACATCCAAGAGTATTGAAGGAATTAGTGCAGTGTTTCTCAACCTGGGGGTCAGATGTCGTGAGGGGGTTTCAGAGGGGTCACCAAAGACCATCACAAAACACATATTTCTGATGGTCATCGAATCCCTTTGGCAGAAAAGGCTGCATGTCCTCTTCCTTTTTGGAAACAGCCGGCAAATCCTCCCACCAAAAGCCCTCCTTTGCTATGATTGGTTGGCCTCCTCAGCCAAGGGGGGGGGGCGCTGTTTCTGAGACTCCAAGCGGGGAGGGGAGAGCAGGCGTGCTTGGCGCATGACAGCGTGGTGCACATGTGCAGGCAAGGGAGAGCATGCGAGGCTGGAGGGAGGCTCATGCCAATGACGCCCTTCAAGGCAGGGGTGGGGAAGCTACGGCTTGGGAGCCAGATGTTGCTCTTTTCATGATTGAATCTGGCTCTCCAGAGCAGCCGGGGCCTCGGTTTCCCAGCATGCAGCGGAGAGGAGTGACGCAACTGCCGCTTCCGCACCGCCATCACAAATTTATTTCAGTGAGAGCCATATACTGTAATATATTATATATTTTAAGACTGAATTCAACTAAATATGAGTCTTTACGTCCATACTATGAGAAAAAGGATTATTTATTTATTTATTTATTTATAAATTCCCCTCTGGAAGAATGAGGGGACACTGGTCAGACCTGGCTCTGCAAAAGGCACGCTCAGGACTCTGGGAAGGAAGAGAAGACGGAAGGAAGGAAGGGGGAAAGAAAGAAAGAAAGACAGAGAAAATAAAGGAGGGAGGGGAGAGGAAGAAAGAAAGAAAGAAAGACAGACAGAGGAAATGAGGGAGGGGAGAGAAAGAAAGACAGACAGACAGACAGACAGACAGACAGACAGACAGACAGAGGAAATAAAGGAATATATATATATTAGCTTGGGGACCCGGCGGTGCCCGGGTTATTTGAGAAAGTCATTGTGTGCCAAGGTTGGTCTTTGGTACTTCAAGTCCCATCATCCATGGTCCACCCTCCTCCAAACTGCAGTAGAAAATAGAGTGGGTCATGAGGGTCCTATGCGCCAAGTTTGGTCTTCAGCAGTCATTGGATGAGGGCCGCAGCAGTCTTGGGAAATGAGTTAAGGTACTTCAAGTCCCATCATGTGTGGTCCACCCTCCTCCAAACTTCACCAGGATGTTAAGTGGGTCATAGGCTTTGTGTGCCAAGTTTGGTCTTGATCAGTCACTGGATGAGGGTCGCAGTGGGCTCGGGAAGTGAGTGGAAGTACTTGAAATCCCATCATCCAATGTCCGCCCTCCTTTAAACTGCATGTAGAGTGGGTAATGGGGGCACTGTGTGCCAAGTGTAGTCTTTATGGGTCTTTGTTCACGGCCGCAGTGGTCTGCGGGGAATGAAGAGTTTGAAAGTACTACAAATCCCATAATCCATGGACGTACTTCAAGTCCCATGATCCATGGTCCTCCTCCAAACTGCAGTAGAAAGTAGCGTGGGTCATAGGGGCTCTGTGTGCCAAGGTTGGTTACTGTTAATTCAGGCCGTACACAATGTCCCATGAGCTGAGGCCTAGTCAGGAAAATCAAGTTAAATTAGTCTTACTGTGAATTCAGGCTAAGACCTAGCCAGGAGAATCAAGTTGAGGAAGCCTTACTGTCAATTCAGGCTGAGGCCTAGTATGTAAAATCAGCTAAAGGGAGCCTTTTTGTGAAGTTCTCTCTTTGGCACCTTTGAGATTTGGGATGTAGGAATGCTGGCCAATCAGTGCCGGTTTTGCAAATTCTCCCTCAATGGCAACCAATCATGTTGTTTGAATGTAGAGGCTTGGATTCTTGGATGCTGGTCAATCAGAGTCCTTTATGCAAATACTCCCTCAGTGGCAACCAATCCCCTCTGTCCGGTGCCTTAGAATGTTGGAGTTCTGAGGCTGGCCAATCAGAATCCTTTATGCAAATAATCCCACAGTGGCAACCAATTGAAACGCTGCCACATATTCCTCCGCACCTCCTGCCCTCCGCACCTCCCGCCCTCCACAAACACTGACTTTTATTATATACATAGACAGACAGACAGACAGACAGACAGACAGAGAGAGAGAGAGAGAGAGAGAGAGAGAGAGAGAGAGAGACTGGTTGATCCAAGAAAAAAAGTTTCAAAACTTGTTTCGGATCTAATTGTAGCTGTCGTTTCGGATTATATGAACTTCCAAAAAATTTCGAAATTGATTCGGAAGTATTTCCGAAATTTGGAAGTCTTCGGAAATGGTGTCCGCTTTCAAAAATGGGCAAAAAAATCAGCTAGAAGGGAGAGTCAGCTGTTAGCCATCAGCCAATGAGCAATCAGCAAGAAAATTCGGAAATGACATCCGGAATTCAGAATTCCGTAATATGGAATTTTGGATTTGGGAATTCCTGTTGGGAGGGTTGCTCTCGAAATTGCTAAAAAAAAGTCAGAATTATCCAAAAAAACTTCCAAAATTTGGGCATATCCGAAATTGTAGAACAGCCCTAATATAGATATATAGTTTTGCGCAGGCATTGTAATGTTTTTTTGTTTTGTTTTTTGCTTTATAAGTCCTTTCTGCTGTGTTTTTCAGTGTTTTTACGAGTGATGGTGACTCGTTGGTCTGATAGGTCAGTGTTTCCCAACCAGTGTGCCGTGAGTGATCATCAGGTGTGCCGTGGGAAATTGGAACCTCCAAGACCCTTTCTTCCCCCTCCTGCCCAACACTTTTTCTTCTCTACTTGGGCTCCCTTCTTCCCAACCTCGCTCTCCTCGCTTTGCCTCGCTTTGCTCTGGGGTGAGTCTGCGCAGTAGCGCCCGCACGGGTCACATCTTCCTCCGTCCCCCCTCCCCTCCTGAACACGCTGAGCTGGCATTTGCAAACTTGGACCTTCCAGGTGTTTTGGACTCCAACTCTCACCATTCCTAGCTGCCTCGGGCCCTTTTCCTCCCCCCCCCCTCAGCCACTTAAGCAGGAAAGGGCCTCAGGCTGTTAGGAATGGTGGGAGTTGGAGTCCAAAGCACCCAGAGGGCCGAAGTTTTCCCATGCCTGTTTTAGGGACCTTAAAGTGGTGAGCCTCCTTCCAACATTGTGATTCTGGATAGAAAACAAACAACAACATAACATAACATTGTTTGAGTCCACAGTGCTCTCTGGGTGTAGGTGAACTACAACTTCCAAACTCAAGGTCAATTCCCAAGCAAACCCTTTCACTACTTTCTGTTGGTAATGAGAGTTCAATATGCCAAGTTTGGTTCAATTCCATTGTTGCAAGAGTTCAGGATGCTCTTTGTTTGTGTGTGAACTATAAATCCCAGAAACTGTAACTCCCAAATGTCAAGGTCTATTTTCCCCAAACTCCATCTGTGTTCACATTTGGGCATATTGAGTATTCATGCCAAGTTTGGTCCTGATCCAACATTGTTTCAGTCCACAGTACTCTGTGGATATAGGTGAACTACAACTCCAAAACCCAAAGTCAATGCCCACCAAACTCTTATAGCATTTTCTCTTGGTTATGGGAGTTCTGTGTGGGAAGTTTGTGTCTTTCTGCCATTCCTGCCAGGATATCTATGTTGTGTTCATCGAAACAGGCCCAGGTTTCACACTGAGTGTATAAATACATTTAAAAACATATTAACTGTATGTATTACTGTGTTAGAGTGTCATTTTGTGTCATTTTGGTTGGTGGTGTGCCCCAGGATTTTGAAAATGTAAAAAATGTGCTGCGGCTCAAAAAAGGTTGAAAATCACTGTGATAGGTGTCTTGTGTCCAAATTTGGTGTCAATTCGTCCAGTGATTTTTGAGTTACGTTAATCCCAGAAACGAACATTACATTTTTATTTATATAGATAGCGAAGCAAAATGGTGTCCCTTCCAGAAAATGGCAAAATACAAAGTGTACTGAAAAAATATTTTCAAACCATGGACGGTGGAATCCGTGGACACAGAACCTGTGGGTATGGAGAGGCCGGATGCTTTCCCACAGAATGTAGCTTGCGTGCGGCAAAGTCCACGGGGACGTTGAGCATTTATCCCCCCCGGCTCTAAGAAAATCTACCAGGTTCAAAGATGGCACCTTGGAGCTTGCCCTCTGCCTCCTGGGTTCCCTTTGCCGTAATTGGGGCTGCCTTTTTCCCTTTTTCCGCTGCCTTTCCCCCCTAATTTGATTGTTTCCCCCCCCCGCTCCTTTGAGCTGGTTTCCACTTTAGCTCCTTCCTCGCCCCCACATAGACACCCACCCAGTCTGTCATTCCATCCGTCTCCCACCCGCTCGTATTTATAGCTCGCAAACAGATTGCAATCCAAGCAATTGGCATCTTGGCATCTCCCCGAATGTTGCCTGTGTGTATGTTTCCCAAGGAGGAGGAGGAGGAGGAAAGAGGAGGGGATGATGCTTGCGCCTTTCTCCCTGATCCTGATTCATCTCCAAAGTGAGAACAGCCCACGGGGCGTCAGTTCCGCTCTTACTTTGCAAAATAATTTTTCAAATGGAAAAGGGGAGAAGAGTCTGCAACTCTGGATCTCAAAAACTGGCCCTGAAATCTCCAGTGTGTGGAATCCAGCTTCAGCTATTTATTTATTTACTAGCTTGGGGACCTGGCGGTGCCCGGGTCATTTGAGAAAGGCATTATGTGTCAAGGTGGGTCCTTATCAGATGTTTGTGTGGCTTGCAGTGGTTTCCAGAAGTTAGTGAAGGTATTGCAAGTCCCATCATCTGTGGTGTACCCTCCTCCAAGCTGCAGTAGGGTGTAGAGTGGGTCACGGGGGCCCTGTGTGCCAAGTTAGGTCTTGACCCATAAGAACATAAGAACATAAGAAGAGCCATGCTGAATCGGGCCTCAGCCCATCTAGTCCAGCATTCTGTGTCACACAGTGGCCCACTAGTTGTACACAGGGATCTCTAGCAGAAAGGAGGGCAAAACCCTCACCTGCTCCCGACCCCCACAACCAGTACCCGGGAAAATCCTGCCTGCCTCCATCAACACAGAGGTGGCACTTGGATGTCCATTTCAGTAGCTACTGATCCCTTGGTATCCATGGATCTGTCTAATCCTGCCTTGAAGCTGTCCAGGCTGACCGCTGTCACAACCTCCTCTGGAAGTGAGTTCCATAACCCAATGACCCTCTGGGTGAAGAAATATTTCCCTTTATTAGTCCTAACTTTCCTACCTTGGAGCTTCAGGGAGTGCCCCCTAGTCCTAGTGTTGTGTGACAGAGAAAATATTTTTCTCTATTCACCTTTTCTATCCCATGCATGATTTTATACACTTCGATCAAGTCACCTCTTAAACGCCGTCTTTCAAGGCTGAAAAGACCAAGGCGTTGCAACCTGGTTTCGTAAGGGAGCCGCTCCATCCCTTGGATCATTCTTGTTGCCCTTTTCTGTACCTTTTCCAGTTCCGTTATATCCTTCTTGAGGTGCGGTGACCAGAATTGTACACAGTACTCCAAATGTGGCCTTACCATAGATTTGTAGAGAGGCAATACAACATTTGCCGACCTATTTTCGATTCCCTTCCTGATCATGCCTAGCATAGAATTTGCTTTTTTCACTGCTGCTGCGCACTGGGTTGACATCTTCATTGAGCTGTCCACCAAGACCCCAAGATCCCTTTCCTGGCTTGTCTCGGAAAGCTTTGACCCCATCAATTGGTAGGTGTAGTTGGGGTTCTTTGCCCCGATGTGCATGACTTTACACTTGTTTAGGTTAAAATGCATTTGCCACTTGGTTGCCCATTCACTCAATTTCGAGAGATCTTTCTGGAGCTCTTTACAATCAGTTTCATTTTTAACTACCCTGAACAATTTAGTGTCGTCTGCAAACTTTGCTACCTCAGAATTCACTCCTACATCCAGATCATTAATGAATAAATTAAAAAGTACCGGACCCAAAACTGAACCTTGGGGTACGCCACTTCTCACCTCTTTCCACCCAGAGAAGTGTCCGTTTATTACCACCCTTTGTTTCCTACAGTTTAGCCAGGTTCCAATCCAGGACAAGACCTGTCCCCTGATTCCGTGGCTGAAGAGCTTATTTAGGAGCCTTTGGTGAGGGACTTGGTCAAAAGCCTTTTGAAAGTCAAGGTAAACAATATCGACTGGGTCCCCTTTATCTATGTGTTTATTTACACCCTCAAAGAATTCTATCAAGTTAGTAAGACATGATTTGCCTTTGCAGAAACCATGTTGATTTTCCTTCAGCAATGCCTGTTCTTCTATCTGCTTAGTAATATTTTCTTTAATAATGGTTTCCATCACTTTGCCTGGAACTGAGGTTAGACTAACTGGCCTATAATTTCCTGGATCACCCATCATGAGAAGGAGTTGCAGGGGTATCATGGAATTAGTGAAGGCACTCTAAGTCCCATCATCTGTGGCCCACCCTCTTCCAAACAGCAGCAGGATGTTTAGTGGGTCATGGAGGCTCTGTCTGGCAAGTTTGGCCTTGATCCATTATTATTGGGAGTTGAAGTGGTATCATGAAATTAATGAAGGTACTGCAAGTCCCATCATCTGTGGCTCACCCTCTTCCAAACAGCAGGAGGATGTCGAGTGGGTCATGGGGGCTCTGTGTGCCAAGTGTGGTCTTGTTCCTTCATTAGAAGGCGTAGGAGTGGTATAATGGAAATAGTGAAGGCACTGCAAGTCCCATCATCCGTGATGCAGCCTCCTCCAAAGTGCAGCAGGTCATGGAGGCTCTGTGTGGGCCTTTGGGTCTGTATTAATGGATGAGGGTCACCGTGGTCTTAGGAAGTTAGTGAAGGTACTTCAAGTCCCATCATCCGTGGGGGGCCCTCCCTCAAACTGCACCAGGATGTAGAGTGGGGGGGGGTGTGCAGCAAGTGTGGTCTTTTTCTGTGTTCTAAGGGGCCTAGTCAGGAGAAAGAAGTGGAGGAAGTGGTGCTGTGTGTGGAGGGCGAGGCCGAAAGGAAGCCTGTTTGCAAAGTTCTGTCTGCGAGAGGTTTGAGAATAGGGAAGGAGGAATGGTGGCCAATCAGAGCCGGTGTAGCAAATGCTGACTCTGTGGCAACCAATCATGGTGTTTGAGGCAATGGTGGCCAATCAGAGAGGGTTTAGGAAATTCTGCCTCTGTGGCAACCAATCATGATGTTTGAATGTAGGGGGTGGGACTTTAGAGGCCAGGACTTTAGAGGCCGGGAGCCAATCAGAACGCTGGCACATATCCACAAACCCACAAACAAACAAACCCACATACAAACTTTCAGCTTTATTAATGGAGAGAGAGAGAGAGAGAGAGAGAGAGAGAGAGAGAGAGAGAGAGAGCGCAACACCGTTTGTGTCTTTCTGCCATTCCTGCCAGGATATCTATGTTGTGTTCATCGAAATAGGCCCAGGTTTCACACAGAGTGTATAAATACATTTAAAAACATATTAACTATATGTATTATACTGTATATATATATATATATATGTGTGTGTGTGTGTGTGTGTGTGTATGTGTGTGTGTGTGTGTGTGTGTATGTATGTATGTATATGTGTTAGAGTGTCATTTTGTGTCATTTTGGTTGGCGGTGTGCCCCAGGATTTTGTAAATGTAAAAAATGTGCCGCGGCTCAAAAAAGGTTGAAAAACACTGCCATAGACACACAGCACATATAGACAGTCAGTCAGAGGCTATTTAACTTTTTCTGGCCACCAGGGGAACTGTTGCTTCACTGTCCATCTGCAACACTGATGAAGTACTTTCTGCATTCCCCGCAGGCTTTTCGTTGGAGTTTTTTTTCTTGCCTCGTAAATTTGTTAAATTAGCCTCCCCACACATAGGTGGTACCTAAATTTCCTACTTGACAGATGCAACTGTCTTTCAGGCTGCAAAGGTCGACAACAAGCTACACAAAATTGGCCGGAAACTCACTCGACCCAGGCTGGTTTCGAACTCATGACCTTTCGGTCAGTAGTGATCTTAATGCAGCTGACACCCAGCCAGCTGCACCACAGTCCCGCTACCAAGGGTGGGGCCATTGTGCTCAGTGCTTCCTAGCCCACATTGGACATTGCCTAGGCAATGTGGCCTAGGCAAAACAACGGTTAGGTCAGTGTTTCTCAACCTGGGAGTTGGGACCCCTGGGGGGGGGGTCGTGAGGGGGTGTCAGAGGGGTCACCAAAGATCACCAGAAAACACAATATTTTCTGTTGGTCATGGGGGTTCTGTGTGAGAAATTTGGCCCAATTTTATCATTGGTGGGGTTCAGAATGCTCTTTGATTGTAGGTGAACTATAAATCCCAGCAACGACAACTCCCAAATATCAAGTCTCTTTTCCCAAACTCCACCAGTGTTCATATTTGGGCATATTGAATATTCTTGCCACGTTTAGTCTAAATCCATCGTTGTTTGAGTCCACAGTGTTCTCTGGATGCAGGTGAATTACAACACCAAAACTCAAGGTCAATGCCCACAAAACCCTTCCAGTATTTTCTGTTGGTCATGGGAGTTCTGTGTGCCAAGTTTGGTTCAGTTCCGTCATTGGTGGAGTTCAGAATGCTCTTTGATTGTAGGTGAACTATAAATCCCAGGAACTACAACTCCCAAATTACGAGGTCTATTTCCCCCAAACTCCACCAGTGTTCACATTTGGGCATATTGAGTATTCATGCCAAGTCTGGTCCAGATCCATCATTGTTTGAATCCACAGTGCTGTCTGGATGGAGGTGAACTGCAACTCCAAAACCCAAGGTCAATGCCCACCAAACCCTTCCAGTGTTTTCAGTTAGTCATGGGAGTTCTGTGTGCCAAGTTTGGTTCAATTCCATCATTGTTGGAGTTCAGAATGCTCTTTGATTGCAGGTGAACTATAAATCCCAGTAACTACAACTCCCAAATGAGAAGGGCTATTTTCTTAAAACTCCACCAGTGTTCAAATTTGGGCGTATCGTGTATTTGTGCCAAATGTGGTCCAGTGAATGAAAATACATCCTTCATATCAGATACTTACATTACGATTCATAACGGTAGGAAACCTACAGTTCTGAAGTACCAACGAAAACAATGTTAGGGTTGGAGGTCATCACAAGATGAGGAGCTGTATTAAGGGGTCGCAGCATTAGGAAAGTTGAGAAACATGGATGCATATGTTTACCTGCGTCTTCTGGGTGGGTGTAACCCCGTCCAGTGCAGTACTTGGATGGGTGGTCACCAATGAATACCTAGCACTATAGGGCCTGTTTCAGAGGAAGGATCCGGTGAATCCACCTCTGAATCTTCCTTGCCTAAGACATTTCTATAAGATTCATGATGTCATCATAAGATCATGAGTAGGACACAGAAAACAGGTTTAGTGCCAAGACCCATATATCCCTTCCTCTCCCTTTGTCTCTCTCCAAGTGTTCTTGGGGCAGTGACATCATACCGCATGAGCTCACAGGGAGAGATTTACAACTCCTTAGGAAGGTGAGCTCAGAGACAGATCTGGGAAAGAGCCAGAACCCTTTCACCAGTGGGAAGTAGGGATGTGCAAACCATAAAGGAAGTTATTCAAAAGTATGAGGGTTGAATGAAAAGTAATGCCTCCACCTTCATAACTCCGCAACAGATAGCTGTACTGGTATGCGGCAGGTACTGGCTTGTTCAGTAGACTCTCCTCTACAGTCCCATGTCAGCGGGAAGCCTTAGCATTGAACGGTTGTGTTGTTAAAGTGCAAAGTATTGGACCCTGCGCAGACGGTTGGTCAATGCGACTTAAGCAACGTATGCGGCAGGTACTGACTTGTTCAGTAGACTCTCCTCTACAGTTCCATTTCGGCGGGAAGCTTTATCATTGAACGGTTGTGTTGTTAAAGTGAGAAGTATGGAACCCTGCGCAGACGGTCGGTCAATGCGACTTAAGCAACGTATGCGGCAGGTACTGGCTTGTTCAGTAGACTCTCCTCTACAGTTCCATGTTGGTGGGAAGCTTTATCATTGAACGGTTGTGTTGTTAAAGAGCAAAGTATGGGACCCTGCACAGACGGTCGGTCCATGCGACTTAAGCAACGTATGCGGCAGGTACTGGCTTGTTCAGTAGACTCTCCTCTACAGTTCCATTTTGGCGGGAAGCCTTAGCATTGAACGGTTGTGTTGTTAAAGAGCAAAGTATGGAACCCTGCGCAGACGGTCGGTCAGTGCGACTTAAGCAACGTATGCGGCAGGTACTGGCTTGTTCAGTAGACTCTCCTCTACAGTTCCATTTTGGTGGGAAGCCTTAGCATTGAACGGTTGTGTTGTTAAAGTGAGAAGTATGGGACCCTCTTGCAGACGGTGGCTTGCGTAGACTCTCCTTGGTTCCATGTTAGCAACTTAAGCAACGTATGCAGCAGGTACTGGCTTGTTCAGTAGACTCTCCTCTACAGTTCCATTTTGGTGGGAAGCCTTAGCATTGAACGGTTGTGTTGTTAAAGTGAGAAGTATGGGACCCTGCGCAGACGGTTGGTCAATGCAACTTAAGCAACATATGCGGCAGGTACTGGCTTGTTCAGTAGACTCTCCTCTACAGTTCCATGTCAGTGGGAAGCCTTAGCATTGAACAGTTGTGTTGTTAAAGTGCAAAATATGGGACCCTGCGCAGACGGTTGGTCAATGTGACTTGAGTAATGCAACAACGATGTGGCAGGTACTGGCTTGTTCAGTAGACTCTCCTCTACAGTTCCATGTCAGTGCGAAGCCTTAGCATTGAACGGTTGTGTTGTTAAAGTGCAAAGTATGGGACCCTGCGCAGACGGTTGGTCAATGTGACTTAAGTAATGTATGCGGCAGGTACTGGCTTGTTCAGTAGACTCTCCTCTACAGTTCCATGTTAGTGGGAAGCCTCTGCGTTGACTGGTTGTATTGTTAAAGTGAGAAGTATGGAACCCTGCGCAGATGGTCGGTCGGTCAATGTGACTTAAGCAATGTGCAGTCATGAAATTCTCGACAGCAGAAGGTGTCACCCCAAAGGAGATTCATCAGAGAATGCAAGCTGTTTATGGTGATTGTGTTGATGTGAGTACTGTGCATAGTTGGGTGAGTAAGTTTCAAGATGTTGAGGTGGGAACATCTGACTTGTGTGACAAACAAAGGGTTGGACATCCTGTGACAGTAACCACTGAGTTTCACAAGAAAACGTTGACAGATTGATTCAGGACAATCGTCGTATCACTCAGAGAGAAATTTTGAGCATAATCAGCATTTCGCAAGAATGTATGGGTCACATTATTGCATTGCTTGGCTATCAGAAGATCTGTGCATGATGGGTACACAGGATGTTGACGCCTGTAATGAAAGCGCACAGACTTGAAACTTCAGAGCCTGGATCTCACCACCGTACGGCATCTTCCATACAGTCCAGATTTAGCACCGTCTTGACTTCCATCTGTTCCTGATAATGAAAAAAGATATGTGGGGACATTGTTATGCTTCTGATGAAGACATTGAGAGAACTGTGAGATGCTGGTTGCGGAAACAGAGTGTCGACTTCTTCCGTGACGGCTTCATCGTTGGCAGAAATGTATCCAATTGTCTGGTGATGATGTGGGAAAGTGAATAGTGGTTGTTAAAGAGCACATCCTAAGGATTATTTCTGCGTTTGATTTATTAAAATATTCACATCCAAACCCAAGTAATGAAGGTGGAGGCATTACTTTTCATTCAACCCATGTGATTACAAAACCAGGGGGAGGGGGGCCGCTGGCATGTCATTTCTAAACTGTTACTATAGTACAGTGTTTTCCAACCAGTGTGCCGTGGCACACTAGTGTGCCGTGAGCGATCATCAGGTGTGCCGTGGGAAATGGGAACCTCCAATACCCTTTCTTCCCCCTCCTGCCGAACACTTTTTCTTCTCCACTCGGGCTCCCTTCTTCCCAGCCTCGCTCTGCTCGCTTTGTCTCGCTTTGCTCCGGGGCGAGTCTGCGCAGTAGCACCCGCACGGGTCACACCTTCCTCCCTCCCCCTCCCCTCCTGAACACGGTCACACTGCCCCCTCGGATCAAAATGGCGGCAGAAGCGGCAGTGTAGAAGAAAAAGTAAGTGTTGGGCCGGAGGGGGAAGAAAGGGCGCGAAGGGGAAGGGGGAGGAAGAGGTCTCTGTCGAAAGCTTGCATGGGCAAACTTGGACCTTCCAGGTGTTTTGGACTCCAACTCCCACCATTCCTAGCAGACTCAGGCCCTTTTCCCCCTCAGCCACTTAAGCAGGAAAGGGCCTCAGGCTGTTAGGAATGGTGGGAGTTGGAGTCCAAAGCACCCAGAGGGCCGGAGTTTTCCCATGCCTGTTTTAGGGACCTTAAAGTGGTCAGCCTCCTTCCAACATTGTGATTCTGGATAGAAAACAAACAACAACAGTCCAGGCGCAGCAGTCCAGGCCCTGGCCTGGCTCCGGCTGCCAGGCCACCTTGCGGGGGTTCTTCCGTGGCTTCCCAGCCTTGGCCCGGGCCTCATTGTTTGAGTGCACAGTGCTCTCTGGGTGTAGGTGAACTACAACTTCCAAGCTCAAGGTCAATTCCCAAGCCAACCCTTTCAGTACTTTCTGTTGGGAATGAGAGTTCAATATGCCAAGTTTGCTTCAATTCCATTGTTGCAAGAGTTCAGGATGCTCTTTGATTGTGTGTTAACTATAAATCCCAGAAATGGTAACTCCCAAATGTCAAGGTCTATTTCCCCCAAACTCCATCTGTGTTCACATCTAGGCATATTGAGTATTCATGCCAAGTTTGGCCCTGATCCAACATTGTTTCAGTCCACAGTGCTCTCTGGATATAGGTGAACTACAACCCCAAAACTCAAGGTCAATGCCCACCAAACTCTTATAGCATTTCCTCTTGGTTATGGGAGTTCTGTGTGGGAAGTTTGTGTCTTTCTGCCATTCCTGTCAGGATTTCTATGTAGTTTTCATCGAAACAGGCCCAGGTTTCACACTGAGTGTATAAATACATTTAGAAATATATTATATACTAGCTTGGGGACCCGGCGGTGCCCAGGTCATTTGAGAAGTGCAGCAGGATGTAGAGTGGGTCATGAGGGCTCTGTGTGCCAAGTTTGGTCTTGATCCATCATTTTTGGGAGTTGCAGTGGTATCATGAAAGTACTGAAGGTACTGGAAGTCCCATCATCTGTGGTCCAGCCTCCCCCAAATTGCAGTAGGATGTAGATTGGGTCATGGGGGCTCTGTGTGCTAAGTTTGGTCTGTATTGGTGAATGGATGAGGGTTGTATTGTTTTTAGGGAGTGAAGGTACTTCAAGTCCCATCATCCGTGGTCCGTTTCACAAAACTGCACCAGGATGTAGAGTGGGTAATGAGGGCTCTGTGAGCCAGGTTTGGTGTTGATTAGTCATTGGATTAGGTTTGTAGCAGTCTTGGAAAGTAAGGGAAGGTACTGCAAGTCCCATCATCCATGTTCTGCCCCCCTCCAAACTTCAGTAGGATGTAGAGTGGGTCACTGGGGCTCTGTGTGCCAAATGTGGTCTTTATCGGTGTTTGTTGGGGGCCGCAGTGGTCTGTGGGAACAGAAACGTGTGAAAGTACTACAAATCCCATCATCCATTGTTAGTCCTCCCCCGAACCTTACCAGGACGTGAAGGTAGTCATGGGGGTTATGTGTGCCAAGTTTGGTCTCGACCAGTGATTGGATGAGGGTTGCGGCGGACTTGGGAAGTGAGTAGAGGCACTTCAAGTCCCATCATCCATGGTCCACCCTCCTCCGAACTGCACCAGGACGTGAAGGCAGTCATGGGGGTTATGTGTGCCAAGTTTGGTCTCGATCAGTGATTGGATGAGGGTTGCAGCGGACTTGGGAAGTGAGTAGAGGCACTTCAAGTCCCATCATCCATGGTCCACCCTCCTCCGAACTGCACCAGGACGTGAAGGCAGTCATGGGGGTTATGTGTGCCAAGTTTGGTCTCGATCAGTGATTGGATGAGGGTTGCAGCGGACTTGGGAAGTGAGTAGAGGCACTTCAAGTCCCATCATCCATGGTCCACCCTCCTCCAAACTGCACCAGGACGTAGAGTGGGTCATGGGGGCTGTGTGTGCTAAGTGTGGTCTGTATTGGTCCTTTTTAGTGGCCTCAGTGGTCTGTGGGAACCAAAGTGTTTGAAAGTACTACAAATCCCATAATCCGTGGGTCATGTCCCCCGACCCGCACCAGGACGTAAGGGATTTAGGGGGGTTATGTGTACCAAGTTTGGTGCAGGTCCATCACCCGCGCTGGTCGCTGTGGCCTGTGAAAGTGGCTGCCACATATCCGCCCTTCCGCCCTCCCGCCCTCCGCACACATACATACAAACATTCCGCTTTATAAAGGTATACAGATATGTATTACTGTGTTAAAGAGTGTCGTTTTGTGTCATTTTGGTCGGTGGTGTGCCCCAGGATATTGTAAATGTAAAAAAATGTGCCGTGGCTCAAAAAAGGTTGAAAAACACTGCTATAGTAAAGTTAGTGAGAAACCCATTACTATAACAAGCCTAACGAAATTTCACTGCTATTTCTGACTTAATTGAGATTTACTCTCGGGTGACGGAAGGGAAGGGGGGTTACAGTAATTGCGCATGCGCATATTTATATTACTGTAACTGTCCAGTTCTGGGCACCACAATTGAAGAGAGATGTTGACAAGCTGGAATGTATCGCTTATCTGTGCATTTTTGGCGAATTTTCTAAGTTTTAGGAAGGGACAGGCTTCTCTCTCTGCTATCCTGATTGTTGCTTTCTGATGCTGATGCAGTATGGGAAATGTAGTTTAGGGCAGGCCCTTTCAAATTCTCTGGCATAGAGCTCCTTCCTTCCCAAACCACATTTTCCAGAGTTCTGTTGTGCTGTTCCCAAAATGCGCTGCTGCGTCTTGTGCTGAATATGAAACTATTAATTATTTATTTATTTATTTACTTATTTATTTCATTTCTATGCCGCCACTCCCAAATAGGGGACTCAACGCGGATTACAGCCACAAAGCAGAATAACATACAATGACAAAGACACTTTAAAAATGCAATATAAAATCTGACACAGAATAAAAATACACAATAAAAACATCATTAAAATTTATTTGATTTTTATTCTGTCCTTCAGTGGGGACTCAGGGTATTAATATCACGGAGGAATTTCTAGGCAACAAACACACAAGACAGACAGAAAGGCTTTAACATCTTGTCTTGCCCCGCAGGGGACTCAATGCGGATTACAATGTACACATTACATTTAGACACACAAACACACAAGACAGAAAGAGGCAATTTAACATCTGGCCACCAGGGGGAGCTGCCGCATTCCTTCATTCCCTTCTCACCCCGCAGGGGACTCAGGGCGGATTACAATGTACACATTACATTTAGACACACAAACACACAAGACAGAAAGAGGCAGTTTAACATCTGGCCACCAGGGGGAGCTGTGGCAATGGCAACATTCACACTTGCCTCTATTTATTTATTAATTTATTTGATTTTTATTCTGTCCTTCTCACCCCGCAGGGGACTCAGGGCGGATTACAATGTACACATTACATTTAGACACACAAACACACAAGACAGACAGAGGCAATTTAACATCTGGCCACCAGGGGGAGCTGTGGCAATTACAAAATACACACATGCCTCTATTTATTTATTTATTTATTTATTTATTTATTTATTTATTTATTTATTTATTTATTTGATTTCTATTCTGTCCTTCTCACCCCGCAGGGGACTCAGGGCAGATTGCAATGTACACATTACATTTAGACACACAAACACACAAGACAGACAGAGGTAATTTAACATCTGGCCACCAGGGGGAGCTATCACACTTCTTCATTCCTCAGCATGTTTCCTGGAGATCTTTTTATGGCCTCGTAAATCAGTTAAATTTAGCCTCCCCACTAAGTAGTACCTAAATTTCCTACTTGACAGATGCAACTGTCTTACGGGTTGCAAAGGTCGACAACAGGCTACACAATAGGTCGAGAGCCCACCTCGACCCGGGCAGGCCTTGAACTCATGACCTTCTGGTCAGTAGAGATGTTATGCAGCTGACACCCAGCCAGCTGTGCCACATTCCCGGTGCCTTCCAAGATTTACTTTTTCAAAATGATGGAATAGGTTTGCTTTATTTTATTTTATTTTTTGAGAAAAAAGTACAGTTATATAGTCATGTTCTATACATTTCCCTCTCTTTTATTTACATTCACCATCTTTTCTACTAAAGTCCCACCAAAAGTTCCAGTCTTCATCTGGAGGTAAATTCCCAACTACTTTTTCCAATACTTTTTTCCAGAAATTTTCCCCAAATATTTTCAATGTAATTTTATTTTTACATAATCCTTTCTTTACTTTTAAATTATGAGGCCATTAAAGAACTCCAGGAATGCTGAGGAATGCGGAAGGGACAACAAGGGACGCTGGGAATGCTGAGAGATGAGGAGTGTGCCAGCTCCCCCTGGTGGCCAGAGTTCGCCTCTGTTTGTCTATAAGCGTGTATGTGGAAACGGCAGGGATTGTCTGCTAAGTGTGTGTACCTGTAGTCCGCTCTGAGTCCCCTTTGGGGAGAGAAGAGCGGAATATAAATAAAGAGATTAGGAGTGCGTCAGCTCCCCCTGGTGGGCAGAGTCTGCCTCTGTTCGTCTATATGTGTGTATGTGGAAACGGCAGGGATTGTCTGCTAAATGTGTGTACCTGTAGTCCGCTCTGAGTCCCCTTCGGGGAGAGAAGAGCGGAATATAAATAAAGAGATTAGGAGTGCGTCTGCTCCCCCTGGTGGCCAGAGTTTGCCTCTGTTCGTCTATATGTGTGTATGTGGAAATGGCAGGGATTGTCTGCTAAGTGTGTGTACCTGTAGTCCGCTCTGAGTCCCCTTCGGGGAGAGAAGAGCGGAATATAAATAAAGAGATTAGGAGTGCGTCAGCTCCCCCTGGTGGGCAGAGTCTGCCTCTGTTTGTCTATATGTGTGTATGTGGAAATGGCAGGGATTGTCTGCTAAGTGTGTGTACCTGTAGTCCGCTCTGAGTCCCCTTCGGGGAGAGAAGAGTGGAATATAAATAAAGAGATTAGGAGTGTGTCTGCTCCCCCTGGTGGCCAGAGTCTGCCTCTGTTCATCTATATGTGTGTATGTGGAAACGGCAGGGATTGTCTGCTAAGTGTGTGTACCTGTAATCCGCTCTGAGTCCCCTTCGGGGTGAGAAGAGCGGAATATAAATAAAGTGTATTAATATTGTTGTTATTATTTACAATACTAAAACGAAAAAGTATGGGGTCAGTTTGGATTCTGAAATATTTGGTGTGAGTCACGCAAAGACTTCGGATGTGGCTTCCGACTTACAAAACTTCCGATTTTTTCCACGATTTCCAAAACTTCCAATTTTTTGCACATGCCTAGTGGGAAGCCTAAACGTAAACACCGTTGCCCTTTCTGCTTTGGAGTCTGGTGGAATTTTTGAAGCAGGGAATGGATGTCTATTTGTCGAGAGGGCTTTCGTGCGGCCTTTCTTCTTGCTTGGCAAGGGGTTGGACTGGGTGGCCCTCGGGATTTTGATGACTCTATGATTGTATGAAGGCTCTTGCGTGCAAGGATCGGTATAAAGATATTTGGAGAATTTGGGGAAGGGGAGAAGAAAGGATGGGGAGAAGAAGGGCATGTTCCTTAGGGGCTGAGGAGGGGAAGAAACGGGCCTGAGACTGTTAGGAATGATGGGAGTTGAAGTTGCCCCATGCTTGTTCAAAAGCAGGTATGGGCAAACCCAGGCCTGGGGGCTGGATGCGGCCCCTTGGGCTCTTTTTTCAGGCCCTCCTCTCACCATCCTATCCTTCCTTCTCTCTTTCCATCCTCCTTCCCTCCTTCTTTCTCCTTCCCTTCCACCCTTCCTTCCTTCCTTCCTCTCTTTCCTCCCTCCCTCCCTTCTCTCCCTCTTTCTCCTTCCCTCCCTTTTGTCTTCCCTTCCTTCTCTTCCATTTATCCTTCCTTCCTTCCTTTCTATCCATCTATCCATCCATCCATCCATCCTTCTCATCTTCCCCCTTCTCTTTTTCCTTCCTCCTTCCTCTTTCCTCCTTTCTTCTCTTTTGTCTTTCCTTCCTTTTCTCTTTCCTTTATACTTCCATCCTTCTCTTCCTCCCTTTCTTCCCTCCCTTTTTCCTTCCTCCTTCCCTTTCATCCTTTCTTCACTTTTGTCTTTCCTTCACTTTTTTTTTCCTCCCCTCTTTCCTTCCTCTTTTTCCTTCCTTCCTTCCTTCCCTTTCCTCCCTTTCGTCTTTTTCTTCTTCCTCTTTCTCTTCTCTTTTGTATTTCCTTCCTTCCATCTTCCATCCTCCTTCCCTTTTGTCTTTCCTTCCTTTTCTTCCTCCTTTCTTCTTCCCTTCTTCCTTTTCTTTTCTTTTGTATTTCTTCCTTTTTCTTTCCCTTTCCCTCCTTTTTTCCTTTTTGTCTTTCCTTCCTTTTCTCTTCCTTCCTTTCTTGCCACTTGTCTTTCCTTCCTTCCCTTTTTCCTCCCTCCTTCCTTGTTTTTCCTTTTTCTTCCTTCTTCCTTCCCTCCCTTCCTTCTTCTCTTTTCCATTTCTTCCTTTTCCCTTCTTTTTCCTTTATATCTTCCATCCTTTTCTTCCCTCTCCTTTTCCTTCCTTCTTCCTTCTTTTTTGTTTTCCATTTTTCTCCTTCTTTTCTTTTATTCTTCCATCCTTTTCCTTCCCTTTCCTTCCTTTCCTTCCCTTTTCCTTCCTTCCTTTTGTTTTCCTTCTTCATTTCCTTTCCTTCCCTCCTTCCTTCCCTTCCTTTCCTTCCTCCCTTCCTTCCTTTTCTTTTCCTTTATCCATCTCATTCTCCTTCCATCCTTCCTTTCCTTTCCTTGCCCTTGCTTCCTTCCTTGCTTTTTGTCTTTCCTTCCTTCCCTCCTCTTTCCTTCCATCCTTCCTTTTCCCTTTTATCCTTTTGCATCCTTCCTTGCTTTTCCTGTCTTTTCCTTCCTTTCCTTCCTTCCCTCCTTTCCCTCTTTTTCTCCTTCCTTCCCTCCTTCCCTCCTTCCCTCGTTTCCTTGCTCCTTCCATCCATCCTTCCCTTCCTTCCTCTCCTTCCTTCCTTCCTTCCCCCTTCCTTCCTCCTCTCCCTTCCTTCCCTCTCCCTTCCATCCTTCCTCTCCTTCCTTCCTTTTCCTTCCCCTTTCCTCCCTCCTTCCTTCCTTCCTTCCTTCCATTCTCTTTTTTCCTTCCTTCCTTCCCTTTTCCTCCTTCCATTTTGTTTTTGTCTTTCCTTCCTTCCCTTTCCTTCCTTCCTCATTCTCCTTCCATCCTTCCTTTTCTTCCTTCCTTCCATCCTTGCCTTTTGCCTTTCCTTCCTTCCCTCATTCTCCTTCCATCCTTCCTTCCCTTCCTTCCTTCCATCCTTGCCTTTTGCCTTTCCTTCCTTCCCTCTTTCCTCCTTCCATCCTTCCCCCCCCTTTCCTTCCTTTCCATTCCTTCCTTTCCTTCCTTCCCTCCTTCCCTCCTTCCCTCCATCCTTCCTTCCTTCCTTCCATCCTTGCCTTTTGTCTTTCCTTCCTTCCCTCTTTCCTTCCTTCCCTTCCTTTCCTTCCTTTCCTTCCCTTCCTTCCTTGCCTTTTGTCTTTCCTTCCTTCCCTCCCCTTCTCCTTCCATCCTCCCTTCCTTCTTCCTTCCTTCCTTTTCTTTTGCCTTTTCCTTTCCTTCCCTTCCTTCTCTCTTTCCTTCCTTCCTTCCTTCCTTTCATCCTTGCCTTTTGCCTTTCCTTCCCTCCCTCCCTCATTCTCCTTCCATCCATCCTTCCTTTCCTTCCTTCCATCCTTGCCTTTTGTCTTTCCTTCCTTCCCTCTTTCCTTCCATCCATCCTTCCCTTCCTTCCTTCCTTTCCTTCCTTTCCTTCCTTCCTTCCTTCCTTCCTTCCTTCATTCCTTCCATCCATCCTTCCTTCCTTCCATTCATCCTTTTGTCTTTTCCTTCCTTCCTTTTCCTTCCATCCTTCCCTTCCTTCCTTCCAACCAACCTTGCCTTTTGCCTTTCCTTCCCTCCCTCATTCTCCTTCCATCCATCCATCCTTCCCTTCCTTTCATCCTTGCCTTTTGCCTTTCCTTCCTCATTCTTTCCTTCCTCCTTCCTTCCTTCCATCCTTGCCTTTTGTCTTTCCTTCCTTCCCTCTTTCCTTCCTCCTTCCCTTCCTTCCATCCATCCTTGCCTTTTGTCTTTCCTTCCTTCCCTCTTTCCTTCCATCCTTCCTTCCTTCCTTCCTTCCAACCAACCTTGCCTTTTGCCTTTCCTTCCCTCCCTCATTCTCCTTCCATCCATCCTTCCCTTCCTTCCATCCATCCTTGCCTTTCCTTTCCTTCCCTCATTCCCTTCCATCCTTTCCTTCCTTCCTTTCCATCCTTCATCCTTTGCCTTTTGTCTTTCCTTCCTCTTCCCTCCATCCTCCTTCCCTTCCTTCCATCCAACCTTGCCTTTTGTCTTTCCTTCCATCCATTCCTTCCCTTTTCCTCTTTCCATTTCCCTTCCCTTTTGTCTTTTCCCCTCTTTCCTTCCATCCTTCCTTTTCCTTCCATCCATCCATCCTGCCTTTTGTCTTTCCTTCCTTCCCTCTTTCCTTCCATCCTTCCCTTCCTTCCTTCCATCCTTGCCCTTCCCTTCCTTTCATCCTTGCCTTTTGCCTTTCCTTCCCTCCCTCATTCTCCTTTCCTTCCATCCTTCCTTCCTTCCTTCCATCCATCCTTGCCTTTTGTCTTTCCTTCCTTCCCTCTTTCCTTCCATCCTTCCCTTCCTTCCATCCATCCATCCTTGCCTTTTGTCTTTCCTTCCTTCCCTCTTTCCTTCCATCCTTCCCTTCCTTCCCTCCATCCATCCTTGCCTTGCCTTCCTTCCTTCCTTCCCTCTTTCCTTCCATCCTTCCCTTCCTTCCTTCCAACCAACCTTGCCTTTTGCCTTTCCTTCCCTCCCTCATTCTCCTTCCATCCATCCTTCCTTTCCTTCCTTCCATCCTTGCCTTTTGTCTTTCCTTCCCTCCCTCATTCTCCTTCCATCCATCCTTCCTTTCCTTCCTTCCATCCTTGCCTTTTGCCTTTCCTTCCCTCCCTCCTTCTCCTTCCATCCATCCTTCCTTCCCTTCCTTCCTTCCCTTCCTTCCTTCCTTCCCATCCCTGGGCAGCCATTCCTCCTAGCAGGGCGTGCTTGCCCGTGGCCCCCAAGTGAGGAAGTCCTCCCAGTCCTGGTCCAGGCCCAGCCTTGCCTCCATCAAAGCCAACCTCCCTCTCCCAGCCCTGTCCCTGTCCATGGTGCTGGAATGCAAAGGAGCCAGAGCAGAGAGAGAGAGAGAGAGAGAGAGAGAGAGAGAGGGGGGGGCGCATTTGTTTCCCTTCCTCCGAGGCGGGGAGGGAGGGGGAGCCTCTCCCCGCTCCCCCATTGGCCAGGGCTTGGCCCCGCCCCTCCCTCGAGCCCCTCCCTCCCTCCCCCTCCCTTTCCCTGCCTTCCCTCCGCTCTGCAGCAGAGACGCGCCGCGGAGCCCAGCCATCCTCGAGCCCCCCCTTTTTTCCCCCTCCCTCCCTCTTTCCATCCTTCCTTCCTCTTCCTCGGATTTTTTTTTGTCCCCCCGACGGAGACCGGGGGGCGCACCTTGGAGACGACGCCGAGCCCTTCCACCCATCCCGAAGGATTATTATTATTACTATTATTACCACCGGATTTTTTGAATTATTATTTTTTTTAGAGGGGAGGGGGATCTATTTTGGGTCCTTTCCTCCCTCCATTTTCTTTCCCCTCTTCCTCTTCCTCGTCCTCACCATGCCAGATCCGTAACCCCCCCCCCCCCCCCGATTTCCCTTCGCATCCAGCCTTGCCTTGTTTCCCTTTCCTCCTCTTCCTCTTCCTCCTCCTCCTTTGGGCGCTGCTGATGGCTTCCGGGGAGGAGGGGGGCCCACCGCCCTCCCCATCCCTCCCAGCCTAGAGTCCCCCCTCCCCCCCCATTGCCTTTTCTCTCTCTTTTTGTGGAATCCTCCTTTTTTTTTTTGGCTTGGTGTGTTTGGATCGAGGAGGAAGAGGAGGAGGAGGAAGGGGGGGGCATGGAGGCGTCCTGAAGGGAGGAAGAGGGGGAGGGGAGGGCGCCATGGCGGGCCCCGGCCCGAGGCGGCGGAGGAGCGGCCGCCCGTCGTCGTCGTCGCCTTGGTCGCCTTCTTCTTCCTCCTTGGCCCCGCCGGCGTTGGCCCCGCCGGCCTTGGGCGTGGGGCTGAGGCTGGCCCTGGCGGCGGCGCTGGTGTGCTGGGGCCCGGCGGCGGCGGGGGCGGCGCGCGTCTCCTCCAGCCTCAGCACCACCCACCACGTGCACCACTTCCACAACAAGCACGGCACCGTCCCCATCGCCATCAACCGCACGCCCTTCCTCACCCGCGGCGGGCACGGTAAGAGGGGCCGCCTCGGAAGGAGGGAGGGGCCCAGGGAGGGGGGGCCAGGGGCGCCCAAGCCCCGTCTCTTCTGCAGGAAGCCCTCTCCAGCCCCAGGGAGTCCTAAAAAAGGTCCCCAGGGTCAGCCAGGCCAGCCCCCGGCTGCTCTGCAGGAAGCCCTCCCCACAAGTGGCCACCCAACTTCACTGAAGCCTAGAGGTTGCATGGGCCACCAAGTTCAGCACTAAGGCAGCATCCAGTCTGGGGCTTTTCAGTCCAGCCCCTGTCAGTTCTGCAGGAAGGCCTACCAACAAATGGCCACCCAACTTCATGGAATCCTAGAGGTTGAATGGGCCACCCCAGGCCAGCCCCAGGCTAAGGCACCCCAGCAGGAAATCCACCCAGCCCCATGGAATCCCTTCTGCTCTGCAGGAAGCCCTCCCCACAAGTGGCCACCCAACTTCACTGAAGCCTAGAGGTTGCATGGGCCACCCCCAGGCCAGCCAGGCTAGACCCCATCTATTCTGCAGGAAGTCCACTCCAGCCCCATGGAAAGGGTCCCCAGGGCCAGCCAGGCCAGCCCCGTCTGCTCTTCAGGAAGAACCCAACTTCACTGAAGCCTAGAGGTTGAATGGGCCACCCCAGGCCAGCCAGGCTAGACCCCATCTGGCAGGAAGTCCACTCCAGCCCCCCTCCCCCAGGGTCAGCCAGGCCAGCCCCCGTCTGCTCTGCAGGAAGCCCTCCCCACAAATGGCCACCCAACTTCACTGAAGCCTAGAGGTTGAATGGGCCACCCCCAGGCCAGCCAGGCTAGACCCCATCTGTTCTGCAGGAAGTCCACTCCAGCCCCATGGATTCCCGGAAAGGGTCCCCAGGGCCAGCCAGGCCAGCCCCCGTCTGCTCTGCAGGAAGCCCTCCCCACAAATGGCCACCCAACTTCACTGAAGCCTAGAGGTTGAATGGGCCACCCCCAGGCCAGCCAGGCCAGTCCCCATCAGTTCAGCACTAAGGCAGCATCCAGTCTGGGGCCATCCAGTCCAGCCCCTGTCGGTTCTGCAGGCTAGACCCCATCTGGTCTGCAGGAAGCCCTCCCCACAAATGGCCACCCAACTTCACTGAAGCCTAGAGGTTGAATGGGCCACCCCCAGGCCAGCCAGGCTAGACCCCATCTGTTCTGCAGGAAGCCCTCTCCAATCCCATGGAGTCCTAGAAAGGGTCCCCAGGGCCATCCAGGCCAGCCCCTGTCTGCTCTGCAGGAAGCCCTCCCCACAAATGGCCACCCAACTTCACGGAAGCCTAGAGGTTGAATGGGCCACCCCCAGGCCAGCCAGGCTAGACCCCATCTATTCTGCAGGAAGTCCACTCCAGCCCCATGGATTCCCGGAAAGGGTCCCCAGGGCCAGCCAGGCCAGCCCCCGTCTGCTCTGCAGGAAGTCCTCCCCACAAATGGCCACCCAACTTCACGGAAGCCTAGAGGTTGAATGGGCCACCCCAGGGCCAGCCAGCCTAGACCCCATCTGTTCTGCAGGAAGCCCTCTCCAGCCCTATGGAGTCACAGAAAGGGTCCCCAGGGCCAGCCAGGCCAGCCCCCGTCTGCTCTGCAGGAAGCCCTCCCCACAAATGGCCACCCAACTTCACGGAAGCCTAGAGGTTGAATGGGCCACCCCAGGGCCAGCCAGGCCAGCCCCCATCTGTTCAGCACTAAAGCACCAACCAAGGCCTTCCAACAAATGGCCACCCAACTTCACGGAGTCCTAGAGATTGAATGGGCCACCCGGGGGCCAGCCAGGCCAGTCCCCATCTGTTTAGCACTAAGGCACCAACCAAGGCCGAAGCCCTCCCCACAAATGGCCACCCGACTTCACGGAATCCTAGAGGTTGAATGGGCCACCCCAGGGCCACCCAGGCCAGACCCCATCTGCTCTGCAGGAAGCCCTCTCCAGCCCCATGGCCACCCAACCTCACGGAAGCCTAGAGGTTGCATAGGAAGCCAGCCCCAGGGCCAGCCAGGCTGCCAGGCCCCCGTCTGGTCTGCAGGAAGTCCTCTCCAGCCCTATAGAGTCCTAAAAAGGGTCCCCAGGGCCAGCCAGGCCAGCCCCCGTCTGCTCTGCAGGAAGCCCTCCCCACAAATGGCCACCCAACTTCATAGACTCATATAGGTGGAAGGGACCACCCCAGGGCCAGCCAGGCTAGACCCCATCTGTTCTGCAGGAAGCCCCCTCCAGCCCCATGGAGTCCCAGAAAGGGTCCCCAGGGCTATCCAGGCCAGCCCCCCCGTCCCCATCAGTTCAGCACTAAGGCAGCATCCAGTCTGGGGCCTTTCAGTCCAGCCCCTGTCAGTTCTGCAGGAAGGCCTACCAACAAATGGCCACCCAACTTCACGGAATCCTAGAGGTTGAATGGGCCACCCCAGGACCACCCAGGCCAGTCCCCACCTGTTTAGCACTAAGGCACCAACCAAGGCCTAAGCCCTCCCCACAAATGGCCACCCAACTTCACTGAATCCTAGAGGTTGAATGGGCCACCCCAGGGCCAGCCAGGCTAGAGCCCGTCTGCTCTGCAGGAAGTCCTCCCCACAAATGGCCGCCCAACTTCACAGAAGCCTAGAGGTTGAATGGGCCACCCCAGGGCCAGCCAGGTTAGACCCCGTCTGGTCTGCAGAAGTCCCTCCAGCCCCAAATATCCTAAAGGTTGAATGGGCCACCCCAGGGCCAGCCAGGCTAGACCCCATCTGGTCTGCAGGAAGCCCTCCCCACAAATGGCCACCCAACTTCACGGAATCCTAGAGGTTGAATGGGCCACCCCAGGGCCAGCCAGGCCAGACCCCGTCTGCTCTGCAGGAAGCCCTCTCCAGCCCCATGGAGTCCTAGAAAGGGTCCCCAGGGCCAGCCAGGCCAGCCCCCGTCTGCTCTGCAGGAAGCCCTCCCCACAAATGGCCACCCCAGAGCCAGGCAGGCCAGTCCCCATCAGTTCACCACTAAGGCAGCATCCAGTCTGGGGCCATCCAGTCCAGCCCCTGTCGGTTCTGCAGGAAGCCCTACCAACAAATGGCCAGCCGACTTTATGGAATCCTAGAGGTTGAAAGGGCCACTCCAGGGCCATCCACATCAGCCCAGATCTGTTTTGCAGGAAGCCCTCCTGGCAAATGGCCCCCCAACTTCATAGACTCATAAAAGTGGAAGGGACATCCAGGGCCACCCAATCCAGTCGCTGTCTGTTCAACACTAAGGCAGCATCCAAGCCTTCCCCACAAATGGCCACCCAACGTCATGGAATCCTAGAGGTCGAATGGGCCACCCCAGGCCCATCCACGCCAGACCCCATCAGTTCAGCACTAAGGAGCATCTAGTCTGGGGCCATCCAGGCCAATCCCCTTCTCTGGCCACCCCAGAGCCATCCAGGCCAGCCCCTGTCTGTCCGCAGGACGCCCTCCTGACAGGAGGTCCCCCAGCCTCATGAAGTCCTGGAAAGGGCCATCCAGTCCAGCCTCTTTCTGTCCTGCACTAAGGCACCGTCCAAGCCCCCTCTATAAATGGCCACCCTACTTTGTGGAATCATAGAGGTGGAAGGGCCATCCCAGGCCTGTCCCCATCTATTCTGCAGGAAGCTCTCCCAAAAAAGGGGCCTCCATAGAATCATAGAGTTGGAAAGGCCATCCCAGGGCCAGCCAGTCCCATCCTGATCTGTTCTGCAGGGAGCCCTCCTCACAGGTGGCCCTCCAGCCTCGTGGAGTCCTAGAAAGGGCCATCTAGTTCAAGGCCATCTAGTCCAGCCTCTTTCTTTCCTGCATGAAGGCAGTGTTTCCCAACCTTTTTTGAGCCGCGGCACACTTTTTACATTTCCAAAATCCTGGGGCACACCACCAACCAAAATGACACAAAATGACACTCTAACACAGTAATACATGTAGTTAATATGTTTTTAAATGTATTTATACACTCAGTGTGAAACCTGGGCCTGTTTCGATGAACACAACATAGATATCCTGGCAGGAATGGCAGAAAGACACAAACTTCCCACACAGAACTCCCATCACCAAGAGAAAATACTATAAGAGTTTGGTGGGCATTGACCTTGGGTTTTGGAGTTGTAGTTCACCTAGATCCAGAGAGCACTGTGGACTCAAACAATGTTGGATCAGGACCAAACTTGGCATGAATACTCAATATGCCCAAATGTGAACACAGATGGAGTTTGGGGAAAATAGACCTTGACATTTGGGAGTTACAGTTTCTGGGATTTATAGTTAACACACAATCAAAGAGCATCCTGAACTCTTGCAACAATGGAATTGAACCAAACTTGGCATATTGAACTCTCAGTATCAATAGAAAGTACTGAAAGGGTTTGCTTGGGAATTGAAAGTTTGGAAGTTGTAGTTCACGTACACCCAGAGAGCACTGTGGGCAGGAGGGGGAAGAAAGGGTATTGGAGGTTCCAATTTCCCACGGCACACCTGATGATTGCTCACGGCACACTGGTTGGGAAACACTGCACTAAGGTACCATCCAAGCCCCCTCTATAAATGGCCACCCAACTTGGTGGAATCATAGAGGTGGAAGGGCCATCCCAGGGCCAGTCAGTCCCATCCTGATCTGTTCTGCAGGGAGCCCTCCTCACTCGTGGAGTCCTAGAGAGGGCCATCCAGTCCAGGGCCATCTAAGTCAACTCCCCCCCCCCATCAGTTTTGCAGGGAGCCCTCCTGACAGGTGGCCCTTCAGCTTCGTGGAGTCCTAGAAAGGATCCCCAGGGCCATCCAGGCTAGGTGGCTTCTGTTCTGCAGGAAGCCCTCCTAACAAATGGTCCTCCAACTTCATAGAACCATAGAGGTGGAAGGCTCATTCCTGGGCCATCCAGGCCAGCCCTTGTCCGTTCTGCAGGAAGCCCTCCCCACAGATGGCCATCCGGCCTCTGCTCAAAAACCTCTATAGAAGGAAACTCCACCAGACTTCCCAGGTAGCCTATTCCACTGTCAACAAGCTCGGAAAGTCAGGAAGTTCTTCCGAATCTTTAGGTAGGACCTCTCCTCCTTCCACCTTGCAGGCCCAGTACTGTGAATTTTCCGGGCTGCCTGGCCATGTTCCAGAAGCATTCTCTCCTGACGTTTCTCCCACATCTATGGCAGGCATCCTCAGAGCTTGTGAGGTCTGTTGGAAACGAGGCGAGTGGGGCTTATATATCTGTGGAATGTCCAGGGTGGGAGAAAGAACTTGTCTGTTTGAGGTAGGTGTGAAGGAGGAGGTCTCGCGTCTTCTTCTTCACCTCCCAACAAAGGATTCCCCCAGGCGGTAAGAAGCCAGACCTTGAACACTGCTAGGCCATTCAATGCTAATCAAAGTGGCCAATTGCTACTTCAAACAGACAAGAGTCCTCTTGTCTGTTTGAGGTAGGTGTGAAGAAGAAGGTCTCGCATCTTCGTCACCTCCCAACAAAGGATTCCCCCAGGCGGTAAGAAGCCAGACCTTGAACACTGCTTGGCCATTCAATGCTAATCAAAGTGGCCAATTGCTACTTCAAACAGACAAGAGTCCTCTTGTCTGTTTGAGATGGGTGTGAAGAAGAAGGTCTCGCATCTTCGTCACCTCCCAACAAAGGATTCCCCCAGGCGGTAAGAAGCCAGACCTTGAAAACTGCTTGGCCATTCAATGCTAACCAGGTGGCAAATTGCTACTTCAAACAGACAAGAGTCCTCTTGTCTGTTTGAGATAGGTGTGAAGAAGGTCTCGCATCTTCTTCACCTTCTAACAAAGGATTCCCCCAGGCGGTAAGAAGCCAGACCTTGAAAACTGCTAGGCCATTCAATACTAATCGAGGTGGCCAATTGCATTCACACCTACCTCAAATATACAAGAATGTGTGCGTGTGCGTGTGTGTGTGTATATGTCTGTCTATCTATCTATCTATCTATCTATCTATCTATCTATCTATCTATCTGTGGAATGTCCACAGTGGGAGAAAAAACTCTTGCCTGTTTGAGGTAGGTGTGAATGTAGCAATTGGCCACCTTGATTTGCATTGAATTGCCTAGCAGCTTTCAAGGTCTGGCTTCTTCTTCTTCACCTCCCAACAAAGGATTCCCCCAGGCAGTAAGAAGCCAGATGGATAGAGGGATAGATGGATGGATGGATAGAGGGATAGATGGATAGATAATAGGATTCCCCCAGGCAGCAACCAGCCAGGCTTTGATGCTGCAAGGCCATTCAGTGCTAATCAACGTGGTGAATTTCAACATTCACACTTGCCTCAAGCAGACGAGAGTTATTTCTCCCACCCTGGACATCATTCCACAGATTGATAGATGGGTGGATGGATGGATGGATAGAGGGATAGATGGATGGATAGATAATAGGATTCCCCCAGGCAGCAACCAGCCAGGCTTTGAAGCTGCAAGGCCATTCAAGGCTGATCAATGTGGCCAATTCCGACATTCACACTTGCCTCAAGCAGGCAAGAGCTTTCTCCCACCCTGGACATTATTTTATATATATATATATATATAGAGAGATATATATATATATATATATATATATATATAGGATTCCCCAGGCAGCAACCAGCCAGGCTTTGAAGCTGCAAGGCCATTCGATGCCAATCAAGGTGGTCCATTGCAACATTTCCACTTGTCTCAAGCAGGCAAGAGTGCTTTCTCCCACCCTGGACATCATTCCACAGATATATACACCCCAATTGCCTAGTTTCCAACAGACCTCACGACCTCTGCCATAGATGCGGGCGAAATGTCAGGAGAGAATGCTTCTGGAACATGGCCAGGCTTGTTTTGGGGCCCAAACAGCAGGGGAACGTGTTGGAACATAGTCGAAGCTCCTTGGGGTCAGGCTGGATTTGAACCCAGGGGCGGACTCTGTGACGAAGGGTTCCATCCCCAAGCAGTCCCTGAGCTTGTCCCGAGTGCCTTTCTCTGGGATCCCGGATTAGTCGTCTTAGGAATCAGGGCTTCCCTCTCCAAGGAAGGGCCTTGTGGTGGGTTGCTCCTCTCCTTTTCCTGGGGATGAAGACGGCTGGCCTCTCTTCGCTCCCCCCTTGGCATTATGCAAGAGCTGGGCCTCCCCAGCACCTGGTTGCGCCTTGCACAACACAACATGTGTGTGTGTGTGTTTATGGAAATGGCCTGGCTTGCCTTCTCTCCCAAGTCGTCCTCTAAACATGGGCACAACTGAACCGACCTCTCCGAAGCCCATAACCCGTCTCTCCCTCAATGTGTCAGGGGGCATCCAAAATGTCTGTGGTCCAAACTGTATACCTCTAATCTGTATGTATCTGTGTCAGCGCCATCCGTTCGCCCTCGATCCCACCGTCAAATGTGGTTGTTTTGCTCCAACATGCTTCCCTTTCCCATTAAAGCAGAAGAACCCCATGTGTTTGGGCCTCCATTTTGGCCCTCCTGCATCCAAAGGAAGCTTTGTCAGTGGCGCGCTTGGTCCAGATGTGTGTGCCGGGAAAGAAGGGAGAGGGAGATGCGTTCTTCGCGGGTTGTGCCAGGGACGATTCCGAGGCATCTTGGCAAAGAGTGGTTCTTTGTTCACGTGCCGAGAAGCGATGGCAGGGAGGAGGCCGCGGCATTTCCTTCTCCTCTGTGTGCGCCTTCCTCTCGGTAAAGGCCGTGCCAACCGCAGGAGCCAGGCCCAGTTCAGGGGGAAGCAGCTGAGCCTGGGAAGCTGGGAATACGTGGCCAGTCTGTGGTCCATTCTCCGTCTTCTCTCTCGGCCGACCCTTTGACATGTTGGAGGCAAGGCATGAGATGGCGTCTCGGCGCCGCTTCCCCACCTAGCACGTCCCATTTTGCAAAAGGGGGGCACATGGAGCGCATGCTGCGATGTGGGCTATCTAAGCCACTTCTACCTTCCTACTAAAGCATTTCCCACCCAACTTCCTGATGGTAAGAGCTTTTCAGCCGGGGAATATACTGGCCATGTTCCAGAAGCATTCTCTCCTGACGTTTCGCCCACATCTATGGCAGGCATCCTCAGAGGTCGTGTGGTGTGTTGGAAACTAATCAAGTGGGGTGTATATATATCTGTGGAATGATGTCCAGGGTGGGAGAAAAAACTCTTGTCTGCTTGAGACAAATGGGAATGTTGCAATTGACCACCTTGATTGACATCGAATGGCCTTGCAGCTTCAAAGCCTAGCCGGTTGCTGCCTGGGGAAATCCTCTCTGTCTATCTCTCTGTCTCTGTCTCTCTCTCTCTCTGTGTCTCTCTCTCTCTCTCTCTCTCTCTCTCTCTCTCTCTCTCTCTATATATATATACTATATATATGTAATAATGTCCAGGGTGGGAGAAAGAGCTCTTGCCTGCTTGAGACACGTGGGAATGTTGCAATTGACCACCTTGATTGGCATCGAATGGCCTTGCAGCTTCAAAGCCTGGCTGGTTGCTGCCTGGGGGAATCCTATATATATATACTGTATCTCTATGAAATAATGTCCAGGGTGGGAGAAAGAGCTCTTGTCTGCTTGAGACAAGTGGGAATGTTGCAGTTGGCCACCTTGATTGGCATTGAATGGCCTTGCAGCTTCAAAGCCTGGCTGGTTGCTGCCTGGGGGAATCCTCTCTCTATATATATCTAGAAATAATGTCCAGGGTGCAAGAAAGAGCTCTTGTCTGCTTGAGGCAAGCCTGAATGTTGCAGTTGGCCACCTTGATTGGCATCGAATGGCCTTCCAGCTTCAAAGCCTGGCTGGTTGCTGCCTGGGGGAATCCTATATATATCTTTGTAATGTCCAGGGCGGGAGAAAGAGCTCTTGTCTGCTTGAGGCAAACCTGAATGTTGCAGTTTGCCACTTTGATTGGCATTGAATGGCCTTGCAGCTTCAAAGCCTGGCTGGTTGCTGCCTGGGGGAATCCTATCTATCTATATCTATATGTAATAATGTCCAGGCTGGGAGAAAGAGCTCTTGCCTGCTTGAGACAAGTGGAAATGTTGCAATTGACCACCTGGATTAGCATCGAATGGCCTTGCAGCTTCAAAGCCTGGCTGGTTGCTGCCTAGGGGAATCCTCTCTCTCTCTCTCTCTCTCTCTCTCCCCTCTCCCTCTCCCTCCCCCTCCCCCCCCTCTCTCTCTCTATCTGTATGTATGTAATAATGTCCAGGGTGGGAGAAAGAGCTCTTGCCTGCATGCGGCAAGTGGAAATATTGCAATTGACCACCTTGATTGGCATCGAATGGCCTTGCAGCTTCAAAGCCTGGCTGGTTGCTGCCTAGGGGAATCCTATATATGTGTGTGTGTGTGTGTGTGTGTGTGTGTGTGTAATAATGTCCAGGGTGGGAGAAAGAGCTCTTGCCTGCTTGAGGCAAGTCTGAGTGTTGCAGTTGGCCACCTTGATTAGCATTGGATGGCCTTGCAGCTTCAAAGCCTAGCTGGTTGCTGCCTGGGGGAATCATTGTTGGAAGGTGCTAGCTGGCCCTGATGGATTATTTCCTGGGATTCCCCTGTTTTCAGGGTGTTCTTCTTTATTTACTGTCCTGATGTTGTATTTTGCTAATACTAGTAGCCAGATTGTGTTCATTTTCATGGTTTTCTCCTTTCTGTTGAAATTGTCCACCTGTTTATGAATTTCAGTGGCCTCTCTGTGCCGTCTGACATGGTGGTTGTGAGAGTTGGCCACCTTGATTAGCTTTGAATGGCCTTGCAGCTTCAAAGCCTAGCTGGTTGCTGCCTGGGGGAATCCTATATAGCTATCTATCTATCTGCCTGTGGAATAATGTTCAGGGTGGAAGAAAGAACTCTTGGGAAATGAATCGGGTGAAGGTACTGCAAATCCCATCGTTTGTGAGCCATCCTGCCGTGAACCGCACCAGGTTGTGAAGTGGGCCATTGGGCCCCTGTGTGCCAAGTTTGGTCCTGATCCGTCATTGCTGTGGGCTGCACTGACTGACTGCCTGAGGCCTTTCCTTTTCCCTCTGTGTCACCTTAGAATGTTGGAAGGCCGATGGCCATTCAGAGTCCTTTATGCAAATACTCCCTCAGTGGCAACCAATCCCCTCTGTCTGCTCCCTTAGAATGTTGGAGTGCTGAGCCTGGCCAATCAGAGTCCTTTATGCAAATAATCCCACAGTGGCAACCAATGGAAACGCTGCCACATATTCCTCTGCACCTCCCGCCGCAAAGACGGACTTTTATTATATACATAGATAGATAGATATATCTGTGGAATTATGTCCAGGGTGGGAGAAAGAGCTCTTGTCTGCTTGAGGCAAGTGCGAATGTTGCAATTAACCGCATTGATTAGCATTGCAAAGCCTTGCAGCTTCAAAGCCTGGCTGCTTCCTGCCTGGGGGAATCTTTTGTTGGGAGGTGTTAGCTGGCCCAGATTGTTTCCTGTCTGAAATTCCCTGTTTTCCGAGTGTTGTTATTTATTTGCTGTCCTAATTTTAGAGGGTTTTTTAAATACCGTTAGCCAGATTGTGTTCATTTACATGGTTTCCTCCTTTCTGTTGAAATTCCCCACCTGCTTGTGGATTTCAGTGGCTTCTCTCTGTAGCCTGACATGGTGGTTGTGAGAGTTGGCCACCTTGATGAGCTTTGAATGGCCTTGCAGCTTCAAAGCCTGGCTGGTTGCTGCCTGGGGGAATCCTATATCTATCTATCTATCTATCTATCTATCTATCTATCTATCTATCTATCTATCTATCTATCTGTGGAATAATGTTCAGGGTGGGAGAAAGAACTCATGTCATTGAGGCAACTGTGAATGTTGCAATTGGCCATCTTAATTAGCCTTCAATGGCCTTGCAGCTTCAAAGCCTGGCTGGTTGCTGCCTGGGGGAATCCTCTATCTACGGTATCTATCTATCTATCTATCTATCTATCTATCTATCTATCTATCTGTGGAATAATGTTCAGGGTGGGAGAAAGAACTCATGTCATTGAGGCAAGTGTGAATGTTGCAATTGGCCACCTTGACTAGCATTCAATGGCCTTGCAGCTTCAAAGCCTGGCTGGTTGCTGCCTGGGGGAATCCTCTATCTATCTATCTATCTATCTATCTATCTATCTATCTATCTATCTGTGGAATAATGTTCAGGGTGGGAGAAAGAACTCATGTCATTGAGGCAAGTGTGAATGTTGCAATTGGCCACCTTGACTAGCATTCAATGGCCTTGCAGCTTCAAAGCCTGGCTGGTTGCTGCCTGGGGGGGAATCCTCTATCTATCTATCTATCTATCTATCTATCTATCTATCTATCTCTCAGTGGAATAATGTTCAGGGTGGGAGAAAGAACTCATGTCATTGAGGCAAGTGTGAATGTTGCAATTGGCCACCTTGACTAGCATTCAATGGCCTTGCAGCTTCAAAGCCTGGCTGGTTGCTTCCTGGGGGAATCCTCTATCTATCTATCTATCTATCTATCTATCTATCTATCTATCTATCTATCTATCTGTGGAATAATGTTCAGGGTGGGAGAAAGAACTCATGTCATTGAGGCAAGTGTGAATGTTGCACTTGGCCACCTAGATTAGCATTCAATGGCCTTGCAGCTTCAAAGCCTGGCTGGTTGCTGCCTGGGGGAATCCTCTATCTATCTATCTATCTATCTATCTATCTATCTATCTATCTATCTATCTGTGGAATAATGTTCAGGGTGGGAGAAAGAACTCATGTCATTGAGGCAAGTGTGAATGTTGCAATTGGCCATCTTGATTAGCATTCAATGGCCTTGCAGCTTCAAAGCCTGGCTGGTTGCTTCCTGGGGGAATCCTCTATCTATCTATCTATCTATCTATCTATCTATCTATCTATCTATCTGTGGAATAATGTTCAGGGTGGGAGAAAGAACTCATGTCATTGAGGCAAGTGTGAATGTTGCAATTGGCCACCTTGACTAGCATTCAATGGCCTTGCAGCTTCAAAGCCTGGCTGGTTGCTGCCTGGGGAATCCCCTCTATCTATCTATCTATCTATCTATCTATCTATCTATCTATCTGTGGAATAATGTTCAGGGTGGGAGAAAGAACTCATGTCATTGAGGCAAGTGTGAATGTTGCAATTGGCCACCTTGACTAGCATTCAATGGCCTTGCAGCTTCAAAGCCTGGCTGGTTGCTGCCTGGGGGAATCCTCTATCTATCTATCTATCTATCTATCTATCTATCTATCTATCTGTGGAATAATGTTCAGGGTGGGAGAAAGAACTCATGTCATTGAGGCAAGTGTGAATGTTGCAATTGGCCATCTTGATTAGCATTCAATGGCCTTGCAGCTTCAAAGCCTGGCTGGTTGCTTCCTGGGGGAATCCTCTATCTATCTATCTATCTATCTATCTATCTATCTATCTATCTATCTATCTATCTGTGGAATAATGTTCAGGGTGGGAGAAAGAACTCATGTCATTGACGCAAGTGTGAATGTTGCAATTGGCCACCTTGATTAGCATTCAATGGCCTTGCGGCTTCAAAGCCTGGCTGGTTGCTGCCTGGTTGTGGGAGTGGTCCATCATTTCTGTGTTCTCAAATAATATACTGTGTCCAGGTTGGTTCATCAGGTGCTCTGCCATTACTGAGTTCTCTGGGCCAGCTAACAACAGAGGATTCCCCCAGGCAGGAAGCAACCAGCCTTTGAAGCTGCAAGGCTATTCAGTGCTAATCAAGGCGGCCAATTGCAACATTCAACAGACAAGAGTTCTTTCTCCCACCCTGGACATGATTCAACAGGAATATAAGCCCCACTTGCCTAGTTTCCTACAGACCTCACAACGTCTGAGGATGCCTGCCATAGATGCGGGCGAATTATCAGAGTCGAAGTCCAAAGCCCTCCCAACAGATGCCCATCCAACCTCTGTTCAAGAATCTCCAAAGATGGAGAGGAAGGTTTGTAGCGAAGAGACTCCTTGATTTAGATTTAGTTTCCATTTCTTGTTGTTGATGTTGTTTATTAGCTTTTCTGATATATATAGTACTAGCTGTACCCGGCACGCGTTGCTGTGCCCTTTTTAGGAGATGCAAGAAAGTCCAATCATCCACGGTGTGCCCTCCTCTAAACTGCAGTTGGATGGAGTGTGGGCCATGGGGGGCATGGTGTGCCAAGTTGGGTCTTTATTGGTCTTGGTTCTGGGCCACAGTGGTCTGTGGGGAATGATGGGTTTTGAAGTACTACAAATCCCATTTTCCATGGTGGTACTTCAAGTCCCATCATGCATGGTCGGGGCTCTGTGTGCCAAGGTAGGTTACTGTAAATTCAGGCCATACACAATGTCCCATGAGCTGAGGCCTAGTTAGGAACAGCAAGTTAATGAAGCCTTACTGTCAATTCAGAGCGTAAACAGCTTCCCAGTAAGTGAGGCCTAGTTAGGGAAATCAAGTTAATGAAGTCTTACTGTCAATTCAGAGCGTAAATAGCTTCCCAGTAAGTGAGGGCTAGTTGGGGAATCAAGTTAATGAAGCCTTACTGTCAATTTTGGGCGTGGTCTGTGATTTTTCGGTTGGAAGTGATTTGGGTGTTTTTGTGTTGGGGATTGGCTTAGGCCTTTTCCTTATTCTGTTTTGGCAGTTTATTATGGATCGGAATTTTCATGTTGGCTGGCCAGTGCAGCAGTTATGCAAATCTGCCCTTATTGGCAGCCAATCATGTTGTTCAGAATGTAGAGGCTGGGTGAGTCTTTGGCTGCTCGGAGGATGCTGGTAACTGTAGTTTTATTTTTACTCGTTGTTTTGGGGGCCTTTTAGGTTTTGGGAAGTTTTTGCTACAAACGTACCTTGCTTGAGGCCTATTTCTGTTGGCAAGTATTGTGTTTCTGCATTGTAAGGTTTCTTTGTTTGAGGTATACATCACATGACGTGAACCCATTTATATAATAGATTACTAGGTTGGGGACCCGGCGGTGCCCGGGTTATTTGAGGAAGGCTTTCTGGCACAGTCTGGCTTTAGGCCGGGACATGGTACTGAAACAGCCTTGGTTGCCTTGGTAGATGATCTACGCCGGGAACTCGACAGGGGGAGTGTGTCCCTGTTGGTTCTTCTGGACCTCTCAGCGGCTTTCGATACCGTTAACCACGGTATCCTTCTGGGTCGCCTTGCAGATATGGGGCTTGGGGGTACTGCCTTGCAGTGGCTCCAATCCTTCCTGGAAGGTCGCCCCCAGAAGGTGTCATTGGGTGACACCTGTTTGGCTCTGCAACCGTTGTCGTGTGGAGTCCCTCAGGGTTCAGTCCTGTCCCCAATGTTATTCAACATCTACATGAAACCGCTGGGAGAGATCATTCGGAGTTTCGGAGTAAGGTGTTATCTGTACGCAGATGACGTCCAGATCTGTCACTCCTTCCCACCTGTCACTAAGGAGGCTGTCCAGACCTTGAACCGGTGCTTGGCTGCTGTGTCGGACTGGATGAGGGCTAGTAAATTGAAACTGAATCCAGACAAGACAGAGGTCCTCCTGGTCAGTCGAAAGGCTGAACAGGGCATAGGGTTACAGCCTGTGTTGGATGGGGTCACACTCCCCCTGAAGACACAGGTTCGCAGCCTGGGTGTGATCCTGGACTCATTGCTGAGCCTGGAGCCCCAGGTCTCGGCAGTGGCCAGGGGAGCTTTTGCACAGTTAAGACTCGTGCGCCAGCTGCGCCCGTACCTTGGGAAGTCTGATCTGGCTACGGTGGTCCACGCTCTGGTCACATCCCGAATAGATTACTGCAACGCACTCTACGTGGGGCTGCCTTTGAAGACAGTTTGGAAATTGCAATTAGTCCAGCGGGCGGCAGCCAGACTACTAACGGGAGCTACATACAGGGAGCATACAACCCCCCTGTTGTGTCAGCTCCACTGGCTGCCTGTCCACTTCCGAGCTCAATTCAAAGTGCTGGTTTTGACCTTTAAACTCTATACGGTTCTGGCCCAGCTTACTTGTCCGAACGCATCAGCCGCTACGTCCCACCTTGTAATCTAAGATCATCCGGGGAGGCCCTGCTCTCGCTCCCGCCTACGTCTCAAATGCGGCTGGTGGGGGCGAGGGAGGGGGCCTTCTCGGTGGTGGCTCCTCGCCTGTGGAATGCGCTCCCTATCGATGTACGATCCACCCCATCCCTCCTGACATTCAGGAAAAAAGTGAAATCCTGGCTGTGGGACCAGGCGTTTGCACACCAGCACAAGGCAGCATTTTAGATGGGATTTTAATGGAAAGTGGACGAATAGAGCCAATGCTTTAATGGACTGAACATTGTTTTAATCTGGAATGAATGTGTATGATGCTAATGTAATTGTATTTTAACGCATTTTAATGTATTTTAATTGTTGAAGGGTTTGGGGGTTTTATATTGTTACTATGTGGGCATCGAATTGTGCCGTACTGTAAGCCGCTCTGAGTCCCCCCTCGGGAGTTGAGAAGAGCGGGGTAAAATCCTGAAATAAATAAATAAATAAATAATTGTGTGCCAAGGTCGGTTCCCTATTAGATGTTTATGTGGCTTGCAGTGGTCTCAGGAACTTAGTGAAGGTACTGCAAGTCCCATTGGCCATGGTCCATCCCCCTCCAAACAGCACCAGGATGTAGAGTGGGTCATGGGGGCTCTGTGTGTCACGTTTGGTCTTGATCATTCTCTGGATGAGGGTTGCAGCGGTCTCGGAAGGTGAGTGAAGGTATTTCAAGTCCCATCATCTGTGGTCCATCCTCCTTGAAACAGCACCAGGGTGTAGAGTGGGTCAAGGAGGCTCTGTTTGCTAATTTTGGTCTGTAGTGGTCATTGGGCGAGGGTCGTGTTGTGAAGTGGGCCATTGGGCCCCTGTGTGCCAAGTTTGGTCCTGATCCGTCACTACTGTGGGCCGCAGTGTCTGACTGCCAGAGGCCTTTCCTTTTCCCTCTGCGTCACCTTAGAATGTTGGAATGTGGATGGTCAATTGGAGTCCTTTATGCAAATACCATTTCAGTGGCAACCAATCCCCTCTGTCTGGGGCCATAGAATGTTGGAGTTCTGAGGCTGGCCAATCAGAGTCCTTTATGCAAATAATCCCATAGTGGCAACCTATCGAAACGCTGTCACATATTCCTTGGCTTCTCCGCACCTTCCAGAAAATGAACATTCTATTTACAACGGAAAAAAATTGTCATTTGGCTAACTCAAGTATTCAGTTGTATTCTGTTTTGCTGGCCAATCAGAGTCCTTTAAGCAAGTTTTCTCTCAGTGGCAACCAATGCCCTCTGTCTGGTGCCTTAGAGTTTTGGAGTTCTGAGGCTGGCCAATCAGAGTCCTTTATGCAAATAATCTGGTGCTTTAGAGTGTCGGTGTTCTGAGGCTGGCCAATCAGTGTGCTTTATGCAAATAATCCCACCATGGCTACCAATCGAAACGCTGGCACATATTCCTCCCTCCGCACCGCTGCAAACACTGACTTTTATTATATACATAGATAGATAGATAGAAGATAGATAGATAATATAATATATTGTATATACATATAATATTGATAATATTATAATATAATACAATATAATACTACTAATAATATATCATAATTATATATTTTATATTACGTATAATATTACTAATAATTTTAAAGTGCAATGTAATATATAATATTAATATTGTGCTATGGCAACAATATAATATATTGTATTTACATATAAAATTGATAATATTATAATGTAATACAATATAATACTACTAATTTATTTATTTATTTAAAAAATTGTGCCCTGACCTTCTCACCTCCAAGGAGGTACTCAGACTGGCTTAATTAATATCATAATTGTAATATGATATTATAATTATATATTTTATATTACATATAATATTACTAATAATTTTAAAGTATAATGTTATAGTACAACGTAATATATAATATTAATATTGTGCTATGGCAACAATATAATATATTGTATTTACATATAATACTGATAATATAATGTAATACAATATAATACTACTAATATGTAATATGATATTATAATTATATATATATTACGTATAATATTATGAATAATTTAAATGTGTAATGTTATAGTACAATGTAAGATATAATATTAATATTGTGCTATGGCAACAATATAATATATTGTACTAGCTGACCTGGCCACGCGTTGCTGTGGGATTTTTTTTAACTTGGGGACTGTGTGTGTAGTTATGTATATGTGTATATGTGTGTACTTATGTATATGTGTGTTTGTATATGTATGTGCGTGTATATGTGTTGATGTGTGTAAGTACAGGTGTGTTTATGTCTGTGTGTATGTGTATATTTGTATATTTCTGTGCATGTATTTATGTGTGTGTGTGTATGTGTTTCTGTGTTCCTTTCTTCTCCCCTCTTTCCTTCCTTCCTTCACTCCATCCTTCTATCCTTTCCTTCCTTTCCCCTCCCGTCCTTCCTGCTATCCTTCCTTTTTACTTCCTTTCTTCTCCCCTCTTTCCTTTCTTCCTTCACTCCATCCTTCTATCCTTTCCTTCCTTTCCCCTCCTGTCCTTCCTGCTATCCTTCCTTTTTCCTTCCTTTCTTCTCCCCTCTTTCCTTTCTTCCTTCACTCCATCCTTCTATCCTTTCCTTTTCCCCCCCTCCCTTCCTTCCTGCTATCCTTCCTTTTTTTTTCCTTTCTCTCCCCTCTTTCCTTCCTTCCTTCACTCCATCCTTCTATCCTTTCCTTCCTTTCCCCTCCCGTCCTTCCTGCTATCCTTCCTTTTTCCTTCCTTTCTTCTCCCCTCTTTCCTTTCTTCCTTCACTCCATCCTTCTATCCTTTCCTTCCTTTCCCCTCCCGTCCTTCCTGCTATCCTTCCTTTTTCCTTCCTTTCTTCTCTCCTCCTTCCTTCCATCCATTCTTCCTTCTATCCTTCCTTCCCTTTTTTCTCCTCTCCTTCCTTCCTTCCCTCCCTCCCTTCTTTCCTTTCCCTCCTTCCTGCCATTCCTCCCCTTTCTGTATCAGTCCTTGCTCCCCTTGTCTCAGTCCCTCCATTCCTTTCCCTACCTTTCCCGACCACCACCAACATTTCGACTCTCTAAACTGCCAGGGGGGTGGGGGAGCTCCCAGCCTACATTCTAACTGAGGGAGTATTTGCATAATGCCTCTAATTGGTCAGCTCCACTAACATTCCGACGCTGTCAACTGCCAGAGGGAGGTGGTGTGGGGGATCATGGGAGTTGTAGTCCATAATGTTTTTTGGATTTGTGGCCGTTGGCTGTTTTTTGGGGGGGGGGTGTTTTGGTAAACATACCTCGTAAGGTTTTCTGGGTATGTGGGCTGTTTTTGTGTTTCTGCCTTGTGTGGTTTCGTTGCCTATAAGACAGGACCCATGACATGGAGGATTTTTTATATATAGAATTACATTTTACTTGTAAGCCGCTCTGAGTCCCATTCGGGGTGAGAAGGGCGGCATATAAATGTCGTAAATAAAATAAATAATTACATTTATTGGGCTCTCTATCAGAACATTGTGCAAACACATAGAAAACTTACAGATGATTATCATTACCTCCCCCCAAAATTTGGGAGTCCACCGCTTTGGGAGCTTGGTTAATCCAGGACATATTTCTCCAGGACTGGGGAAATTGGGCTGTATTTCCCTGAAACGTTTTGATCTTGTTGTTGCTTTTGTACGTAATTGCGTGGCAAGGGTGTCGGTTGGCAGAGAAGCCTCCCTGGGATTTGTGGTTCTCTTCCCAAGGCCTTGAGGGGAGTCTGGAGTTGCATTGGAGTAAATTGAAATGTGATATTGATTCAAAGATGGGCAGCGTCCAGGTATTTTGGGCTGCAACTCCCTTTGGGCCACTGAGAGCTGAAACGCAAAGCCTTTGGAGGGCCAACGTTTCCTGGCTCCGTTGGACAGTTAGCAGTATCATGTCTGAACCCGCTAGGATCAGCGTAATATCGATACCTATTTACCGTATATACTCGAGTATTGTCTCGGCATTACTTCGCAAACGAAGATTCTTAGGAAGGACTCATCCAGGGGCGGTCTAAGGTAATTCTAAGTTGTAAGCGAACACTATTTTGGCGCCCCCAAACATTATTCCCCCGCTCCTCCGGCTCCTTTCACTCGGCTCCTCTCTTCTCCGCCGCCCCTCTCGCCTTCCCTGACTTACTGGAGGTTTTCGGCGCATACCCAGTGCCTACGGAGCTCAAGTGAACTCCGTAGCACTGGGCATGCGTGTGAATCTCCGTAGGTGCCTACTCAAGGGGTCATAGGCACTCACATGTGCGCAGAGATGATGTGCGCATGCCCAGTGCCTACGGAGCTCTCTTGAGGTCCGTAGGCACTGCGCATGTGCGCGGAGATGTCCGCGCGCATGCGCAGTGCCTATGGAGCTCTCTTGAGATCCGTAGGCACAGCGCATGCGTGCCATCTTCCAAGACATGCGCAGTGCCTACGGACCTCAAGAAAGCTCCGTAGGCACTGCGCATGTGCGCGGAGATGTATGCGCGCATGCGCAGTGCCTACAGGGCTCTCTTGAGGTCCGTAGGCACTGCGCATGTGCGCAAAACCGCGGAGCACAGCGCAGCAGCAGGGCGGGCGCCGCCGCGCCGCCTCACGATGGCGCCCCACCCCACAGCGTCCAAGATGGCGCTCTACGCGGTCGCGTAGGCCGCGTAATGCCAAGGACAGCCCCTGGACTCATCCCACGCTTTTTACAAGCGCATTGATATCTAAAAAGGCCAATCTGAGATAGGCAAGTCTGGTTGCAGAAAGCACAGCAGAAAGTCTCCTTGGGTGATGTTGTTTCCAAGTTGTGGTTCTTTCTGCGTTGTCGAGACCCGTTCGGCGTCTCTTCTCGAAAGAGGCCGCGGCATTGTGGATAGGCCAGGGCGGACCATTGTTGGTGATCAATCTGGCCGAGCCTGAGATGTTGTTTCAGGGAGTCCTTATATCACTTTTTTGGGGGCGCCTCTCTTGCGCTGACCCGTGGCGAGTTGGATAGAAAACAAACAACAACATACCATTGTTTGAGTCCACAGTGCTCTCTGGGTGTAGGTGAACTACAACTTCCAAACTCAAGGTCAATTCCCAAGTAAGCCCTTTCAGTACTTTCTGTTGGTAATGAGAGTTCAATATGCCAAGATTGGTTCAATTCCATTGTTGCAAGAGTTCAGGATGCTCTTTAATTGTGTGTTAACTATAAATCCCAGAAACTAACTCCCAAATGTCAAGGTCTATTTTTCCCAAACTCCATCTGTGTTCACATTTGGGCATATTGAGTATTCATGCCAAGTTTGATCCTGATCCAACATTGTTTGAGTCCACAGTGCTGTCTGGATATAGGTGAACTACAACTCCAAAACCCAAGGTCAATGCCCACCAAACTCTTATAGCATTTTCTCTTGGTAATGGGAGTTCTGTGTGGGAAGTTTGTGTCTTTCGGCCATTCCTGCCAGGATATCTATCTTGTGTTCATTGAAACAGGCCCAGGTTTCACACTGAGTGTATAAATACATTTCAAAACATAGCTATTATATAAAGGGATTCCCGTCATGGAACAACCGTCCCAAACAGAGAAACCATACAATGCTGAAACACCAAACTTGCCAACAGAAATAGGCCTCAAGCAAGGTAGGTTTGTAGCAAAGAAACTTTCCCCCAAAACCTAAAAGGCCCCCAAAAAAACGAGTTAAAAACTACATTTCCCAGCATCCTCCGGGACTGCCAACGACTCTCCCAGCCTCTACATTCTGACATGATTGGCTGCCAATAAGGGCGGATTTGCATAACTCCTGTACTGGCCAGCCAACATGAACATTCCGACCCATGATAAACTGTCAGAGGAGGATAAGGCAAAGGGCTGAGGCACAAACACAAACACCCAATTCACTTCCTACAGAAAATTTACACCCCTACAAATCACAGACCACGCCCAAAATTGACAGTAAGGCTTCATTAACTTAATTTCCCTGACTAGGCCTCACTTAATGGAATGCTGTTTACGCTCAGAATTGACAGTAAGGCTTCATTAACTTGATTCTCCCGACTACGCCTCAGCTCATTGGACATTGTGTATGGCCTGCCCTGAATTGACAGTAAGGCTTCATTAACTTGCTGTTCCTGACTAGGCCTCAGCTCATGGGACATTGTGTATGGCCTGAATTGACAGTAAGGCTTCATTAACTTGCTGTTCCTGACTAGGCCTCAGCTCATGGGACATTGTGTATGGCCTGAATTTACAGTAACCTACCTTGGCACACAGAGCCCCTATGACCCACGCTACATTCTACTACAGTTTGGAGGAGGGTGGACCATGGATTACGGGACTTGAAGTACCTCCATGGATAATGGGATTTGTACTACTTCAAAACCTATCATTCCCCACAGACCACTGTGGCCCAGAACCAATACCGATAAAGACCAAACTTGGCACACAATGCCCCCCATGACCCACACTTCATCCGACTGCAGTTCAGAGGAGGACACACCATGGATGATGGGATTTCAAGTACCTCCACTCTCTTCCAAAGTACCCCACCCACACACGCATCAACCTCTACATCAACACAGCAGACGGAAAGACAAAAAACATTGTATATCCACAAGCTATGCAGAATGCCAGCAACACCACACACCAACAACTCCCCAGGACTTCAACATCCCACCCACCAGAACAACCCACAACGACACAGCCATGGCCCCAACAACGCCATAACTAACAACAATTCCAACCCTTACATACTCAGACTTTCTCGCATCTCCTAAATAGGGCACAGCAACGCGTGCCGGGTACAGCTAGTTAACTATTTGTATTACTGTGTTAGAGTGTCATTTTGTGTCATTTTGGTTGGTGGTGTGCCTCAGGATTTTGTACATGTAAAAAATGTGCCGCGGCTCAAAAAAGGTTGGGAAACACTGTGATAGAGAATACGGAGTGGTTTCCAACTGCAGGCAATACGGAGTGTGAGGGTCCCATGGCATCTGACCCAGAGGAAGATGGGCCTGTTGTGTCATCCTTCCTTTGTCTACAAAGGCTGGAAACGTATATTTTGCGGAACGGTGGTATTTCATGCAGCGTTTTCTTTGGATCCTCCCAAGCAGCTGCCAGTTTGAATGGGAAATGTTGGTGGAAAGGGAGACAAATAACCCGAATTGGCAGTAAATAGAACATAAAAGAGAAGTAGCTACAAAAGGAATAGAAAAAGAATGATCTAAAACAGCTTGTTGCCCCATATTTGGAAGCGAGCGTCTGCCTGAGATTCCCACCATGTTTTCAAAAAGGGAAGATTCCCAGCCTTGCTTAATCCATATCTGCAGAAATGCGTTGTCCTCAAATTGTGGCAGCCCTCGGGCGCAACGAGGAGCCGATTAGAAATTCGCCAACGCATCTTCCCCACCTCAGTTTTACCCATCTGTAAAACAAGAGTCGTACGCAGCAAGTGCTGGAGCAGAAAGCCAATCGATAGCGTATCATGTATTGATCGTGCTGTGGAATAGATGCAAATGCAGCCTTCGATTCTATAGGCCTCCGTCTAATTGCTGGTCCCACCTCGAGCACGTCCAGGGAGGCAACCGCTTGAATACATCAACACAAGTGTCAATCATGCTGACTCTATGGGTCTACTCTAGCTGCAATCAGCAATTGGATTTTAGGCCTTAGAGTTCACGTGGAAGCCTGGTTGCACATATCTATCTCTTCTCTATATCTTCTCTCTCTATATAATAAAGCGGATTGTTTGTATGTTTGTATGTATGTATGTATGTATGTATGTATGTGGTAGCGTTCTGATTGGCTGCCACTTTCACAGGCCACAGCGACCAGCGCGGGTGATGGACCTGCACCAAACTTGGGACACATAACCCCCCTGACCCCTTTTACGTACTGGTGCGGTTTGGGGGACATGGCCCATGGATTATGGGATTTGTAGTACTTTCCAACACTTTGGTTCCCACAGACCACTGAGCCCACCAAAAAGGACCAATACAGACCACACTCAGCACACACAACCCCCATGACCCATTCTACGTCCTGGTGCAGTTCGGAGGAGGGTGGACCATGGATGATGGGACTTTAAGTGCCTCTACTCACTTCCCAAGTCCGCTGCAACCCTCATCCAATCACTGATCGAGACCAAACTTGCCATACATAACCCCCATGACTGCCTTCACGTCCTGGTGAGGTTCGGGGGACAACTGACAATGGATGATGGGATTTGTAGTACTTTCACACCCCTCTGTCCCACAGACCACTGCGGCCCCCAACAAACACCGATAAAGACCACACTTGGCACACAGAGCCCCAGTGACCCACTCTACATCCTACTGAAGTTTGGAGGGGGGCAGAACATGGATGATGGGACTTGCAGTACCTTCCCTCACTTTCCAAGACTGCTACAAACCTAATCCAATGACTGATCAACACCAAACCTGGCACACAGAGCCCTCATGACCCACTCTACATCCTGGTGCAGTTTGGAGAAGGGCAGACCATGGATGATGGGACTTGAAGTACCTTCACTCACTGCCTAAAAACAATGCAACCCTCATCCATTCACCAATACTGACCAAACTTGGCACACAGAGCCCCCATGACCCACTCTACATCCTGCTGCACTTCTCAAATGATCCGGGCACCGCCGGGTCCCAAAGCTAGTACACATAATAAAAGTGAAAATATGTATGTATGTGTATGTGGCGGGGGTGTCCACTTCCACGGACAAGCTCCCACTTCCACAATAAATAAATAACTTCCCTCATTCAGGAGGCTGGGGAGAGGGAGTTTGTCTTGTTGTATAGAAGTTGTATGAACTGGGATGTATAGTTCACCTGCAATCAAAGAGCACTTTGAACTCCACCAGTGATGGACCTGGAACTACATAATTCGGCACACAGATCCCCCATTAACAACAAAAAATACTGGAGTTTTTTTTGGGGGAATTATAGGAGTTGTGAGTTCACCTACCTCTTAGGCAATCCCTCGTTGTCCAAGTATGGTGGCCTTCCAAGTCTTGGTGGTAGGTACCTAGTAGGCCTGGGTAGGTTCATTGGACGGCTCGTAAAATCGGAAAGAATTTGGGTTAAACCCGCTTTTGAAGCGGTTTCAAAGCATTGTAACCAACCTGGAAGTGAATTTGCCATTTCGAAGCCACCACCGCCATTTTCGGAAAGGAATTGGCAAACACACGGCTGACGCGGAGGGAAGGACATCTGCGTCCAAACTGGGTGATTAGGACAGTGTTTCTCAACCAGTGTGCCGTGGCACACTAGTGTGCCGTGAGCGATCATCAGGTGTGCCGTGGGAAATTGGAACCTCCAATACCCCCCCCCCCGCCGAACACTTTTTCCCAAGCAAACCCTTTCAGTACTTTCTGTTGGTAAGGAGAGTTCAATATGCCAAGTTTGGTTCAATTCCATGGTTGCAAGAGTTCAGGATGCTCTTTGATTGCATGTTAACTATAAATCCCAGAAACTGTAACTCCCAAATGTCAAGGTCTATTTTCCCCAAACTCCATCTGTGTTCAGATTTGGGCATATTGAGTATTCATGCCAAATTTGGTCGTGATCCAACATTGTTTGAGTCCACAGTGCTCTCAGGATATAGGTGAACTACAACTCCAAAACTCAAGGTCAATGCCCACCAAACTCTTATAGTATTTTCTCTTGGTTATGGGAGTTCTGTGTGGGAAGTTTGTGTCTTTCTGCCATTCCTGCCAGGATATCTGTGTTGTGTTCATCGAAACAGGCCCAGGTTTCACACTGAGTGTATATACATTTAAAAACATATTAACTGTATGTATTACTGTGTTAGAGTGTCGTTTTGTGTCATTTTGGTCGGTGGTGTGCCCCAGGATTTTGTAAATGTAAAAAGTGTGCCGTGGCTCAAAAAAGGTTGGGAAACACTGGATTAGGTACATAAAATCCATGAAACGAGCACTGGGATCCATGAAACAAGACAGCAAGGGGGGGGGGGGGTATCCCATACAGAAATCTGGAGCTTGGCAAAAACTTGAGTACATGAAACTAAGAGTACTTGAAAGCAAGGCTATCACGAAATTCCAACGTTGACCTGATTGAGGCAACTCTTTCCCGTGAATCAATATAAGGCTTTTCCCAGATCCCAAAACTGACAGGAAACAAATGGCAAATCCTCCCACCAAAAGCCCTCCTCCGCTGTGATTATCTGGTGTCTCCGTTGGCCTCTCAGCCAAGGGGAAAGGCTCTTTCTGAGACCCCAAGCGGGGAGAGGAGAGCAGGTGTTCTTGGCGTATAGCAGCATGATGCGCATCTGCAGGCGAGGGAGAGTGTGCAAGGCTGGAAGGAGGATTGCGCCAGGCATGGGGTTTCTGTGTTGGAAGTTTGGCCCTATTCTATTGTTGGTGAGGTTCAGAAATCTCTTTGATTGTGGATGAACTATACACCCTAGAAACTACAACTCCCAAATGTCAAGGTCTGTTTCCCCCAAACTTCACCAGTGTTCCCATTTTGGCATATTGAGTATTCATGCCAAGTCTGGTCCAGATCCAATATTGTTGGAGTCCACAGTGCTCTCTGGATGTAGGTGAACTACAACTCCAAAACTCAAGGTCAATGTCCGCCAAACCTTTCCAGTATTTTCTCTTAGTCATGACAGTTTGGTGTGCCCAGTTTGGTTCAATTCCATCATTGTTGGAGTTCAGAAAGCTCTTTGATTGTGGGTGAACTATAAATCCTAGAAACTATAACTCCCAAATGTCAAGGTCTGTTTCCCCCAAACTTCACCAGTGTTCCCATTTTGGCATATTGAGTATTCATGCCAAGTCTGGTCCAGATCCAATATTGTTGGAGTCCACAGTGCTCTCTGGATGTAGGTGAACTACAACTCCAAAACTCAAGGTCAATGTCCGCCAAAGCTTTCCAGTATTTTCTCTAGTCATGACAGTTTGGTGTGCCCAGTTTGGTTCAATTCCATCATTGGTGGAGTTCAGAATGCTCTTTGATTGTGGGTGAACTATAAATCCCAGAAACTATAACTCCCAAATGTCAAGGTCTATTTTTCCCCAAACTTCACCAGTGTTCCCATTTTGGCATAATGAGTATTCATGCCAAGTCTGGTCCAGATCCAATATTGTTGGAGTCCACAGTGCTCTCTGGATGTAGGTGAACTACAACTCCAAAACTCAAGGTCAATGCCAACCATACCTTTCCAGTATTTTCTCTTAGTCATGGCAGTTTGGTGTGCCAAGTTTGGTTCGATTCTATCATTGTTGGATTTCAGAATGCTCTTTGATTGTAGATGAACTATAAATCTTTCTGAGACTCCAAGCAGGAAGGGGAGAGCAGGCATGCTCGGCACAGGGCAGCATGGTGCACATATGTAGGGAAGGGAGAGCATGTGAAGCTGGAAGGAGGCTCGCGCCAGCAAGTCCCTTCAAGGCAGTTTGTGGGAAGTTTGGCCCAATTCTATCATTCGTGGGGTTCAGAATGCTCTTTGATTGTAGGGGGACTATAAATCTCAGCAACTACAACTCCCAAATGCCAAGTTTGATCCAGATCCATCATTGTTTGAGTCCACAGTGCTCTCTGGATGGAGGTGAACTACAACTCCAAAACTCCATGTCAACTCCCACCCAACCCTTCCAGTATTTTCTGATGCTCATGGGAGTTATGTGTGCCAAATGTGCTTCAATGCCATAGTTGGTGGAGTTCAGAATTATTTATTTATTTACTTCACTTCTATTCCACCTTTCTCACCCCGCAGGGGACTCAGGGCGGATTACAATGTACACATTACATTTAGACACACAAACACACAAGACAGACAGAGGCAATTTACCATCTGGCCACCAGGGGGAGCTGTGGCAATGGCAACATTCACACTTGCCTCTATTTATTTATTTATTTATTTGATTTCTATTCCGCCCTTCTCACCCCGCAGGGGACGCAGGGCGGATTACAATGTACACATTACATTTAGACACACAAACACACAAGACAGACAGAGGCAATTTAACACCTGGCCCCCACCTTCATTCCTCAGCGTGTTTTCTGGAGATCTTTTTTATGGCCTGGTAACTCAGTTAAATTAAGCCTCCCCACGAAGTGGTACCTTAATTTCCTACTTGACAGATGCAACTGTCTTCCGGGTTGCAAAGGTCGACAACAAGCTAAACAATAGGCCGAGAGCTCACCTCCACCCGGGCAGGCCTCGAATGCTCTTTGATTGTAGGTGAACTATATTTATTTATTTATTTATTTATTTATTTATTTATTTATTTATGCTTCACATTTATAGACCGCCACTCCCCGGAGGCTCGGAGCAGTTTACAATAGTATGCATAAATACAGTCCAACATAGAATACGGATATAATAACCAACACATTACCTAATATTAATTATAATAAATACAAGGAGGTGGAGTGAACTAAGGGTTGCATATCAAGTGGGATCAATAGTCAGTTTAGGGGCCATAGGTAAAGTTAGGGACCAAGTAGCCCTATAGTCTGGTTTTAGAGGGCCATTCCGCAACCTCAATGCGGCCACACCTCCAATCGGATGTCCAGGAGGGGTCTCAACCATGGCGATTTGGGAGGCCCTCGCCGCTCCGTTCTGGGCTCCATTAGGAGGATTTAAAGTTCCAGTCCGACTCCTGCTCCCAGCCATCAGACCCCAAAAAACTCTGGGGCCAAACCACCGGTGCTGAAGTTCACGTCGGTTGACTCCGTTTCAGATGCTCCTCTGGTTCTGCTTCCGGTGCCCGTGTTTCAGTCCACTTGCTGTTCTGGGCAGCCGGAGCTGCCGCTCTGCACTCCTTCCGCTGTAGAACTCTCTGGTCATTGCCGGATGTGGCACTCTGCGACTGTCGCCCCCTCCGCTTCCTCCCAGTTCTGCAACCGCGTCTAGGTCGAGAGTGGCCGATGGGTTGCTGGGAGGAAGCTTTCCCGGCGACATCCACCTTCGGGCAGGTGGTCTTCATGTTGACGACTTCAAGGTCGGTCGCCATTTTGCTCAAAGCTTGTCTCTTCGAGAGGGAGAGACAGCAGCGTCCTCGTCGATCTCCTGTCACTGGGGGCAGTGCTGGGGGGCCAGGATCCCTCTCACAGGCCACGGGGGAATCCGGCCTCTCCAGCCAGGCCCGGATTACCCATAAGGCCACCCTAGGCCATGGCCTAGGGCGGCAGCTATGGGGGGGGCAGCACATCCGGACCCCCCAAAATTGAAAACAATTAAAAAACCACATTTTTTTTTTAAAAAATCCGATCTTCGTGCCTGCGCAGTGAGAAGGAGAGAGCAGGAAGAAGCCGGGGGGACGTCCCGCCGCCCCTGGGGCGTCTGACGTGGCTCCCTCCCACCGCCTTCAGTGAAGGAAGGAGGGGTGCCCGTGCGAGCGAGGAGGCGGCAGGGGGAAGCCACATCAGTTGCCCTAGGGGCGGAACTTCCTCCTGGCTCCTTCTCCCTCGTGCCGGCTCCGCCCCTCCTTCCTTCACTGAAGCGGGGGCAGAGCCGGCGTGAGGGAGAAGGAGCCAGGGGAAAGTCCCGCCGCCCCTAGGGCGTCTGGCGTGGCTTCCGCCCGCCGCCTCCTAGCTCGCGCGGTCGGGCGCCGCGCCTTCCTTCAGTGAAGGAAGGAGGGACGCCTGTGCAAGCGAGGAGGCGGTGGGGAAAGCCACGTCAGACGCCCCTAGGGCGGCGGGACTCCCGGCTCCTTCTCCCTCGCGCCGGCTCCGCCCCCCACAAGCCCTGGGGGCGGCATTTACAGAGTGTGGCCTAGGGCACCACAAAACGATAATCCGGGCCTGTCTCCAGCCCCAGGCTGCCGGGCCCTCCCTCAGCCTCCAGAGGCTCCGGCACGGCACATGGTCTCCCCGTCGCCTCCAAATCATCCATCCTCGGTCTCTCCTCCTCCGCCAACCACCGGTCCACCGTCCCCTCCGCCGACAGGTCCCAGGAGCGATCCCAGTCCATCTCTGGGAGCTCTCGCCGGCTGGTCAGCAACTAAATCAATCCCCCTAACCCCACCAGTATTCAAATTTGGGTGTACTGGGAATGAAAAAGACATCCTGCATATCACATATTTACGTTACGATTTATAACAGCAGCAAAAATGACAGTTATGAAGTTGCAATAAAAATAATGTTATAGTTGTGGGTCACCACAACACGAGGAACCATATTAAAGGGGCGCCGCACGAGGAAGGTTGAGACACACTGATTTAGAGAAAGCAATCTGCTTCTGTCCCAGATCCTGACAAACCGAACGGAAGCCCAGAGCTCTTGCATTCTAATCAGGCTTGGCCAAGGTTGCGAAAATTGCGAAAATGCCATCAAGCTAATAATATTTGAGAAATGCTTTGACTATAAGCTGTCACCTGGCCCTGTATAGACTCCTTTAAGGTAAATAACCATTCCCCGGTCCTTGCTAAGTATCCCATTCCATACTCATCAGAAGGGAATGAGCGATAGGCCATGTAACCTTCACAACCAGCTTGTCCTTTGGAAGGAAAATTCCTGGAACCGAAATGCACGAGGGAAAGGGATGCGAGCGTGCGTTGGGGTTTGTGCAGGCGACAACGCGTTAGCTTCCCCTTTGTCGGCTTTTCTGTTTACTCAAACCTTTTGAGCATCCGTTGCCGGGTCGTTTATTGTATTGGTTGCATTTCTATCATTTTAATAGAACTGTAAAACCGTTTCGAATGAACGTTTAAGTATGATTGCTTAATTGGCTTTCAGCTTTAGTTATTATCTATGATTTTAATTGCTCATATTGTGAGGTGCCTTAGGTCCCAGAAAGGTGGGATGGAAATTAAAAGGAACACACAGATGGGCTGCAAAAAACAACTTTAGTCTATTGCTGATCTCAGCCAGTATTCCGGGAATCAGGCCCGGATTACCCATAAGGCCACCCTAGGCCATGGCCTAGGACGGCACCTTGGGGGGGGGCAGCAGGTCCAGACCCCCCCTCCCAAATTCCATTAAAAAAAATTAAAAAAATCAAAAAAAGTTCGGGAAAAAATCGAAAAAAAGGGCTCATGTGCGTGGCGGTGACATCCATGCCCCCCCTTTTCTCTGCTCCCCTCGGCTCCGCCCCGCCCCCAGCTCTGCCCCCGCCTCCTCGCCGGCGCGAGGAGGAGGAAGGAAAGCCCCACCCCCGGAGCCGATGCGGGGCCTCAGAGGGAAAAGGAAAGGAGGCCTCAGGCACTCAGGCACTGCGGCCCACAGCAATGACGGATCAGGACCAAACTTGGCACACAGGGGCCCAATGGCCCACTTCACAACGCGACCCTCACCCAATGACCAATACAGACCAAATTTAGCACACAGAGCCCCCTTGAACCACTCTATACCCTGGTGCTGTGTCAAGGAGGACGGAACACAGATGATGGGACTTGAAATACCTTCACTCACCTTCCGAGACCGCTGCAACCCTCATCCAAAGAATGATCAAGACCAAATGTGACACACAGAGCCCCCATGACCCACTCTACATCCTGGTGCTGTTTGGAGGGGGGTGGACCATGGCCAATGGGACTTGTAGTACCTTCACTAAGTTCCTGAGACCACTGCAAGCCACATAAACATCTAATAGGAACCAACCTTGGCACACAATGCCTTTCTCAAATAACCCGGGCAGGGCCGGGTCCCCAAGCTAGTAGAACATATAGACGAACAGAGGCAAACTCTGGCCACCAGGGGGAGCTGACGCGCTCCTCATCTCTCAGCATTCCCAGCATCCCTTGTTGTTCCTTCCGCATTCCTCAGCGTTCCTGGGGTTCTTTAATGGCCTCATAATATGACTTCCGGGTTGAGAAACGCTGCTCTTATTCATGCTTGGGGGATGTATAGTTTCGTAAGGCACTTTTGAATCTTTGCTCGGGAGCTTTGCCGGCCCCTCCTCCTCCTGTTGTCGTTGAGGAACCCCAAGAAGAGAAGCTGAGGATGAAACCAGGCCATAGAGCCAGGCTTCCACGCCTTCTCCACGGTCCACATCCCGCCTGATGGAGCTGCGATCGAGAAAGTGGTCTCAAACTTGTACAGCTACAGAGTTTGGACCAGGGTGGGCAACCTACGCCCCGCGGGCCGGATGCAGCCCGACAGCCGATTCTGTTCGGCCCAGGGAGAAGGGCGTTGGGGGTGGGGCCAAGAGGAAGGGGTGCCGCTGCCGCCATCCTATCGCAGGCTGTGGGGCCTGCGTCGACAGACAGCCCACCGCTTCGGAAAACAATCGGAGGAGCGGCGACTTTGGAGTGCCGGGCATCCCGGGAGGTCATCCGGGCCTGCAGCGGGAGCAGTCAGCAAACTGCGGCGGCTGATCACCCTGGCGACCCGGAAGTCTTGATCGTCTTCCGGGTTGCCAGGGCGATCAGCAGCCGCAGGTCGCTGACTGCTCCCGCTGCAGCTCCGGATCGCCTCCCGGGATGGCAGGCACTCCAAAGTTGGGATGGCAGGCACTCCACGGCAGGGCGATCAGCTGGGGACGAGAGCGGGCAGAGGCCTGCAGCCTCCGATCGTCCTCTGCTCTGCTCTTCTGTGGCTGGATCCGCTTTGCCATCCTCTGGGCTGGGTCCATTGGGCCATTCCATCTTGGGATCCTTCCTCTCTTGAGGATGTCAGCCTCCATCTTGGTTCGCACCTTGTCTTCTTGAATTTCATTTTATTTTATTTTAGTGTTTTTTATTATTATTTTATAATAATAATATAATTAATAATATAATGTTATATTATATTATAATTTCAATATATTATAATGTCAATATATATTATAATATAATAATTATATTAATACTAACAATATATGAATATTTCTTGATATTTATTTATTTATTATTTCACATTTGTCTGTGCCCCCAAACGGCTCGGGTGACTTACAACAGTTCGTAAAATACAATTGTCAGATAACTCATAATAACTCACAGTAATACCATTAAGATGGAATTACAATTAGAACAGTTGAAGCAACAAATGGAGTCGCAGTGGGCTGACAGCTAGGCGGTGTGAGCTACAGTCTAGCTAACTCCGAAGGCTTGTTGGAACAGCAATGTCTTAACTGCTCTCCTGAACGGGAGGAGGCCCTGGGTGGCACGGATGCCGGCGGGCAGTGCGTTCCACATGTAGGGGCTGCAACAGAGAAAGCCCGGCGGCGGGTTGCGGACAGATGGTAGGTCCTCACATTTGGGATGACCAGGAGGTTTAGCTCTTCGAGCGCAGTGATCTGGTGGGATGATATGGGACAAGGCGGTCCCGCAGGTACACTGGCCCCAGACCATGTAAGGCCTTAAAAGTCAGGACTAACACTTTGAAGGCAATCCGGCATTCAATTGGGAGCCAGTGCAGTTCGCGCAGGATTGGCGTGATGTGGTGGCCAATCAGGACCCCCCGCCAGGAGTCGCTGCAGCGTTCTGCACCAGCTTGAGTCTCCGGATCACCGACAGAGGAAGGCCAATGTAAAGAGCGTTACAGTAGTCCAGCCTCGAGATGACCGTGGCTTGGACCACTGTGGCTAAGTCGCGCCGGGACAAATAGGGGGCCAGCTTCCTCGCCTGGCGAAGATGGAAAAATGCTACCCTGCTGACGCTGGAGACGTGGGCCTCCATCGGCAACAGGGGGTTCAAGGTTACTCCTAAGCTCTTAACAGAGGGCGACGGACATAATGTCACGCCGCCCAGGACTGGAAGCTGAACATCCCTACAGCCCGGAGGACCCAGCCACAGGATCTCCGTCTTTGCCGGATTCACCTTCAACCTACTGGCTCGCAGCCATCCAGTGACGGCCTCAAGGCAACGATGGAAATTATCAGGTACGGATTCGAGGCTGCCCTCCATCTTCAAGATAAGCTGGGTGTCATCAGCGTACTGATGGCACACCAGCCCAAAACTACGCACCAGCTGGGCAAGTGGTCGCATATAGATGTTAAATAAGAGGGGGAGAATAGCCCCCTGAGGAACCCCACAAAGAAGCGGGGGAACCCTCGGAGACATCCTTGCCCCTCCTCACTCGCTGTAGCCGGTTCCGGAGGAAGGAGGTCACCCAATTAAGGGCTGTCCCCCTAACTCTGGCCCTGGCAAGGCGGTGAGTCAATAGATCATAATCGACTGTATCAAACGCCGCTGTGAGGTCCAATAACACGAGCAGCGCCGATCCGCCCTGATCCAGCTGGCAGCGCAACTCATCCGATATATTAATATGTTAATATTAATGATGTGTAATATATAGTAAATATAGTAAATAAATAAATAATGTAGATTAGAATGTAGTTCAGCCTTAGGTGCGGCCCTCCATAATATTTTTTGGCTCTCGTGTGGCCCCTTGAAAAAAATAATTGCCCACCCCTGGTTTGGACGGTATCAGACCTCCCGGTCTAGGGTCGCCTTTGCGAGGGCAAGTGGCCCGCGTGTGCCCGTGTGAGGGAAAGAGGGAGACGAAAGTGAAATACCAGGAGAGATGTTCTTTTTGCACGGAAACACTCAACGACACATTCCCTGCCAGCCGATGAATCATCCCGAGCTTTTGATTATTCATGAGATGCCAAATGCCCCCAAATGGGGCGAACGAGGATTTGAAACTAGGCCAGTCTGACAACCTTTTGCTTCCCTGGGTTTCGTCATCCGTGTGTCCATCTTTCTGTCCATCCGTGCATCTGTCCTCCGTCCCCGCCGCCTTCTCCTTTGGCGCTTCGTTTCGTTCATTTCGCTCTCTGTCCTCCAGACCCAAAGGGTAAAAGATCTGGAAAGCGAGCCCTGTGAAGATTGGTCGAGGGAGCTGGGTCTGTTTAGCCTGGAGGAGCGAGGAGCGAAAGGTGACATGTTAGCCATCTTTAAATATCTCCAAGGCTGTCGCAAGGGAGGCAGAGCAAGCTTGTTTTCCGCTGCTCCGGAGGATGATAATGAAAAAAATGAAGATTGTGGGGAAAAGGATTATGACTAAACATTGGGAATAACCTCCTGTTTGACAGAGCAGTAGGCGACCTCGACGCAAGGTGGATTGATTCTCCGTTGTTTGAATTTTGGAGGCGGAGGTTGCACGGCCGCCTCTCTGAGATTGCTCAGTTGTGGAGTTACATTCGGAGACGGTTCCGAATATCTTTCCAGTTCGAAGGTACCCCAAAGGCCATCTACTCTGTCGCCAGCCCTTCGTCTTGCAGGAACACACAATTCAAGCACTCCTGGAAGATGGCCTTATTTATTTTTATTTATTTATTTATTTACAGTATTTATATTTATACCCTGTTGTGTCGGCTCCACTGGCTGCCGGTCCAATTCCGGATCCAATTCAAAGTGCTGGTTTTGACCTTTAAAGCTCTATACCAGTGTTTCTCAACCTTCCCAATGCCACGACCCCTTAATACAGTTCCTCATGTTGTGGTGACCCCCAACCATAAAACCATTTTTGTTGCTACTTTATAACTGTAATTTTGCTACTGTTATTAATTATCATGTAAAATATCAGATGTATTTTCATTCACCGGACACATTTGGCACAAATACCCGATACACCCAAGTTTGAATACTGGTGGGATTGTGGGGGGTGATTTTGTCCTTTGGGAGGTGTAGTTGCTGGGATGTATAGTTCACCTACAATCAGAGCATTCTGAACTCCACCAATGATGGAGTTGAACCAAACTTAGCATACAGAACTCCCATGACCAACAGAAAATACTGGAAGGGTTTGGTGGACATTGAGTTTGGGAATTGCAGTTCACCTACATCCAGAGAGCACTGTGGATTCAAACAATGATAGATCTGGATCAAACTTGGCACAAATATTCAATATGTCCAAATGTGAACACTGGTGGAGTTTGGGGAAAATAGATTTTCATATTTGGGCGTTGTAGTTGCTGGGATTTATAGTTCACAATCAGACAATCACCAATGATGGAGTTGCATTCTGAACCCCATGACCAACAGAAAATAGAAGGGTTTGGGGACAGTTTGGGAATTTCCAATAGAGAGCACAGAACAATCCCATGACCAATATTCATAAAATGTAATGTGTTTTCTGATGGTCTTTGATTTATAGTTCCCTCAATGACACCCCCTATAGAATTGGGCCAAATTTCCAATACAGAACTCCCCCAATATAAAATAATGTGGGTCTTTGGCCCCCCTCTGACCCCCTCCGACCCCCCCATAGGGGTCCCGACCCCCAGGTTGAGAAACACTGCTCTATACGGTTCTGGCCCCGCTTACTTGTCCGAACGTATCTGCCGCTACGTCCCACCTCGTACTTTAAGATCATCCGGGGAGGCCCTGCTCTCGCTCCCGCCGGCTTCCCAGGTGCGGCTGGTGGGGACGAGGGAGAGGGCCTTCTCAGTGGTGGCTCCCCGTCTGTGGAATGCGCTCCCTAGCAACATACGATCAATTACATCCCTCCTGACATTCAGGAAAAAAGTGAAAGCCTGGATGTGGGAGCAGGCGTTCGCATAGTAGCACAGGACAGCACGTTAGTAGTTTTAATGGAAAGTTGGTGAATAGGGCTCAATGCTTTTATGGACGGAACACTGTTTCTAACATAGGTGAAAGCATAGGATGTGTGAATATAATTGTATTTTAATGTATTTTAGTGTCGAATGCTGGAGGGTTTTATATTGTGTTTTATACTGCGATTGTGATGTAGGCGTCAAATTGTGCCTTTTGGAAGCCGCTCCGAGTCCCCCCTCGGGGGTTGAGAAGAGCGGGGCAAAATGCCGTAAATAAATAAATAAATAAATAAATATTCCACCCTTCTCACCCCGCAGGGGACTCAGGGCGGATTACAATGTACACATACATGGCAAACATTCAATGCCATAGACCAGTGTTTCCCAACCGCTGTTCCGCAGCACACTAGTGTGCCTTGAGCGATTGCCTGGTGTGCCACGGGAAAACCTTTCTTCCCTCCTTTCTTCCCCCTCCTGCCAAACTCCTGCTGCTGCTGCTTGGGGAAGGAGGAGGAGCAGGAGGAAGGGCCGGGCGGCAGCAGCGAAGAAGAAGAAGTAGGGGCCGGGGCGTCGCCTCCTTCGGCCGTTTCCCCAGCCAGCCTCCAATCGAGGGAGAGTGGGGAACGGAAGCAGAAGTGGAAGTACGCTTGTCAGGGCGCATGCGCACTAGGTCCCGGGGTGGCAGATGCATTCACCTTACTCCTGCGGCGGTGAAGGAAGCAAAGGAGCCAGCTGCTTCCGGAGGCGTCCCGGCTCGGCCCTGCTACGTCCCAGGTGAAGCACCCATCCTCTTGGCCCAGCCCCCCCCCCCAAAGCCCCTTGGGGAGGAAGGGCCCCAAAAGGGAGGAGGGCCCTTTCTTCGGGGGAGGAGGGCCTGGCAGGAAAGGCAGGCAGGCGGGATTCCGTGAGGGACTCCCTCGCCAGCCTTCCTCAGCCTTTCCCCCAAATGTCAAGGTCTATTTTCCCCAAACTCCATCTGTGTTCACATTTGGGCATATTGAGTATTCATGCCAAGTTTGGCCCTGATCCAACATTGTTTCAGTCCACAGTGCTCTCTGGATATAGGTGAACTACAACTCCAAAACTCAAGGTCAATGCCCACCAAACTCTTATAGCATTTTCTCTTGGTTATGGGAGTTGTGTGTGGGAAGTTTGTGTCTTTCTGCCATTCCTGAAGACACAAAGTGGAAGCTAAAGAAAATATTGCTAATTCAATTTGGTGTGAAAATCACTTTTTTATATATATAAAATAGGTCTATAAGTCATATTAAAGATATAGTGCAAGGTGCAATTAGATGCATTTAAATATGTCATCAATATTCACAATAATCATTCAAATATACATGGCATGTATGTCATTTTCATTCATAGAATGCATATTATCACAATGAGTATTCACATCACAGTCGTATACATATAATAGAGCAGGGCTGTCCAACTTCTACCGGCCCAGGGGCCTGAATTCCGGTCACTGATGACCTGGGGAGCCATAGGGTCTGCCCCCCCCCCGGCTCCGCCCCCTCCCCGCCCCGGCTCCGCCCTCTCCCCCGGCTCCGCCCCCGCCCCGGTCCCTGCATGCATACAGTCAAATATAATCTTTTACTAACATTAAATGCAGGGTGGGCATTCAAAAGGGGCATCCATACAGTCAAATGTAATCTTTTACTGAGATAAAATGCAGGGATTAGATATTAAATTATTTTAATTTAATATTAAATATATTTAATTCCATCCTCCCCTCCCCCTTATTTTAATTTAATATTAAATATATTTAATTCCATCCTCCCCTCCCCCTTATTTTAATTTAATATTAAATATATTTAATTCCATCCTCCCTCCCCCTTATTTTAATTTAATATTAAATATATTTAATTCCATCCTCCCCTCCCCCTTATTTTAATTTAATATTAAATATATTTAATTCCATCCTCCCCTCCCCCTTATTTTAATTTAATATTAAATATATTTAATTCCATCCTCCCTCTCACCTTATTTTAATTTAATATTAAATATATTTAATTCCATCCTCCCTCTCACCTTATTTTAATTTAATTTATTAAATATATTTAATTCCATCCTCCCCTCCCCCTTATTTTAATTTAATATTAAATATATTTAATTCCATCCTCCCTCCCCCTTATTTTTATTTAATATTAAATATATTTAATTCCATCCTCCCCTCCCCCTTATTTTTATTTAATATTAAATATATTTAATTCCATCCTCCCTCCCCTTATTTTAATTTAATATTAAATATATTTAATTCCATCCTCCCCTCCCCCTTATTTTAATTTAATATTAAATATATTTAATTCCATCCTCCCCTCCCCCTTATTTTAATTTAATATTAAATATATTTAATTCCATCCTCCCTCCCCTTATTTTTTTTTAATATTAAATATATTTAATTCCATCCTCCTCCCCCTTATTTTTATTTAATATTGAATATATTTAATTCTATCCTCCCCCTCCCCCTTATTTTAATTTAATATTAAATATATTTAATTCCATCCTCCCCTCCCCTTGATTTTTATTTAATATTGAATATATTTAATTCCATCCTCCCTCCCCCTTATTTTTATTTAATATTAAATATATTTAATTCCATCCTCCTCCCCCCCCTAATGTATCCCATCTCCCCTTATTTCATCTTTAAATATATTTAATTTTATATTTAATACATGAGGGGAGATGGGGGAGGGAATGAGGAGCCCCCTGAGGAGCCCCCTGCTTCGGCCTACCTTTTCCAAACGCGCAGGATCCAGGAGCACCCGGACGACGAGAGAGGCGACGACCGACTGAGTCGAAGAAGATCCTAATCGCGTCTGTGGGCCTCAGCGATCCAGTAGTAGAGTAGCCGAAGAGTATCGCGCGAATACGCCATCCACACGGGTTTCGCTGTCAACACCGGCGTGATCTCACGTTGACAGCGAAATCCCTGTGGATTGCGTATTCTCGCGATACTTGCTCGAACCCGGAAGTAGGTATTTTTTTAAAATTTTTATTATTTATTTTATTTTTCAATTTTTAGTTTTTATTAAAAAGCTTAGGGGGCCGGAGGGAAGGGGCTGGGGGGCTGTATACGGCCCCCCCCCAGCCGCCAGTTGGACAGCCCTGTAATAGAGCAAGGTACTAGCAACAAACTTAAAGAAACCATCTAATTAACCTGTAGTCCCACCCAGGATTTTGCAAATGTAAAAAATGTGCCACGGCTCAAATAAGGTTGAGAAACACTGCCATAAACACATAACATATATGCTGGTTCTAACCTTTAAGGCCTTGTATGGTCTAGGGCCGGTGTACCTGAAGGCCTGCCTTACCCCATATATTCCCCAGAGATCACTACGGTCAAAGGAACAAAACCTCCTTCCAGGGGCGGTCTCACCTCTCCTGGGGGGGTAGGCGAGCCTCATTTCTGCGCCCCCCCCCCATGGCTGCTGGACGCGGCAGCCCTCGCGGCGACGTCACACACACCTGCGCGTGCGTGGTGACGTCACACGCAGCTGTGCGGCGACGTCACGCACACCGCATGCGTGGTGACGTCACACGCAGCTGCGCGAGTGCGTCACGCACGCCTGCGCATGCGCAGTGACGTCCGGCGCGGCTACATCGCCGCCTGCGCCGCCGGCTGCATTACCGGCTGCGCCGCCGGCGGGGAGCACTGGCTCCCGGGCAGGAGGCACGGCGGAGGGGCGGCCAGCGTGGCGGCGCCCCTCGCAGGCGGCGACGCCCCTCCCAGGACCCGTCGCCCTACGCGGCCGCTTACATGGCGGAATGCCAAAGGCCAGCACTGCCTCCTTCATGTCCCTTCTATCCGAACTTAGCACTCATCAGCTACTAGGCAAAGAGCCTTCTCAGTGGTTGCTCCAACTATGGAACGCTTTACTGGATGAAGTTCGATCAATTAGAGCAGTTTTTTTCAACCTTCTTTGAGCCATGGCACATTTTTTCCATTTACAAAATCCTGGGGCACACCGTCAACCAAAATGACACAAAATGACACTCTAACACAGTAATACATATAGTTAATATGTTTTTGAATGTATTTATACACTCAGTGTGAAACCTGGACCTGTTTCCATGAACACAACATAGATATCCTGGCAGGAATGGCAGAAAGACACAAACTTCCCACACACAACTCCCATAACCAAGAGAAAATACTATAAGAGTTTGGTGGGCATTGACCTTGGGTTTTGGAGTTGTAGTTCACCTATATCCAGAGAGCACTGTGGACTGAAACAACGTTGGATCTGGACCAAACTTGGCATGAATACTCAATATGCCCAAATGTGAACACAGATTGAGTTTGGGGAAAATAGACCTTGACATTTGGGAGTTACAGTTTCTGGGATTTATAGTTAACACACAAACAAAGAGCATCCTGAACTCTTGCAACAATGGAATTGAACCAAACTTGGCATATTGAACTCTCATTACCAACAGAAAGTACTGAAAGGGTTTCCTTGGGAATTGACCTTGAGTTTGGAAGTTGTAGTTCACCTACACCCAGAGAGCAATGTGGACTCAATCAATGTTATGTTATGTTGTTGTTTGTTTTCTATCCAGAATCACAATGTTGGAAGGAGGCTCACCACTTTAAGGTCCCTAAAACAGGCATGGGAAAACTTCGGCCCTCTGGGTGCTTTGGACTCCAACTCCCACCATTCCTAACAGCCTGAGGCCCTTTCCTGCTTAAGTGGCTGAGGGGGAGGAAAAGGGCCTGAGGCTGCTAGGAATGGTGGGAGTTGGAATCCAAAGCACCTGGAAGGTCCAAGTTTGCCCAGGCCAGCTTTCGACAGAGACCTCTTCCTCCCCCTTCCCCTTCGCGCCCTTTCTTCCCCCTCCTGCCCAACACTTACTTTTTCTTCTACACTGCTGCTTCTGCCGCCATTTTGATCTGAGGGGGCAGCGTGAGCATGTTCAGGAGGGGAGGGGGGAGGGAGGAAGATGCGACCCGTGCGGGCGCTACTGCGCAGACTCGCTCCAGAGCAAAGCGAGCAGAGCGAGGCTGGGAAGAAGGGAGCCCTGATGCTCGCTCACGGCACACTAGTGTGCCACTTCACACTGGTTGGAAACACTGAATTAGAGAACTGGCCCCTTTCTGGAGGGCTTGTAATACTACCCTTTTCCAGCAAGTATTCAATCTTAGCGGCCCCTCTTAAAACTCGTAGAAACTTGGTTTTTATATCTATTGCTTTTTAATGTATATACTTTTCGATTTTGTGAACCGCCCTGAGCCTACGGGGGGGGGGGGAGCGGTATAGAAACCGAAATAATAATAATAATAATATAGACAGACACTCAGAGGCTATTTAACATTTTCTGGCCACCAGGGGAGCTGTCGCTTTACCGTCCATCTGTGATGACTTACTTCCGCATTCCTCGCATGAGATTTTTTTTATGGCCTCGTAAATTAGTTAAATCAACCTCCCCACACATAGGTGGTACCTAATTTTCCGACTTGACAGATGCAACTGTCTTTTGGGTTGCAAAGGTCGACAACAAGCTACACAATTGGTCGGAAGCTCACTCCGATCCGGGCTGGCTTCGAACCCCTGACCCTTCGGTCAGTGGTGATCTTAATCCCCACCCCGGAGGGGTGGGGAGCGGGTCCCAGGCCGGTGGCGGGGGGCCCCCCCATTCTAAGGAAAGACCCAGGGAGACGGTTGGGACAGCGGAGGCGCCCTGGTGGAGCCCCTGGGGGGCACTTGGTCGGGAGGCCCCCCTCTGTCCGCCAGGAGAGGCGTTGGCTGGGGGAATCAAGATGGCGACGACCCCGAGCCGCTCGGCGTCTTTGGCCCCTCCCTCCCTACATTCCTCAGGGGCTGTGGCCCTGTATGACTCGAGGGCTCAACCCTCTCCTCCTCTGACTGACAGCCCGGAGCGGCTGCTATTGCCGGTTCCCCCTCCAGAGGCGCTAGACGTCTCTGGAGTCCTGGTGGGGGCTCCGGAGGCGCGGCCCCGACGCCGAGCCTGCCAGTTGCCGGCCGCCCCCTTACCGGCGACCGGGCCACAGCCCGCCCCCCCGCCTTCCTCCGATGCCCGGGGGTTGACAGGTTCATCGAGCCTGAGCGGGCCTGGTGGCCGTCGGAGAAGGCGGCGTCGGAGGCCGCAGAGCAGTAGACTCCTTGGCCCGGGGTCGCTTGCCACTGTTTGTCCGAGAGCTGGGAGGCCTGCACCGCCTGAGGCCAGGCCCTGGAACTTGCGGTGTGCCAGAACTTTCTGGGGTCCGGGCTTTAGACAACGGAGGCCCCCTCCTGCAAGCTCGCAGCAGAGGAAGGCCACCAATCGGGTGGATCGGGCACTTCTAGCCGGACTCCTGGACAATGGGGGATTGGCCACTTCGGACCACTTCTGTGGGATCGCTTCGTGACCAACTTTGCTCCCCTCCTTTGATGGGAGAGTAGGGCCCGCTTGACCGCTGGGCACTCTCCTGCTGGATCTTGTCCCACCTGTCCCTTCCCTTTCTTTTCCCTTCTCTTTTTTGTTGTATTGTTCCTTGTTTGTGTACTGATGATGTATTTTGTTGCCTCTTGGCTTTGTGAGCCGCTGCGAGCCTCAGAGAGTTTGGCGGCATAAAAGTCCAAGCAATAAATAAATAAATAAATAAATGCAGCTGACACCCAGCCGGCTGCGCCACAGTCCCGGTGCTTTTGAAAGCATTCACTTTGTGGCGGGCCGCATGGCGTTTGTGGAAGACATCGCCAGGACTCTTGGACATGTTCATGGCGTTCATTATAAACTACAATGTCATTGGAGGGCGGGCCATTGGTGTTTTCGGAGTAGTAGGAGATATAGTGGAGGCGGGAGCCTGTCTGTGTAAGTGGACACCCCTGCCACGTACACACATATGTATTTTCACTCTTATTATGCGTGTAGATGTTAATAGATGTAGTCCAAGTGCTGAATCTAATGGAGGGCGTTGAGGTTCAGCACCATGGAAAGCTCCTTAACAGTTCAAGCTAGATTCAAGTGCAACTTGATAGCCCCAAATGGCTTGGGAAGGCTAGTCTCCATTGAAAAGGGAGAGGCAGTGAGTGGGGACACCTCGAAGGACATGTGGCCAGCATGACTGCATGGAGCGCCGCTACCTTCCTGACGAAGCGGTACCTATTGATCTACTCACATTTGCATGTTTTCGAACTGCTAGGTTGGCAGAAGCTGCGGCTAACTGCAGGAGCTCACCCAGCTCCCTGGATATTGCTAAGACAGGCTAAATTTTTAATTGTTTTAATTTTTAATTGTTAAATTGTTATTATATGTGTTTGGGGGGGGGTTGACTTGTTGCTGTGTTGTATTGAGGGCAGAGACTGCCTGTGTAAACCATCCCGAGTCGCCTTCGGGCTGAGAGGGGCAGTATAGAAACATGACAAATAAATAAATAAATCCATGTGGCCCGCAGGTCTGCCATTACCTTCCTGCCGAAGCGGTACCTATTGATTTACTCACATTTTTCATGTTTTTGAACTGCTAGGTGGTCAGAAGCTGCAGCTAACAGCAGGAGCTCACCCAGCCCCCAGGATATTGCTAAGACAGGCTAAATCCAAGTGTCCTGCATGACTGCAAGGAGCTCTGTTACCTTTCCTCTGAAGCTGTATCTATTGCTCTACTCACATTTGCATGTTTTTGAACTGCTAGGTGGTCAGAAGCTGGGGCTAACAGCAGGAGCTCACCCAGCCCCCTGGATATTGCTAAGACAGGCTAAATCCAAGTGGCCAGCATGACTGCAAGGACCACCGTTACCTTCCCTCCGAAGCTGTCTCTATTGATCTACTCACATTTGCATGTTTTTGAACTGCTAGGTTGGCAGAAGCTGGGACTAACAGTGGGAGATCACCCCGCTCCCTGGATATTGCTAAGTCAGGCTAAATCCAAGTGGCCAGCATGACTGCAAGGAGCGCCGTTACCTTCCCTCCAAAGCTATAACTATTGCTCTACTCACATTTGCATGTTTTTGAACTGCTAGGTTGGCAGAAGCTGGGGCTAACAGTGGGAGCTCACCCAGCCCCCTGGATATTGCTAAGACAGGCTAAATCCAAGTGGCCAGCATGACTGCAAGGACCACCGTTACCTTCCCTCCGAAGCTGTCTCTATTGATCTACTCACATTTGCATGTTTTTGAACTGCTAGGTTGGCAGAAGCTGGGACTAACAGTGGGAGCTCACCCCGCTCCCTGGATATTGCTAAGTCAGGCTAAATCCAAGTGGCCAGCATGACTGCAAGGAGCGCCGTTACCTTCCCTCCAAACCTATAACTATTGCTCTACTCACATTTGCATGTTTTTGAACTGCTAGGTTGGCAGAAGCTGGGGCTAACAGTGGGAGCTCACCCAGCTCCCTGGATATTGCTAAGTCAGGCTAAATTCATGTGGCCCGCTTCCTGCCGAAGCAGTGCCTATTGAGCTACTCACATTTTTCATGTGTTTGAACTGCTAGGTTGGCAGAAGCTGGGACTAACAGAGGGAGCTCACCCGGATCCCTGGATATTGCTAAGTCAGGCTAAATCCATGTGGCCCGCAGGACTGCATGGAGCACCGTTACATTCCCGCCAAAGCGGTACCTATTGATCTATTCACATTTGCATGTTTTTGAACTGCTAGGTTGGCAGAAGCTGGGACTAGCAGTGGAAGCTCACCCGGATCCCTGGATATTGCTAAGTCAGGCTAAATCCATGTGACCCACAGGACTGCATGGAGCACCGTTACCTTCCCGCCAAAGCGGTACCTATTGATCTACTCACATTAGCATGTTTTTGAACTGCTAGGTTGACAGAAGCTGGGGCTAACAGCCGGAGCTCACCCCGCTCTGTGGATTCGAACCGCTGACCTTTTGGTCGGCAAGTTCCGTGCCACCACGGCCCCTGTATATGATTGGTATTTAAAATGAATCATTGGAGCGCAAAGACCTTGTGTTCACTTAAACGAAACCCGTGTTGGGGCCAATTGGGCTTCCCAAGGGAGGCGCTTTGCAATTGCGTGTTCTTGACCGCGCTGTCATGAAGACGGTCAAAGTCACGGAGCGTCTCGAGGGAGTGGGGATGGCTATGCCCTTCCTTCGGCGCCAAGCAGCACGGCTTGAGCACGCCGCCCGAACCGTCAAGAGTTAAGCGCTCGGAAGCCCTGGGCCTGGACCCGTCTTGTCAGTTTGGATCTTCCTGATTGCGGGGAAAACGAAACCTCAGGTTCTTTCCGTCGTCTTTTTCGAGGGAGGAATGTGCAAACTTTCGCCCGTTCCGAGGGTAAAAATACATCCTCAACTTCAGGCCGACGCAGGGAGAGGAAGATTGGGAAGAGGGGTGGGAGTTTAAGGCAGCGCATAACCCACAGTGTGGGTTCATGCTTCAAGTTTGGTGCCTTCTGGTGTAGGCGCAGGCAAGCTTGGGCTCTCCGAGTGTTTTGGATTTCGACTCCCACACAGGCCCGGATTAACACCTTTCTGCACCCTAGGCCACACTTTGGAATTACGCCCCCTTTAAGCTAACCTCTACCGCACCCCCCCCCCCCCCGGGAAAGGGCCGGGGGCCCTCCTTACCCGCCGGGCAGCAGAGCAGGAAGGCCAAGGCCACTAGGAGGCTTCGGCAGGCGCTTCCCATGGCCAGGCAGAAGAAGGAGTGTCCCGGGCAGTCAAGAGCCAGGGTCCGGGCCGGGACAGGAGAGCCGAGACGAAGCGAGCGGGCAGGCGGGTGTCCTCCGTCCCTGTGTCCGTCCATCCGTGCCTGGCCGGTGTGCCAGGAAGGTAGAAGAGTCCCGCCTGGCAGGGCAAGGGGCAGGCCATGCCCACAGGCAGCCCCCCGTTGGCGGAGAACGTGCCCCCCCCCCCCACGGACCCTGAGCCATGACCCCGTCCCTCGCTTGGCCCAAGTCTTTTGGAGGAGCCTCCCTGCCTGCCTGCTGGTTGCAAAGGTCCTGGGCTGCCCCCCGGAAGATGTGCCCTCAAGGGCGGAAGCTCCCGAGGGGGCCAGGTCCATTGCCAAACGACCCATGTTTTGATGATAGAAGCCACGAGGAAAGCCTGGCTGACATGGGCAACTCCCCGAGGGGGCGGGTCCATTGCCAAATGAGAGCGAAAGGGGCCCCCTCCCCCCCTCCCCTCCCACCAGCAAAAGCCACATTTCGGCAGCTGAACCCACTCTCCCTGCCCATGTTTTGATGATAGAAGCCACGAGGAAAGACTGGCTGACATGGGCAACTCACCAGCCCTGGAGGAGACTCCGGCAAGAAAGACCCTCCCCCCGGGACTGCCCCTCCCCCGCACAACCCATTAAGAACACACACACACTCGTAAGGGTCATTATTTGCACAAAAGCAGAGAGTTCCCATGGTGAACAATAGCTCTCTCTCTCACACACACACACAGTCAAGAAGCTCTTCCTCTCTCCCTCCCTCCCTCCCTCCCAAGAAGCAGAGCCCCCCACCTGGCCCCCTTCTCCTTCCCAGCCAAGGGAGCAGCCAAGGGCCCCAGGGACAGCCTCCTCAGGAAAGATGGAGGGAGGGGGCCAGCCAGGCCGGGGCGCCCGCCCGCATGCCATTCGCTCCCTCCCTCCCTCCTCAAAGTAGGCCATGTCCAGAACCAGAAGGGAAGGAAGGAGGGAGAAGAGGGCCAGGTCCTCGGGATTGGACCCGGGGACAGAGCCAGGCACCCTCCCCACAACCAACACACCCAACTCCCCCTTGGCATTCGCAAGCTCCGAGAGTTGGGAGAGACCCTAGGGGCCGGCCACAGCGATTTTATTCGTTTCAACATATTTTTTTGTTCTGTGATCTGCGCCCCCCTCGGCTTGCGCCCCTAGGCCATGGCCTAGGTTGGCCTTATGGGTAATCCGGGCCTGCTCCCACAATTCCTAACATCCTACTGTCTTTTTTGGAAGGCCGGGAGAAATATATGTGGGGATCATCAGCATACCTATGCCACCGCATCCTGTGTCCGAAACATCCGGATGGGCCAAGCTTGCTTAGTGCTGCCTGCGCCTGCGCCAGGGCCATCCACTCCAATCCCCATCTATTATTCTGGAAGCCCTCCCGACAGATGGCCCTCCAGCTTCATAGAGTCACAGAATGAAAAGAATTCTCCTGGGCCATCCGGTCCAATCCCTTTCTATTATGCTGGAAGCCCTCTCGACAGATGGCCACCCAGCCTCATAGAATCACAGAGGTGGGACCCCCCTCCAGTCCTTCCGTTTATGCAGGAAGACACCATCCAAACCCTCTCAACAGATGGCCATCTAGTGTCATAGAAAAACAGAAGTGGAAGGGACCCTTGAGTCCATCCAGTTACGCAGGGAGACACCATCCAAGCCCTCCTGACAGATCGCCATCCCCTCCAGATGGAGGAAGGAAGCGGAGAGAGGGAAGGAAAAGGAAGGAGAGAAAGAAAGGGTGAAGGAGAGAAAGAAATAAAAGGAAGAGGAAGGAAGGAAGAGGGAGAATGGAGGAAAGAAGGAAGGGGAGAGGGAGGGAAAAGGAAGGAGAGAAGGAAAAGGAAAGGGTGAAGGGGAGAAAGGAAGGAAGGAAGGAAGAGGGAGGGAGAATGGAGGAAAGAAGGAAGGGAGAGAGGGAGGGAGGGAAAAGGAAGGAGAGAAGGAAAGGGTGAAGGGAAGAAAAAAATAAAAGGAAGAGGAAGGAAGGAAGAGGGAGAGTGGAGGAAAGAAGGAAGGGGAGAGGGAGGGAAAAGGAAGGAGAGAAGGAAAAGGAAAGGGTGAAGGGGAGAAAGGAAGGAAGGAAGAAAGAGGGAGAAGAGAAAGAAGGAAGGGAAGGGAGAGAGGGAGGGAAAAGGAAGGAGAGAAGGAAAGGGTGAAGGGAAGAAAAAAATAAAAGGAAGAGGAAGGAAGGAAGAGGGAGAATGGAGGAAAGAAGGAAGGGGAGAGGGAGGGAAAAGGAAGGAGAGAAGGAGAAGGAAAGGGTGAAGGGGAGGAAGGAAGGAAGGAAGGAAGGGGAGAGAGGGAGGGAAAAGGAAGGAGAGAAGGAAAAGATGAGGGGGAGAGGAAGGAAGGAATGAAGGAAGGAGGAGAATGGAGGAAAGAAGGAAGGGGAGAGAGGGAGGGGAAAGGAAGGAGAGAAGGAAAAGGTGAGGGGGAGAAAGGAAGGAAGGAAGGAAGAGAATGGAGGAAAGAAGGATGGGGAGAGGGAGGGAAAATGAAGGAGAGAAGAAGGAAAGGGTGAAGGGGAGAAACGAAGGAAGGAATAGGAAGAGGGAGAATGGAGGAAAGAAAGAAGGGGAGAGATGGAGGGAACAGGAAAGAGAGAAGGAAAGAATGGAAGAGGAAGGAAGGAACAAAGAGGGGAGGAGGAAATAGAGTGAAAGAAAAAGAGAGGGAAAATTTGCGTCACTCCTCCCCACTGCATGCTGGGAAACCGAGGCCCAGGCTGGTCTGGAGGGCCAGATGCAATCCTGAAAAGAGCCACATCTGGCTCCCGAGCCATAGGTTCCCTACCCCTGCTCTGGTCTATCATGGTTCTTCCATCTCCTATTTGCTCAGATGGCATTAGCCCAGCTAATTTATGACTCCAGTGTGCGGGTTTTACATGCTAATCGTGGTGGCTCCAGTTTGAGCCCCACGTTTTTATTGTGCCGCGGCGGTGCTATTTATGGCCCGTCCCCGCTCCGGGTTATGGCGGGCCTGAGAATTACGATCCTCACGCAGATGGCTCTATTAATGAATGATGGCTCCCCACAGCGACGGCCTCGACAGCCTCGGCACCTGAGCAGCAAGGGGTTAATGTCTGGGGTTAAGGGTGCCACTCCGGGGTGGCACTAATGAGGGATGGGCATCTGGGGGGCAAAGGAGCGGAGGCGCGTTCCAGCCCACACCTTCTTACCTGGGTTGTCAAAGTCTATCTGTCTCACAGTTGTCCTTTCGTTTCCCCAAATCTCAGGGGCTGACTCTGACTTGAAACACCGCGCCAGCTTGGTAAAATCAGCAAGTAGAATATACGAGGGCGGGTCAAGAAGTCTGTGACTTTTTGAATGAAACACAGGTTTTTGGATTTAAAAAATCATTGTATTTTTCAATGTCGTCTCCTTTGAGCTCTGTACACTTTGTCCAACGTTTCTCCCAATTTTTTGATCCCTTCCACAAAAAAAAAATAAGAAGGTCGTCAAAATAGGTATTTGTTTGTGAGATGATTGCATTGTTGGAGTCAAATCTCTTTCCGCCGAGGTTTGGAAACAAGAAATAGTCACTCGGGGCTAAATCCGGAGAATAGGGCGGATGAGGGAGCAATTTGTATCCCAATTCATGAATTGTTGCCATGGCAACTGCACCTGTGTGCAGCCTTGCATTGTCCTGGTGCAAAAGAAGTTTTTTTCTTTGACCAAATGTGGTCGTTTTTTCCCCGAATCCTCATTAAATCGGCCCAATAAGTTGGCAAAATATCCGCCATTGATTGTTTTACCCTTTTGAAGGCAGTCAATGTGGATTATACCGCGTGCATCCCAAAAAATGGTCGCCATGACTTTATTGGCTGACAAACCCACCTTGGCCTTCTTTGGCGCCGATTCACCCCGAGAAACCCACTGATTTGGCTGCTGTTTGGTCTCTGGTGTGTTGTGTTGGATCCGCGTTCCATCCACGGTTACGAAACGGCATAAAAACTCGTCCATATTGTCTTTGAACAACGCCAAACACTCCTGCGAAATTGTCACACGGTTGCGTTTTGTGGTCTATTGTGAGCAAACGCGGCACCCATCTTGCAGAAAGCTTTCTCATACCCAAGTGATCATTTAAAATTGAAACCACTGAGCCACGTGAGATGCCTATGGCTTCCACAATCTCTCGCACTTTCAATCTCCGATCAGCCAACACCATATCAGGAATTTTTTCAATTGTTTTGGGTATAGAGACTTCAAATGGGCGTCCAGAACGTCCGGCATCTTCCGTGCTTATACGCCACAACGAAATTAAGTAAACCACCTTTTTACCCTTGAAATGGATGGTGCAGAGTCCTCATAGTATTTATCAAGCTTAGCCTTGGTTTGAGTGATGGCTTTTTCCGCAAAAAATAATGCTTCATGAGCACACAAAATTCACTTTTTCCATTTCCTCCTCAAATCATGCGGTAGTCTGCTATCAATGGCTGTCAAACACAAACTAAATGACGCAGCTTATTCTAATTTTGACAGGAGTCAACTGACAGATGCCTGTTGACAGGAGCAGTGTCGCCCTTTCAGTTAAGAGGCAGGGAATTCAAAAAGTCACAGACTTATTGACCCGCTCTCGTAGCTAGGCAAAGCAATAAAAACAGCAAAACTGTAAAAGTCCAAACTCCAAGATAATCCATAAACGTTAACAGGAAACCAGGTTCAGCTATGTAAATAAAAATATAATGTTCGTTTGTGGGATTAACATATCTCAAAAACCACTGGACAAATTGACACCAAATTTGATTAACATACCATCACTCAAAAAACACTAAAAAACAAATTGAAGAGACTTAAAAGCCAAAAACCCCACATTATAATGCATTCGCAAAACCACACACACATATATGCAAACACAGATACATTCACATATACACAAAAAACACACATAAAACACACTAAAAACACATATACACAAACTGGGTCTTAAATGTGGCAGGGGACGGCTGAGCCAAAAACCTGCCTCTGTTTATTATAATTCTGCAGATCTGTTTCTTCCACACACACATATATGCAAACACAGATACATTCACATATACACAAAAAATACACACATATACACATATTGTAAAACACATCTACACAAAATGGGTCACAGCAACATGTGGCATGTTGGGACTTCTTCTGAGATCCTGGACTTCTTCTGAATGTTAAATCATCGTATTGGAATTCTGTAACAGATACTGTTTACTGAATGTGCACAGACTACTCTGCTATATTGGAGTGCATCGGCATATTGGAATTCTATAACAGATATTGTAGGTCTTCTTCTGAATGTGCACAGACTACGTTATCATCAGCATATTGGAGTTCTATAGCAGATGTTGTAGGACTTCTTCTGAACGTGCACAGACCATGTTATCATTGGCATATTAAAATTCTGTAACAGATATTATAGATTTTCTTCTGAATGCACACAGACTACATTGTCATCAGCATATTGGAGTTCTATAACAGATGTTGTAGGTCTTCTTCTGAATGTGCAGATATTGTAGGTCTTCTTCTGAATGTGCACAGACTACATTATCATCAGCATATTGGAGTTCTATAGCAGATGTTGTATGACTTCTGAATGCGCACAGACTATGCTATCATCGGCATATTGGAATTCTGTAACAGATGTTGTAGGACTTCTTCTGAATGTGCACAGACTATGTTATCATCGGCATATTGGATTTCTGTAACAGATGTTGTAGGTCTTCTGAATGCACACAGACTACGTTATCATTGGCATATTGGAGTTCTATAACATGTTGTAGGTCTTCTTCTGAATGTGCACAGACTACTTTATCATCGGTATATTGGAGTGCTATAACAGATGTTGTAGGACTTCTTCTGAATGTGCACAGACTATGTTATCATCGGCATATTGGAATTCTGTAACAGATATTATAGGTCTTCTGAATGTGCACAGACTACGTTATCATCGGCATATTGGAGTTCTATAACAGATGTTGTAGGTCTTCTGAATGCAAACAGGCTACCTTATCATCGGTATATTGGAGTGCTATAACAGATGTTGTAGGACTTCTTCTGAATGTGCACAGACTACGTTATCATCGGCATATTGGATTTCTGTAACAGATGTTGTAGGTCTTCTGAATGCACACAGACTAAGTTATCATTGGCATATTGGAGTTCTATAACATGTTGTAGGACTTCTTCTGAATGTGCACAGACTACGTTATCATCGGCATATTGGAATTCTGTAACAGATGTTGTATGACTTCTGAATGTGCACAGACTATGTTATCATCGGCATATTGGATTTCTGTAACAGATGTTGTAGGTCTTCTGAATGCACACAGACTAAGTTATCATTGGCATATTGGAGTTCTGTAACATGTTGTAGGTCTTCTTCTGAATGTGCACAGACTACTTTATCATCGGTATATTGGAGTGCTATAACAGATGTTGTAGGACTTCTTCTGAATGTGCACAGACTACGTTATCATCGGCATATTGGAATTCTGTAACAGATACTATAGGTCTTCTGAATGTGCACAGACTACGTTATCATCGGCATATTGGAGTTCTATAACAGATGTTGTAGGTCTTCTGAATGCAAACAGGCTACCTTATCATCGGTATATTGGAGTGCTATAACAGATGTTGTAGGACTTCTTCTGAATGTGCACAGACTATGTTATCATCGGCATATTGGATTTCTGTAACAGATGTTGTAGGTCTTCTTCTGAATGTGCAGAGACTACATTATCATCAGCATATTGGATTTCTATAACATGTTGTAGGTCTTCTTCTGAATGTGCACAGACTACGTTATCATCGGTATATTGGAATTGTATAACATATATTATAGGTCTTCTGAATGCAAACAGACTACATTATCATCGGCACATTGGAGTTCTATAACAGATGTTGTAGGACTTCTTCTGAATGTGCACAGACTACGTTATCATCGGCATATTGGTGTTCTATAACATGTTGCAGGTCGTCTTCGGAATGTGCATAGACTACGTTATCATCGGCATATTGGAATTCTGTAACAGATACTATAGGTCTTCTGAATATGCACAGACTATGTTATCATCGGCATATTGGAGTTCTATAACAGATGTTGTAGGTCTTCTTCTGAATGCAAACAGGCTACCTTATAATTGGTATATTGGAGTGCTATAACAGATGTTGTAGGACTTCTTCTGAATGTGCACAGACTATGTTATCATCGGCATATTGGATTTCTGTAACAGATATTATAGGTCTTCTGTAGGAAGAGACCTGGTGGGCCATCCAGTCCAACCCCATTCTTCCAAGAAGCAGGAAAATTGCATCCAAAGCACCCCAGGCAGATGTCCATCCAAAGAAGGAGCCTCCACCAGACTCGGCAGCAGAGAGTTCCACTGCTGAACAGCTCTCGCACAGTGAGGAAGTTCTTCCCCGTGTTTAGGTGGAATCTCCTCCTTTTTTCGGTCGTTTGAAGCCATTCCTCCGTTGCATCCTAGTCTCCAGGACGGCGGAAAACAAGCCTTGGCATTGTGTCATCGAAGTGTGTGTTTGTGTGCTCTTGGTTCCCCTGCAGCATGCCATTTGGCTCACTTACCCAAGGAATCCAAAGCTATTTAGCTCGGCTTGCGGAGTGATGAGGAGGGTGTTCTTCTTTTCTTTCTCGCAAGTACACTCTGCTCTACAGCTGGAAGGGCTCTTAGAGAGGCTTAGCGGTCCATTTAAAAATAAGCCGGCAACCCTTGCCTTCCAGCAAGTGATCTAGAAAGGCACATCACAAAAGGAGACGGGGTGGGAGGGAAGAGGAGAACAGACAGTGCCACACACACATTCCTCATGTTCATCTGAGAATGATGGTGGGGGTAATTGCATTTTTATTTATTTACTAGCTTGGGGACCCGGCGGTGCCCGGGTTATTTGAGGAAGGCATTGTGTGCCAAGGTTGGTTCCTATTAGATGTGTACTGTATGTGGCTTGCAGTGGTCTCAGGAACTTAGTGAAGGGACTGCAAGTCCCATTGGCCATGGTCCATCCCCCTCCAAACAGCACCAGGATGTAGAGTGGGTCATGGGGGCTCCGTGTGTCACGTTTGGTCTTGATCATTCTTTGAATGAGGGTTGCAGCGGTCTCGGAAGGTGAGTGAAGGTATTTCAAGTCCCACCAGCTGTGGTCCATCCTCCTTGAAACAGCACCAGGGTGTAGAGTGGGTCAAGGGGGCTCTGTGTGCTAATTTTGGTCTGTATTGGTCATTGGGTGAGGGTCGTGTTGTGAAGTGGGCCATTGGGCCCCTGTGTGCCAAGTTTGGTCCTGATCCGCCACTGCTGTGGGCCGCAGTGTCTGACTGCCGGAGGCCTTTCCTTTTCCCTCTGCATCACCTTAGAATGTTGGAATGTGGATGGCCAATCAGAGTCCTTTATGCAAATACAATTTCTGTGGCAACCAATCCCTTCTGTCTGGGGCCATAGAATGTTGGAGTTCTGAGGCTGGCCAATCAGCCCTTTATGCAAATATTCCCATAGTGGCAACCTATTGAAATGCGGTCACATATTCCTTGGCACGTTCGCACCATCCAGAAAATGAACATTCCATTTCTAACGGGGGAAAAAACCTGTCATTTGGCTAACTCAAGCATTCAGTTGCATTCTGTTTTGCTGGCCAATCAGAGTCCTTTATGCAAATTGTCTCTCAGTGGCAACCAATTCCCTCTGCCTGGTGCCTTAGAGTGTTGGAGTTCTGAGGCTGGCCAATCAGAGTCCTTTATGCAAATAATCCCACAGTGGTAGCCAATCAAAAAGCTGGCACATATTCCTCCACGCCTCCCGCCCTCCGCACCACCGCAAATACTGACTTTTATTATATACATAGATTTTAATTACGACATTTATATGCCGCCCTTCTCAGAGGAGCTTACAAGTAAAATGTAAATACAGTATATTTTATAATTGCCATAGCACAATATTAATCTATTATATAAATGGGTTCACGTCATGTGATGTATACCTCAAACAAAGAAACCATACAACGCAGAAACACAATACTTGCCAACAGAAATAGGCCTCACGCAAGGTACGTTTGTAGCAAAGAAACTTTCCCCCCCAAAACCTAAAAGGCCCCCAAAACAACGTAAAACTACATTTACCAGCATCCTCCGGGGCAGCCAAAGACTCACCCAGCCTCTACATTCTGAACAACATGATTGGCTGCCAATAAGGGCGGATTTGCATAACTGCTGCACTGGCCAGCACACATGAAAATTCCGATCCATAATAAACTGCCAAAACAGAATAAGGAAAAGGCCTGAGCCAATCCCCAACACAAACACCCAAATCACTTCCAACCTAAAATTTACACCCCAAAAAGTCACAGACCACGCCCAAAATTGGCAGTAAGGCTTCATTAACTAGATTTCCCTAACTAGCCCTCACTTACTGGGAAGCTGTTTACGCTCTGAATTGACAGTAAGACTTCATTAACTTGATTTCCCTAACTAGCCCTCACTTCCTGGGAAGCTGTTTACGCTCTGAATTGACAGTAAGAGTTCATTAACTTGATTTCCCTAACTAGCCCTCACTTCCTGGGAAGCTGTTTACGCTCTGAATTGACAGTAAGACTTCATTAACTTGATTCTCCCGACTGGGCCTCAGCTCATTGGACATTGTGTATGGCCTGAATTGACAGTAAGGCTTCATTAACTTGATTCTCCCGACTAGGCCTCAGCTCATTGGACATTGTGTGGTGCTTTGCTTTACAGTAACCTACCTTGGCAAGAGCCCGACCATGCATGATGGGACTTGAAGTACCACCATGGAAAACGGGATTTGTAGTACTTCAAAACCCATCATTCCCCCACAGACCACTGTGGCCCAGAACCAAGACCAATAAAGACCCAACTTGGCACACCATGCCCCCATGACCCACACTCCATCCAACTGCAGTTTAGAGGAGGGCACACCGTGGATGACTGAACTTTCTTGCATCTCTGGGCACAGCAACGCGTGGTGAACACTAGTATTATATATTACATTGTACTATAACATTATGCTGTAATATTATTAGTAATATTACATGTAATATAAAATATATAATTATTAGGCCTGGGCAATCGTGGTTCTAAATGGTTCTAAAGAACTTACAAAACTAAAGTTCTGGTGGTGAACACTAGATGGCGCTGGTGCTTTGCTTCTACAGTGTTGCTAAAGTTCTGGTGGTGAACACTAGGTGGCGCTGGTGCTTTGCTTCTACAGTGTTGCCAAAGTTCTGGTGGTGAACACTAGGTGGCATTGGTGCTTTGCTTCTACAGTGTTGCTAAAGTTCTGGTGGTGAACACTAGATGGCCCTGGTGCTTTGCTTCTACAGTGTTGCCAAAGTTCTGCTGGTGAAAACTAGGTGGCGCTGGTGCTTTGCTTCTACAGTGTTGCCAAAGTTCTGGTGGTGAACACTAGGTGGCGCTGGTGCTTTGCTTCTACAGTGTTGCTAAAGTTCTGGTGGTGAACACTAGATGGCCCTGGTGCTTTGCTTCTACAGTGTTGCTAAAGTTCTGGTGGTGAACACTAGGTGGCGCTGGTGCTTTGCTTCTACAGTGTTGCCAAAGTTCTGGTGGTGAACACTAGATGGCGTTGGTGCTTTGCTTCTACAGTGTTGCCAAAGTTCTGCTGGTGAAAACTAGGTGGCGCTGGTGCTTTGCTTATACAGTGTTGCCAAAGTTCTGGTGGTGAACACTAGGTGGCATTGGTGCTTTGCTTCTACAGTGTTGCTAAAGTTCTGGTGGTGAACACTAGGTGGCGCTGGTGCTTTGCTTCTACAGTGTTGCTAAAGTTCTGGTGGTGAACACTAGGTGGCGCTGGTGCTTTGCTTCTACAGTGTTGCTAAAGTTCTGGTGGTGAACACTAGGTGGCGCTGGTGCTTTGCTTCTACAGTGTTGCCAAAGTTCTGGTGGTGAACACTAGGTGGCGCTGGTGCTTTGCTTCTACAGTGTTGCTAAAGTTCTGGTGGTGAACACTAGGTGGCGCTGGTGCTTTGCTTCTACAGTGTTGACTGCCTGAGGCCTTTCCTTTTCCCTCTGCGTCACCTTAGAACACTGTTTCTCAACCAGTGTGCCGTGGCACACTAGTGTGCCGTGAGCGATCATCAGGTGTGCCGCGAGAAAAGCTCTCTGCCCCCCTCCCTCCCCCCTCCTCCTGCCGAACTCCTGCTGCTTGGGAGAGGAGGAGGAAGGGCCGAGTGGCGGTGAAGAAAAAGAAGGGGCCTCCTTCAGCCGTTTCCCCAGCCAGCCTCCAATCTGCCATGACTCCCGTCACGACTCTCACCCCTCGCTCGCTGAAGCCGTGCGGAGGAGGAGCCCCGCCTACTGAACCCCGTTCACCGCTCATGCTTCTCCTCTGTGGGAGAACTGAAGCCAAGGGGAGGGGATGGGGCATGGCACAGCCTGGCTCCGCCCCCTCCCCCCAGCTTCAGCGCTCCCACAGCTTCGCCAGCCTTGAGGGGGCAGTGCCAAGCCAGCAATGTGCTGGCTCTGCCACCGCTGGCTTGGCACTGCCCCCTCAAGGCTGGCAAAGCTGTGGGAGAACTGAAGCCGCGTGGAGGGGGCGGGGCATGGCGCGGCCTGGCTCCTCCCTCTCCCCCAGCTTCGGCACTCCCAGCAGCTGCTCCCAGCAGGTCACCATCCCCCAGGCGTTCTTTACTGTGTTAGAGTGTCATTTTGGTTGGTGGTGTGCCTCCGGATTTTTTTAATGTTAAAAGTGTGCCGCGGCTCAAAAAAGGTTGGGAAACACTGCCTTAGAATGTTGGAATGTAGATGGGCAATCAGAGTCCTTTATGCAAATACTCCCTCAGTGGCAACCAATCCCTTCTGTCTGGTGCCTTAGAATGTTGGAGTGCTGAGCCTGGCCAATCGGAGTCCTTTATGCAAATAATCCCACAGTGGCAACCAATAGAAACGCTGCCACATATAACTCCGCACCTCTGCCCGCAAACACTGACTTTTATTATATAGATAGATAGATAGATAGATAGATAGGTAGGTAGATAGATAGATAGATAGATAGACGTTGCCATTCTGTAAGGCCGAATTGGGGTTGCACTGGGTGGCCCCTTAGGGTCTCTTCCAATGCTATGAGTCTATTATTTTAAGTGGGGCCTAGTAATGAGGAGATGGCACCCTGCTGTGGGGCAAAGGCGATGTCTTCAGCCGCTGCGCCGAGGGAGGCTCGGAGTGGGAGCAGGGGTTGTCCGTTTCGATTTGGCCTTGGCACAGATGAAGGGGAAGCGGTCATGTTTCCTGCTGCCAACCTCGATTTCCCAGCGGTGGGTGATATCCAAAGCACAGGAGAAGGGAGGGCATTGCCTTGGGCAGCATTTTGGGGGGCTGGAACCTTTGTAGCATGAAGGTGCGGAGCGTAATCACACCGTGAGCATTTCCCATAGGCTGGGGATTCTCAGGAACGAAAGGAAGGTGGGCCTTCTCTCCCCTACGCGAGACCCCCGGAGGAAAGAATAATGCGTGGCGTTTATGGGGCTTCAGCCGGGAACAAGCCCCGCTTGGCTGCGACACACAAGATACACATTTATTAGGAGGCCGTGTCTGGCTTTACGCAGCGGAAATGCAATTTGGTGTAAAGAGCCCAGATGAAGGCATCCCTGAGGGAAAAAGAAATTGTGTGCGCGCACTCATTCGTTCGTTTGTTCGCTCACTCGCACGGACATGCGTACATGCCTGGCTTGCGATCCACCCACAGAGCGAATCCGAGGCGGTTTTTATTTCTCCTTTTGAGAGCGGAAAAGTAGCCGTTCTCTTAAGAGCCACACGGGGCTACCTGGGAATGCTTGCCTGGGCAGGCTTTGCACATGCTCAGAGGCACTCTTGGGCTTGCCGCCTCATGTATAATGGAATTAGGGATCCATTTTGGCTGAGAGGAACCATGGAGATGCATAACTGTAACTCCTTCCTCTCTTTGCAAAGAGTCGTTGCGAAAGCTTCCCTTGAACATGTTTACTCCTGAATCCAGGGATGCTATGGATGGTGGATGCACTCATATATGCTCAGAGGCACTCTTGGGCTTGCTGCCTTGCGTATTCCGGAATTAGGGATCCATTTTGGCTGATGGAGAGGCATATCTGTAACTCCTTCCTCCAGGCCCAGATTAACCCCTTTTGGCACCCTAGGTCAGTGTTTCCCAACCAGTGTGCCATTTTGGCTGATGGAGAGGCATATCTGTAACTCCTTCCTCCAGGCCCAGATTAACCCCTTTTGGCACCCTAGGACAGTGTTTCCCAACCAGTGTGCCGTGGTACACAAGTGTGCCGTGAGCGATCATCAGGTGTGCCGTGGGAAATTGGAACCTCCAATACCCTTTCTTCCCCCTCCTGCCCACAGTGCTCTCTGGGTGTAGGTGAACTACAACTTCCAAACTCAAGGTCAATTCCCAAGCAAACCCTTTCAGTACTTTCTGTTGGTCATGAGAGTTCAATATGCCAAGTTTGGTTCAATTCCAATGTTGCAAGAGTTCAGGATGCTCTTTGATTGTGTGTTAACTATAAATCCCAGAAACTGTAACTCCCAAATGTCAAGGTCTATTTTCCCCAAACTCCATCTGTGTTCACATTTGGGCATATTGAGTATTCATGCCAAGTTTGGTCCTGATCCAACATTGTTTCAGTCCACAGTGCTCTCTGGATATAGGTGAACTACAACTCCAAAACCCAAGATCAACGCCCACCAAACTCTTACAGCATTTTCTCTTGGTTATGGGAGTTCTGTGTGGGAAGTTTGTGTCTTTCTGCCATTCCTGCCAGGATATCTATGTTGTGTTAATCGAAACAGGCCCAGATTTCACACCGAGTGTATAAATACATTAAAAAACATATTAACTATATGTATTACTGTGTTAGAGTGCCATTTTGTGTCATTTTGGTTGGTGGTGTGCCCCAGGATTTTGCAAATGTAAAAAAGTGTGCCGCGGCTCAAAAAATGTTGGGATACACTGACCTAGGGTGGCCTTATGGGTAATCCGGGCCTGCCTTCCTCCCTTTGCAAAGAGTCCTTGCGGAAGCTTGCCTTGAAATTGTTTCCTCCTGAATCCAGGGATGTTATGGATGGTGGATGCACTCATATATGCTCTTGGGCTTGCTGCCTTGTGTATTCCGGAATTAGGGATCCATTTTGGTGTATCTGTAACTCCTTCCTCCCTTTGCAAAGAGTCGTTGTGGAAGCTTACCGTGAAACCATTTGATGTTATGGATGGAGGAGGCACTCTTATACACCCAGAGACACTCTCGGCTTGTTTGTGAGTCCTTTGCGAGGCCGGTGGGGGAAATGGGGAGCGTAGAAATTAACTAGAAGAGGTGTCACGAATGTGTGTGTATGTGTGTTGATGGATTTAGGAGAGTGCTTTGCTTACTCTGTGCCTGTGTTGAAAGACAGAGGGAAAGATGCCATGTTTGCCTATGTATGTGCCAAAGAGAATGAGAAACGGGCTCTTGCTTGAACCGCGCACATCCCTGAGATGCTATCATGGAATCATAATGTTGGACGGGACCACAAAGGACATCTAGTCCCTTCCGTTTGGACCTTTATTTATGGTAGAGCTGTTTCGATGGAGGAAGGAATCCAGTGAGGGATGAAAACAGGCAACGGATGCATGCGTTTGCATGCGCTCGAACACCCTCCCCTGTGGTCTATGGGGTGATGCCAAGACAGGGACCCCCGCCGCCCTGTTTGGTACCCAACCACCCTCCCCGGCGCAAGACGAGTTAATGGACTTCTTCTTGCGCGCCTCCTCCCTGTTGGGTCTGATGCTGGTTCGGGCAAAGGAGGGAGGGATTCGGGTCTGTGTTGCCGTGGAAACAGCCAGAGATTCGGGAGCGCTGCAGAGATGGGAGCTTGGGGGCTCATTAACGCCTACCAAGCCTTCCTCCTCCCCCCAGCATAATCCTTGAATCCTTAGGGAGAGGAGAAGGAGAAGAAGAAGCCATTCCCTGCTTGATATGGTCACGGAACATTGGAAGGGGGGCTGAGAAGGAAAGACGGGCACTGCCCAGGCATGGAGGTACGCTCTGGTACCACACACCTGGGCTTCCTCCACCCCACTTCTCGCTCTTTGCCCCATCATTTGGCATCAGAGTCCAATTGCGATTTCAATCGGACACTCAGGGGCGGTCTAAGGTTGTTTTTATAGTAAGCGAACATTATTTGGCGCCCCCCTTGTCTCCGCTCCCTTTGCCTCCGCCCCCTACCTACTTGGATGGGCACCGCCGCGCCGCCCGTGCCACCGTAGCAGACCTACCTGCTGCTGGCCTGCTGCCTGCAGGAGCTTCTGAGCATGCACAGAGATTTTCGCGCATGCCCAGAACCTCCGGAACTGAAGTTCAGCTCGGAGGTTCTGGGCATGCGCGAAAATCTCCACGCATGCCCAGAAGCTACTGAAAGCAGCAGGCCAGCACCAGGGAGGTTTGCTTCGGCGGTGCGGCCGGCGCCGATCCCTGCTGCTGCCTGCAGGAGCTTCTGAGCATGCGCAGAGATTTTCGCGCATGCCCAGAAGCTCCTGCAAGCAGCAGGCCAGCGGCAGGGAGGTTTGCTTCGGCGGTGCGGCCGGCGGCGATCCCTGCTGCTGACTGCAGGAGCTTCTGAACATGCGCAGAGATTTTCACGTATGCCCAGAAGCAACTGAAAGCAGCAGGCCAGCGGCAGGGAGGTTTGCTTTGGCAGTGCGGCCGGCGCTGATCCCTGCTGCTGCCTGCAGGAGCTTCTGGGCATGCGCGAAAATCTCCGCGCATGCCCAGAAGCTACTGCAGGCAGCAGGCCAGTGGCAGGGAGGTTTGCTTCGGCGGTGCGGCCGGCGCCGATCCCTGCTGCTGCCTGCAGGAGCTTCTGAGCATGCGCTGAGAAGTTCAGCTCCGGAGGTTCGGGCATGCGTGAAAATCTCAGCGCATGTTCAGAAGCTCCTGCAGGCAGCAGGCCAGCAACAGGGAGGTCTGCTATGGCGGCGTGGCCGGTGCGGCAACGCCCATCCAAGATGGCGCTCCACGCGGCCGCGTAGTTTGCTTACATGGACAGACCGCCCCTGCGGACACTCCATGTCTTGAGGGACACTTTACCCATGTCCCACATTGTCTCCTGCACCCATTAAACATGAAACCGAAAGGGTATGTTTCTAGGCCAAGTATGCGGCCCCTTGGCCTCTTTTCTCAGGACCTACTCTCTCTCCCCCCATCCTATCCTTCCTCCTTTTTTCCTTCCTCCTTCCCTTCCCCCTATCTCCTTTCCACTCTTTCATCCTTTCTTCCTTCCCTATTTCTCCTTCCTTCCCTCCCTTTTGTCTTTTGTTCCTTCTCTCTTTCCTCCTTCTCTCCCTTTTCTCCCTCTTCCCTCCTTCTTTCCTCTCTCCCTCTTTCTCCTTCCTTCTCTATTGTCTTTCCTTCCTTCCCTCTTTCCTTTATCTTTCCCTTCCTTTCTTCCATCCTTCTCTTCCTCCCTTCCCTCTCTTTTTCCTTCCTTCCTCCTTCCCTTCCTTCCTTCTTTCCTTTCCACCCTTCCTTCACTCTTTCTTCCCTCTCTCCCTCTTTCTCCTTCCCTTTTGTCTTCTCTTCCTTCTCACTTTCCTTTATCTTTCCCTTCCTTCCATCCATCTTTTTCTTCCTCCCTTCCTTCTCTTTTTCTTTCCACCCTTCCATCCTTCCCTCTTTCTTCCCTCTCTCCCTCTTTCTCCTTTCCTTTTTTCTTCCATCCTTCTCTCTTTCCTTTCCTTTTCCCTTCCTTCCTTCCGTCCATCCTTCTCTTCCTCCCTTTCCTCTCTTTCCTCCCTGTTCTGTTCCCTCCATCCCTTCCTTCCATCCTTCCTTCCCTCTTCCCTCCTTCCCTCTCTCCCTCTTTCTCCTTTCCTCTCTTTCTTCCCTCTCTCCCTTTCTCCTTCCTTCCCTTCTTTCTTCCATCCTTCTCCCTTTTCTTTCCTTTTCCCTTTCTTCTTTTCATCCATCCCTCTCTTCCTCCCTTCCCTCTTTCCTCCCTGTTCTGTTCCGTCCTTCCATCCCTCTTCCCCTCTCTCCCTCTTTCTCCTTCCTTCCCTTTTGTCTTCCATCCTTCTCTCTTTCCTTTCCCTTTCCCTTCCTTCCTTCCTTCCATCCTTCCTTCCCTCTTCCCTCCTTCCCTCTCTCCCTCTTTCTCCTTTCCTCTCTTTCTTCCCTCTCTCCCTTTCTCCTTCCTTCCCTTCTTTCTTCCATCCTTCTCCCTTTTCTTTCCTTTTCCCTTTCTTCTTTTCATCCATCCCTCTCTTCCTCCCTTCCCTCTTTCCTCCCTGTTCTGTTCCCTCCTTCCATCCCTTCCTTCCATCCTTCCCTCTCTCCTTCTTTCTCCTTCCTTCCCTTTTTTCTTCCATCCTTTTTCCTTTCCCTTCCTTCTTTCCATCCATCCTTCTCTTCCTCCCTTCCCTCTTTCCTCCCTGTTCTGTTCCGTCCTTCCATCCCTCTTCCCCTCTCTCCCTCTTTCTCCTTCCTTCCCTTTTGTCTTCCATCCTTCTCTCCTTTCCCTTTCCCTTCCTTCCTTCCTTCCTTCCTTCCTTCCATCCATCCTTCCCTTCCCTCCTTCCTTCCCTCTTCCCTCCTTCCTTCCTTCCTTCCTTCCTTCTTTCTTCCACCCTTCCTTCCCCCCCTTCCCTCCTCCCCCCTCTTTCTTTCTTTCTTTCTTTCTTTCTCCTTCCCTTTTGTCTTTCCTTCCTGCCCTCTTTCCTCCCTCCTTCCCTCTCTTCCTCTTTCTGCTTCCATCCTTCCCTTCCTCCCTTCTCTCTTTCTTTCCTTCCTTTCTTCCTCTTAGCAGGGAGTGCTAGCATGTGACCCCAAAATCAGAAAGTTTGCCCATGACTGTTCGAGACCTTTGAAGAGAGTAAAAAACAGGAGAGGGAGGATTGAGGTTGTTTTGGGTGGCCCTTGGGGGTCTCTTCCAGCTCTAGGATTCTATGGGTCAGTGCAGTGCCCCCCCCCCCACACACACACATACGAATGGGAATCCTGAATCCCTGCCACTTCCGCAAACCCCTTGTGTTTGCCTCCTGAGTAGGGTTCCCATATGTCCCTTATTCTAAGGGACATCCCTTATTTTGGCCCTAAAATTTGTGTCCCTTATTTTCAGGCCCTGTCCCTTTTTTTTGACTAGCAGGACAGGACTGGGCGGAGTTGACCAGAGGAAGGTGCGCGCTGCGGTTTCCACGGCAATGCCTGCCCGGGGATTCCAACTCGCAGGGCAGCTTGCGTCCCCATTGGACGGAAGAGGCGATACAGGACTTTTTCAAAGTACAGTAGACTAATTAACCGTTACCCAAGGGGAATGTTGGATCATGTTGGATAAAGATAGTTTCTGGTTGATTGAGAGTTACTCTTAAAATAGGCCTAGCTGTGCATCCCAATACTATACAATGCTGTGTATCCCACACCAGTGTTTCTCAACCAGTGTGCCGGGGCACACTAGTGTGCCATGAGCGATCATCAGGTGTGCCGTGGGAAATTGAAACCTCCCGGGAGGGGGGGGGGGTCTAGTGTGTTGAAGTACAAAAACACTAAGAAGCCTACCTCGATAAAGGCACAAAATTACTAACCCCCCCCCCCCACCCGTTGTCTACTTGGTCTCTCGCTCTCCATGCATTGGGAAGGCCCGCCTCCCTTTCCCCAAGTAGAGACCTCCTCTTGCCTCCTGGGGGTTCTGTGTGGGAAGTCTGGCCCAGTTCTATCATTGGTGAGGTTCAGAATGCTCTTTGATTGTAGGGGAACTATAAATCCCAGCAACTACAAATGTCAATGTCTATTTCCCCTGAACTCCATCTGCGTTCATATTTGGGCATATTGAGTTTGGTCCTGATCCATCATTATTTCAGTCCACAGTGCTCTCTGGGTGTAGGTGAACTACAACTTCCAAACTCAAGGTCAATTCCCAAGCAAACCCTTTCAGCACTTTCTGTTAGTAATGAGAGTTCAATATGCCAAGTTTGGTTCAATTCCATTGTTGCAAGAGTTCGGGATGCTCTTTGTTTGTGTGTGAACTATAAGGCCCAGAAACTGTAACTCCCAAATGTCAAGGTCTATTTTCCCCAAACTCCATCTGTGTTCACATTTGGGCATATTGAGTATTCATGCCAAGTTTGGTCCTGATCCAACATTGTTTCAGTCCACAGTACTCTCGGTATATAGGTGAACTACAACTCCAAAACCCAAGGTCAATGCCCACCAAACTCTTATAGCATTTTCTCTTGGTTATGGGAGTTCTGTGTGGGAAGTTTGTGTCTTTCTGCCATTCCTGCCAGGATATCTATGTTGTGTTCATCGAAACAAGCCCAGGTTTCACACTGAGTGTATAAATACATTTAAAAACAGATTAACTATATGTATGACTGTGTTAGAGTGTCGTTTTGTGTCATTTTGGTTGGTGGCGTGCCCCAGGATTTTGCAAATGTAAAAAGTGTGCCGTGGCTCAAAAAAGGTTGGGAAACAGTGTCCCATACTGTACTATACCATTAACTATTGACATCATAATCATGAAGATGTACTGTCTTATAAAATTTATTTTGTTTTAATGTTAAGACAGTGCACTTTTAAAGTCAGCAAAGTCAAGTACTAAATGCAGATGGAGAAAATAAGGTAGTTCTAATAATGTTTTTTTCCTGCATGACAAAGCATGCAGAAACATACCATGTTTCCCCGAAAGTAAGACAGCGTCTTACTTTCTTTTGACCCCCAAAATCCCCACTACGGCTTACTTTCGGGGTACGTCTTATATTGGGCGACGGTACCCCGAAAGTAAGACAGTAAGACTTACCGCGGGCGGCATGGCGTGGCCGTGGCTGTGCGACGAGAGGCTCCCAGAGGGGCTCAAAAGGGGCCCGGAATCCTCCTCCTCTTCCTCCCAGCAGCGCCTTTTCCCTCTCGCCGGTTCCGCCCCCTCCCTTCAGTGAAGGGAGGAGGGGCGGAGCCGCCGCCGCGAGAGGAAAGAAAGTGCGGCGAAGTCCCGCCTGCAGGGCGACTCAGGCGCTTTTCCCCGCCGCCGCCCCGCTCGCCCGCGCTCCAAACACGAGCGGGGCGGCGGGGAAAGCGCCTGAGTCGCCCTGGGGGCGGGACTTCCGCCGGCGCCTTCTTCCCTCTCGCCGGCGGCAGCTCCGCCCCTCCTCCCTTCACTGAAGGGAGGGGGGCGGACCCGGCGAGAGGGAGAAAGCACCGGGCGGAAGTCCCGCCCCAGGGCGACTCAGGCGCGCTTCCCTCGCCGCCGCCCGCTCGCCCGCGCTCCAAACACGAGCGGGGCGAGCGGGGCGGCGGCGAAAAGCGCCTGAGTCGCCCTGCAGGCGGGACTTCCGCCGGCGCCTTCTTCCCTCTCGCCGGCGGCGGCTCCGCCCCTCCTCCCTTCACTGAAGGGAGGGGGGCAGAACCGGCGAGAGGGAGAAGGCGCCGCTGCGAGGAAGAGGAGGAAGAGGAAGAGGATGGAAGGCGAGGAAGAGGAGGAAGAGGAAGAGGATGGAAGGCGAGGAAGAGGAGGAAGAGGAAGAGGATGCGTCTTACTTTCGGGGTACGGCTTATATAAGCCGACCCCTCTGACACCCCCGATACGTCTTACAATCGGGGGTGTCATACTTTCGGGGAAACACGGTACCATGTACCGTTAAGAGGGTGTAAGTCAGTTTCTTTTGTGAGTTTCAATCATTATCTTATTCTCTTAATAAAACTATTTCTACCTAATGTTGGAGTTTCAAGTTTTTAATGAAGTGTCCCTTATTTTTGTGAAAAATCCCGTAAATGTCCCTTATTTCTTATATCAAAAAATGGCAATCCTACTCCTGAGCGACGCATGCAGCCGCAGGTGTCCAGATGGCACCCTTTTTCCTCCTCCTCCCCGTGCGGGCACCCATCTCTTCCAGCGCACTCATGTGCACAAGAGAACACCTGCGCTGCTTTGTGGTGTAAACGCATAGGGAGGCGTCGCCCCTCCTGCCTGCTGTCATTCCCACCTGGGAGGCTGTCTCTTGGGAAGGCCAGATCTACGGGGAGTTTCCGATACGAGCGGCTGCAACGACCACTATGGCTGCAATTGCCCAGGTGAAGGAGTCAAGCTAGGATTTAGCTCCCCAGTCATGGCAGAGGCCGTGTGCCGCCAAACGTTTCGCAATGAAGTAAGGTCCAATCACTTTTGGTTGGTAGCTTGTAGAGCGGGAGCTGTTATCCCCTTTGCTTCAGGCAGCACAGTGTCGTAGGCCAGGCTTGGTTCATGGGAACAATCCTCAGCCATGATCAACCTGGGGGTCGGGAACCCTATGGGGTCACCAGAGACCACCAGAAAACAATATTTTCTGAACTGGCAACCATTCGGTCAGTAAGTTCAGCAGCTCAGCAGTTGAGAGAGTGAGGCTGAAACCCTAGATCAGGGCTAGGGAACCTATGGCTCGCAAGCCAGATGTGGCTCTTTTCATGATTGCATCTGGCTCTCCCATTCCTTCTTCCCTCCATTCTCCCTCTTCCATTCTTTCCTTCTCTCCTTCCTTTTCCATCCCTCTCTCCCCTTCTTTCTTTCGTCTATTTTCCCTCTTCCTTCCTTCCTCTTCCATTCTTTCCTTCTTCCTTTTCCCTCCCTCTCTCCCCTTCCTTCTTTTCTCCTTCCTTCCTCTTCCATTCTTTCCTTCTTCCTTTTCCCTCCCTCTCTCCCCTTCCTTCTTTCCTCCCTCCTTCCTCTTCCATTCTTTCCTTCTTCCTTTTCCCTCCCTCTCTCCCCTTCCTTCTTTCCACCATTCTCCCTCTTCCTTCATTCCTTCCTCTTCCTTCCTTTCTTTCTCCCCTTCACCCTTTCCTTCCCTCCTTCCTTTTCCATCCCCCTCTCCCCTTCTTTCTTTCATCTGTTTTCCCTCTTCCTTCCTTCCTCATCCATTCTTTCCTTCTTCCTTTTCCCTCCCTCTCTCCCCTTCCTTCTTTCCTCCCTCCTTCCTCTTCCATTCTTTCCTTCTTCCTTTTCCCTCCCTCTCTCCCCTTCCTTCTTTTCTCCCTCCTTCCTCTTCCATTCTTTCCTTCTTCCTTTTCCCTCCCTCTCTCCCCTTCCTTCTTTCCTCCCTCCTTCCTCTTCCATTCTTTCCTTCTTCCTTTTCCCTCCCTCTTTCCCCTTCCTTCTTTCCACCATTCTCCCTCTTCCTTCATTCCTTCCTCTTCCTTCCTTTCTTTCTCCCCTTCACCCTTTCCTTCCCTCCTTCCTTTTCCATCCCTCTCTCCCCTTCTTTCTTTTGTCTATTTCCCTCTTCCTTCCTTCCTCTTCCATTCTTTCCTTCCTCCTTTCCCTCCCTCTCTCCCCTTCCTTCTTTCCACCATTCTCCCTCTTCCTTCATTCTTTCCTCTTCCTTCCTTTCTCCCCTTCACCCTTTCATTCCCTCCTTCCTTTTCCATCCCTCTCTCCCCTTCTTTCTTTTGTCTATTTTCCCTCTTCTTCCTTCCTCTTCCATTCTTTCCTTCTTCCTTTCCCTCCCTCTCTCCCCTTCCTTCTTTCCTCCCTCCTTCCTCTTCCATTCGTTCCTTCTCTCCTTCCTTTCCCTCCCTCTCCCCTTCCTTCTTTCCACCATTCTCCGTCTTCCTTCTTTCCTCTTCCTTTCTTTCTCCCCCTTCACCCTTTCCTTCCCTCCTTCTTTTCCCCTCCCTCTCTCCCCTTCCTTTTTTCCTCTTCACTCCTTCCGCTTCTATTCTTTCCCCCCAAGTCTTCCTTTGCTTCTCCTTCCTTTCTTTTCACTTCCCTCTCTCCCCCTTCTTTCCTTTCTTCATTTTCCTTCATTATTTGACTTTTTCCTCACTCCTTTTCCTTTCTTTCCCCCCCTTCCCATTTCCTTCTTTCTTTTCCCCTCCTAGTCTCTCTCGTGCTTTTCTTTTCTTCCTTTTCTATAGTTCGTTCTTCTTTTCTTTCTTCCTCTCCCCCTCCCTCCTTTATTTCCTCTGTCTGTCTTTCTTTCTTTCCCCCTTCCTTCCTTCCGTCTTCTCTTCGTTCCCAGAGTCCTGATCATGCCTTTTGCAGAGCCAGGTCTGAAGTGTCCCTTCAATCTGCCGGGGGAATCCTTTTCTCATTGTATGTATGTTGAATTCAGTCTTAAAATATATACATTATATGGCTCTCACTGAAATAAATTTCCAAATATTTTGAAATATCATGGCTCTCTGAGTCAAAAAGGTTCCCGACCCCTGTGGACAATCCCAATCTGGATGGACCAGTGCCTTATTCCAGGACAGTCCAGCCTAGGAATGCCTCCCTGGTACGATGTGCCAGCCTGTCTGGCATTGGATCCAGTAAGAAGGGTCTACCGTTGTGTGAGAAGGAAAGAGAACGGGGGAGATGCCAGGGACTTGATGCCCCTTCCTTCCTTCCTTCCTTCCTTCCTTTCCTCCTTTTCCCCTTCCCAGCATTCTTGGGGGCCGGCTTTTGTGTGGGCGAGCACTTTTGGCATCCTCTTTTGAGATGGGCGAGAGTCGGGGTCAGGCACCCTTCAGACGCAAAGCAAAGCTCCTTAGCAGAATCCGGCAGATTAAGAGCTCAGCGGGCCCTCCTTGGCGGATTCCCCCCTTCTAAGCCCCTTCCCTTGGTTTTGGTTTAGAGACGCAGGCAAGGACCGCAATTTCATCAATACGCGGTTTGGTCAGGCGCAGAGGGCTCGGAGGCGGAGCTGGCCTACTTGGTGCCCCCCACCCGGGCACTAAACGCTGGTGCACACTAGGGTTGCCACTTTTGGATATAATAAGGGACCTTTCCCTAAAAATACGGGATTTTTTTTCACAAAGATAAGGGACACTTCATAAAAACTTCAACATCAAACCTTGGGTAGAAATTGTTTTATTCACAGAATAAGATCATGATTGAAATTCTGAAAAGAAACTGACTTACACCCTCTTAATAGTACATAGCATGTTTCTGCATGTTTTGTCATACCTAATGCATTGTATTGCTGTTATAAAGCTATTATTATTGTTAGTAGTAGTAGTAGTAGTAGTACGAGGGCGGGTCAATAAGTCCGTGACTTTTTGAATGTCCCGCCTCTTAACTGAAAGGGCGACACTGCTCCTGTCAACAGGCATCTGTCAGTTGACTCCTGTCAAAATTTTAACAAGCTGCGTCATTTAGTTTGTGTTTGACAGCCATTGATAGCAGACTACCGTGTGATTTGAGGAGAAAATGGAAAAAAAGTGAATTTTGTGTGCTCATTAAGCATTATTTTTTGCGGAAAAATCCCATCCCTCAAACCAAGGCTAAGCTTGATAAATACAATGGGGACTCTGCACCATCCATTTCAAGGGTAAAAAAGTAGTTGACTGAATTTTGTTGTGGCCGTACAAGCACGGAAGATGCCGAACGTTCTACACCCGAAACAATTGCAAACATTCACCATTGGAGAAATTACAGTTTAGCTGGTGTTGCACCACCTGACAACATTCGTCACATAGTCAGTCCAGTGTCTATTTAGGATTGTCCCCACCGATCGCACCTGCGAAGGGGGCGTGAGTGAGAGCAGGGCCTCTCCAGATGATCGAAGAGATCGCGTGGGTTCGTAGACAGAAAAGCGGTCACGCAGGTAGGCGGGTCCCAGGGGCGGTCTTACATATAAGCGATCAATCAAAAACTTTATTACGGTCACAGACCAGCACAAAGCGGGCACAAGCGCCCTAAGAGGAGAAGGACAACTCCCCAGTAAACAGTTATTTAAAATCAGACTAGAAATCAGTATAAAAATATATTTTAAAAGACAGGATATTGTTGCCTTACGATGTCAATCATCACCCGTCTGATATTAAGGGCAGCAGCACAGAACTCAGGGGCGGTCTTACATATAAGCGAACTACGCGGCCGCGTAGGGCGCCATCTTGGATGGGGGGCGCCGCCACGGCCGCGCCATCCACGCTGCCGCTGCGCCAGCTTCAGCACCTGCAGCAGCTTCTGGGCATGCGCAGTGGCTCCGGAGCTCAAGTTGCGCTCTGGAGCCACTGCGCATGCGCGAAAATCTCTGCGCATGCCCAGAAGCTGCTGCAGGCGCTGAAGCCTGTTAAGCCTTCGTCTTCAGCGCCCGCAGCCACCTGGGCCTGCGGGGCGGTATTCGCGCATGCGCCGTGGCTCCCGAGCGCAACTTGCGCTCCGGAGCCACTGTGCATGTGCGGAAACCTCCGCGCATGCCCAGAAGCTGAGCCGAGTGGCGAGGGAGCGGAGGAGGAAGAAGCAGGAGAGAGAGAGAGAGAGAGAAAGAAAGAAAGAAAAGAGAAAGAGGAAGGAAGGAGGAAGGAAGGAAGAGGAGGAAGAGGTAAGGTAGGGGAAAGGCTTGTTTTTTACATGGGGGCACCAAAATAATGGTTGGTGGGGGGCAAAATAATGTTCGCTTACCATTTGAAATGACCTTAGACCGCCCCTGGCGGGTCCCAAACCGTTCAGGGCTTTGTAGGTAAGAACCTGCACCTTGAATTGGGACCGGAAGACGAACGGCGGCCAATGGAGCTCCTTAAACAGGAGGGTTGACCGCTTCCTGTAAGACACTCCTGTTAGTAATCCGGCAAGAAGTCGAGCATCAGCATTTTGCACCAACTTAAACTTCTGGATCCCAGACAAAAGAAGGCCAATGTAGAGGGTGTTACAGTAGTCCAGCCTCGAGATGACCGTCACCTGGATCACCGTAGCTAAGTCACTCCCAGATAGGTAAGGCGCCTAGCCTGCCGCAGATGGAAAAATGCGGATCTGCTCCCAACAGAGGTCTGGGCCTCCATTGTCAGCAGTAGGTCCAGCACGACCCCCAGACTCTTTACAGAAGACGACGGGCGTAATGCTTTGCCGTCTAGGGTAGGCAGCTGGACCTACCTCCCACCCGGGCAACCCAGCCAAAGGAACTCTGTCTTCACTGGATTCAGCCGACTGGCACGCAGCCATCCAGTAACGGCCTCAAGGCACTGCTGGAAATTATTGGGTACGGAGTCCGGCCGACCCTCCATCCTCAGAACAAGCTGGGTGTCATCAGCGCATGGATAACATTCCAGCCCGAAACTGCGCACCAGTTGGACAAGTGGTCGCATGTAGATGTTAAATTGAATCCAGACAAGACAGAGGCACTCCTGGTCAGCCGAAAGGCCGAACAGGGCATAGGGTTACAGCCTGTGTTGGACGGGGTTACACTCCCTCTGAAGACGCAGGTTCGCAGTTTGGGTGTGATCTTGGACTCATTGCTGAGCCTGGAGCCCCAGGTTTCGGCGGTGACCAGGGGAGCATTTGCACAGTTAAAACTTGTGCGCCAGCTGCGCCCGTACCTTGGGAAGTCTGACTTGGCCCGGTGGTCCATGCTCTGGTTACATCCCATATAGATTACTGCAACACTCTCTATGTGGGGTTTCCTTTGAAGACTGTTCGGAAGCTGCAACTAGTCCAACGGACAGCAGCCAGGTTGATAACAGGAGCGGCATTCAGAGAGCGTACAACTCCTCTGTTGTGCCAGCTCCACTGGCTGCCAGTTTGCTACCGGGCACAATTCAAAGTGCTGGCTTTAGCCTTTAAAGCCCTAAACGGTTTGGGTCCAACTTACCTGTCCTAACGCATCTCCCCTATGAACCATCGAGATGTTTAAGCTCATCTGGAGGCCCTGCTCTCGGTCCCGCCTTCTTCGCAGGCGTGACTGGCGGGGACAAGAGACAGGGCCTTTTCAGTGGTGGCTCCTCGGCTTTGGAACGCCCTCCCTAAAGACATCAGATCGGCCCCCTCCCTCCTGACATTTCGCAAGAAAGTCAAGACCTGGCTATTTGAGCAGGCATTTGCTGATGAAATACAAGGCTTAATGAGATATATGGAATGACGACGATGCGATGGAAACTGATTTCAACATGACGCTGAGACTGCAATTGTATGTTTTTAATTGTTAATTTGTTATATGGTTTTTTTTGGGGGGGGTGCCTTGTTGCTTGTGTTGTATTGAGGGCAGAGACTGCCTGTGTAAACCGTCCCGAGTCGCCTTCGGGCTGAGAGGGGCGGTATAGAAACGTGACAAATAAATGACAAATAATAAATAAATAACAAAGGGGAGAGAATAGCCCCCTGAGGCACCCCACAGTCAAGGGCAGCCCCACGTAGAGTGCATTACAGCAATCCAATCTGGAGGTGATGAATCTAGGAGGACACCCAAGCTGCGGACCTATGACTTCAGGGGGAGTGCAACTCCGTCGAGCGCGGGTTGCCACCCTATACTCCGATCCGGCTTCCAATCGACCAGGAGGACCTCTGCCTTGTCAGGATTGATCTTCAGCTTTGATAAGTAAATGAAAATCGCATCGCATTGAAACGGTCTCTTCTGATGGACGTCTCGTTCCAGTAAACGCCCGGCTGCTCCGGGATGGTTAACTAAGCTTCCAGGAAGGGGAGTGTCCTCTCCATCGGTTCTGGCTCCTTTGCTGTGGGCTGCCGCGTTCCCACAAACGGCTTTGGCGAAAGCACTTTGGGGAGCGGCTTCCCTTCGGAACGGAACAGAGGCCGGCTCCTCCTCTGCTTCTCTTAACCACTTTGGGCCAGTTGGGTCCTTAATGCAGGAAGTTGTGCGGACGCCCGGGACTGGGCAAGCTCTTCTTGGCTGGGCAGGCTCCTCTTCCGTTCGGGGCGAGACAGCAACGATTCTGCGCTTTTGCTAGCAAATGGCTGAGTTGGTCTCCACGGAGGCCTAACGTTGGAGTTTCGGCTGGACCAAATCCAGCCACGGCTGATCAGAGAGGAAGACCTTTTCCGCTCTCTTTTGTCCTCGACCTCTTTCTTACCATCCTTGTCATAAGAGAGGCAGCCTAGAACAGTGTTTCCCAACCTTTTTTGAGCCGCGGCACATTTTTAACATTAAAAAAAGCCGGGGGCACACCACCAACCAAAATGACACAAAATGACACTGTAGCACAGTAAAGAACGGCTGGGGGATGGTGAGCTGCTGGGAGCAGCTGCTGGGAGTGCCGAAGCCAGGGAGGGGCCAGGCCACACCATGCCCCCCCCCCCCCTGGCTTCAGTTCTCCCACAGCTTTGCCAGCCTTGAGGGGCAGTGCCAAGCCAGCATTGTGCTGGCTCTGCCACCGCTGGCTTGGCACTGCCCCTCAAGGCTGGTGAAGCTGAGGGAGTGCTGAAGCTGGGGAGGGGGCAGAGCCAGGCCGCGCCATGCCCCCCCCCTCCCCGGCTTCAGTTATCCCACAGCCTCGCCAGCTTTGAGGGGGCAAGCCAGCATTGGGCAGGCTCTGCCATCACTGGCTTGGCACTGCCCCTCAAGGCTGGTGAAGCTGAGGGAGTGCTGAAGCTGGGGGGAGGGGAGGAGCCAGGCCACGCCATGCCCCGCCCCTCCCCTGGCTTCAGTTATCCCACAGCTTTGCCAGCTTTGAGGGGCAAGCCAGCATTGTGCTGGCTCTGCCACACTGGCTTGGCACTGCCCCTCAAGGCTGGTGAAGCTGGGGGAGTGCTGAAGCTGGGGGAGGGGGCAGAGCCAGGCCGCGCCATGCCCCGCCCCCTCCCTCGGCTTCAGTTATCCCACAGCTTCACCAGCTTTGAGGGGGCAAGCCAGCATTGTGCTGGCTCTGCCATCACTGGCTTGGCACTGCCCCCTCAAGGCTGGCGAAGCTGTGGGAGTGCTGAAGCCGCGGGGAGGGGATGGAGCCAGGCTGCGTCATGCCCCCCTCCCCCCGGCTTCAGCTCTCTCACAGAGGAGGAGCATGAGCGGTGGAGGGGCTTCAGTAGGCGGGGCTCCTCCATGCGGCTTCAACAAGCAAGGGGCGAGAGTCATGGCGGGAGTCGTGGCAGATTGGAGGCTGGTTGGGGAAATGGCCGAAGGAGACGGTGCCCTGGTCCCTTCTTCTTTTTCTTCGCCGCCGCCCGTCCCTTCCTCCTCCTCTCCCAAGCAGCAGGAGTTCGGTTGGAGGAGGGGGGAAGGAAGGGGGGCAGAGAGCTTTTCTCGCGGCACACCTGATGATCACTCACTGCACACTAGTGTGCCACGGCACACTGGTTGAGAAACACTGGCCTAGAAGACGGGGAGGAGTGGGTCCAGTGTTCCCAGTCTGTTGTGGGCCCTGCCCGTCCAATAGGAAAAACCCAAAATCAAACTAGCAAAATGCAAAAATTCCAACAGTTGGTTGCTGTGAGTTTTCCCGGCTGCCTGGCCATGTTCCAGAAGCATTTCCTCCTGATGTTTCGCCCACATCTATGGCAGGCATCCTCATAGGTTGTGAGGTACGAGGGTGGGTCAGTAAGTCTCAGCCACTTAAGCAGGAAAGGGCCTCAGGCTGTTAGGAATGGTGGGAGTTGAAGTCCAAAGCACCCAGAGGGCCGAAGTTTTCCCATGCCTGTTTGAGGGACCTTAAAGTGGTGAGCCTCCTTCCAACATTGTGATTCTGGATAGAAAACAAACAACAACACAACATAACATTGTTTGAGTCCACAGTGCTCTCTGGGTGTAGGTGAACTACAACTTCCAAACTCAAGGTCAATTCCCAAGCAAACCCTTTCAGTACTTTTTGTTGGTAATGAGAGTTCAATATGCCAAGTTTGGTTCAATTCCATTGTTGCAAGAGTTCAGGATGCTCTTTGATTGTGTGTTAACTATAAATCCCTGAAACTGTAACTCCCAAATGTCAAGGTCTATTTCCTCCAAACTCCATCTGTGTTCACATTTGGGCATATTGAGTATTCATGCCAAGTTTGGTCCTGATCCAACATTGTTTGAGTCCACAGTGCTGTCTGGATATAGGTGAACTACAACTCCAATACTCAATGTAAATGCCCACCAAACTCTTATCGCATTTTCTCTTGGTTCTGGGAGTTCTGTGTGGGAAGTTTGTGTCTTTCTGCCATTCCTGCCAGGATATCTATGTTGTGTTTATCGAAATAGGTCCAGATTTCACACTGAGTGTATAAATACATTTTAAACATATTAACTATATGTATGACTGTGTTAGAGTGTCATTTTGTGTCGTTTTGGTTGGTGGTGTGCCCCAGGATTTTGGAAATGTAAAAAAGTGTGCCGCGGCTCAAAAAAGGTTAAGAAGCACTGCTCTAGGACAGAGTTTGAATCCCTGCTTAGCCACGGAGACCCCTCGGAGTCTCATTCTCAGCCTTTTCCCAAACTAACGTTGCCAAGAAACCCCCAATTTAAGGTCACCACAAGTCAGAAAAGACCCAAGGACACAACAACAACAGAAAGTAGAGATTGGAGACTTTGGTACACAATGTCAATGATGTGAATCCCGTCTGGAATCCGTCATTAGCTTCGTAGTTGTCCTCCAATTGTTCCCCTGGTTGAAATCTTCACTCACGGCAAGGATCTGGAAGGATTGTGAGAAGGCCCCACTTGCAGCTCAGTTCCTCTCAAATAGCCACTGCTTGGAACGTCACGCTCCGCCAGGCATGTAATTCCTTGTTAATTTCCTTCTCAAAGGAAGCAACAAGTAGCTTTAGCAGCCATGTTCTTCACTCCGTGAGTGTCACCCAAGATAGTTCCGTTTTTAAAGACTGTTGACAAATCCGTACTTTACTTCCTGCAAAATAGGCATTTTACTCTCTCATGTGCGGGAAATGACTGGTGCAGTGTTACGAGGGCAGGTCAATAAGTCCGTGACTTTTTGTTTTTTGGATAAAAATTTATTTTATTTTTCAACGTCGTCTCCTTTGAGCTCTCCAATATTTTTTTTATCCCTTCCAAAAAATAAGATTTGGCCAGATCATCAAAATCCGGTATTTGTTTGTGAGATGATTTCATTGTTGGAGTCAAATCTCTTTCCGCCGAGGTTTGGAAACAAGAAATAGTCACTCGGGGCTAAATCCGGAGAATAGGGCGGATGAGGGAGCAATTCGTATCCCAATTCATGGATTGTTGCCATGGCAACTGCACATGTGTGCACCCTTGCATTGTCCTGGTGAAAAAGAACTTTTCCTTGGCCAAATGCGGTCTTTTCCCCTCCAAATACTCATTAAATCAACCCAATAATATTCGCCATTGTTTGTTTTACCCTTTTATTTATTTATTTATTTTATTTTTTATTTATTTATTTATTATTCTATGCCTATGCCGACTCCCTGAGGCTCGGGCGGCTTACAGGAGCCGAAGGGCACAGTAAAATACAGGCAATAAGCAGTTAAAAACAATTAAAAACAACAGCAGTACAGTAATTAATAGCACAGTTAAAACAATGAACAGCACATCATCCTCAGAAGAACGCATAGATGGCGGGGCCTGGGCAGGACTTACTCACCAAAGGCCTGCTTAAACAGGTATGTTTTACAGGCCCGTCTAAACCGGAGCAAGTCCTTCATAGCCCGAGTTCCGGCCGGGAGGGCGTTCCACAGCGTAGGTGCTATGACAGAGAACGCCCTCCGGCGGGTAGCAGTCAGCCTTGCGAGTTTAGCTGAAGGTATCTCCAGGAGATTGGAGTCCTCAGACCGAAGTGATCTCGGAGGGCAATATGGGGTGAGACGGTCCCTTAAATACGCTGGCCCCAGGCCGTGTAAGGCCTTAAAGGTGAGGACCAACACTTTGAAGGTGATCCGGTGCTCAATTGGCAGCCAGTGCAGATCCTGCAAAACAGGTGTTATGTGGCACGCCAGCTGGCGTGCCAGACAGGAGCCGGGCGGCAGTGTTCTGCACTAGCCTGAGCTTCCGGGTCACCGACAGAGGAAGGCCAACGTGAGCGCGTTGCAGTAATCCAGCCTTGAGATGACTGTGGCTTGGATCACCGTGGCCAGATCGTTCCGGAGAGATAGGGGCCAGCCTCCTTGCCTGTCGCAGGTGGAAAAAGCGATCTTGCTGACCGCAGAGACCTGGGCCTCCATGGTCAGCTGGGAGTCCAAATGGACCCCCAGGCTCTTTACGGAAGGCGATGGGCATAACACCGCACCGTCCAGGCTCGGAAGCTGGACATTAACATCACCCGGGCGACCCAGCCACAAGATCTCCGTCTTCGCCGGATTCACCCTCAACCTACTGGCTCGCAGCCATCCAGTAACGGCTTCGAGGCAGTGTTGGAAATTATCGGGGACAGAACCCGGCCTGCCCTCCATCCTCAGAATGAGCTGGGTGTCGTCAGCGTACTGGTGACACTCCAGCCCATAACTCCGCACCAGCTGTGCAAGCGGCTGCATGTAGATGTTAAATAACAGAGGGGAGAGAATGGCCCCCTGGGGACCCTCAGAGTAGTGAGGCCCCTCTGAGACCACCTCGCCCCTCCTCATACGCTGAGACCGCTGGTGGAGGAAGGAGGTCAGCCATTTAAGGGCTGTCCCCCTCACTCCAGCCACGGCCAGGCGGTGGATCAATAGATTGTGGTCGGCCGTGTCAAACGCTGCCGTGAGGTCCAATAACACGAGCAGCGCAGACCCGCCTTGGTCGAGCTGGCAGCGGAGTTGGTCTGTGATGGAGATCAGAACCGTCTCCATCCCGTGCCCGAACGGAAGCCGGACTGGAAGGGGTCTAGCCATGTTGCATCATCTAAGAAGGACTGCAACTGCTCCATTACTGCCCTCTCAACTACCTTCCCCAGGTACGAAGGTTCGACACTGGTCGGTAGTTGGAGGAAGTCAAGGTAGTCAATGTGGATTATACCGCCTGCATCCAAAAAAACAGTTGCCATGACTTCATTGGCTGACAAACCCACCTTGGCCTTCTTTGACGCCGATTCACCCTGAGAAACCCACTGTTTTGACTGCTGTTTGGTCTCTGATGTGTTGTGGTGGATCCACGTTTCGTCCACAGTTATGAAACGGCACAAAACCCCGTCCATATTGCGGTTGAACAACGGCAAACACTCCTGCGAAATTGTCACACGATTGCGTTTGTGGTCGATTGTGAGCAAACGCGGCAGCCATCTTGCGGAAAGCTTTCTCCTACCCAAGTGATCATTTAATATTGAAACCACCGAGCCACGTGAGATGCCTATGGCTTCCACAATCTCTCGCTCTTTCAATCTCCAATCGGACAACACCATATCCTGAATTTTTCAATTGTTTTGGGCGTCCTCAACTGGGCATCCAGAACGTTTGGCATCTTCCGTGCTTGTACGGCCACAACGAAATTCAGTAAACCACTTTTTTTTACCCTTTATTTATTTATTTATTTATTATTTGGATTTCTTGGTCGCCCCTTCCAAGTGGCTCGGGGCGACTCACAATCATAAAAACGATTACAATCAGTAAAAACACACTAAAACTCAATAAAACAATACAGGCACAAGTTAAAACATAATTGGATGTGAGAATTACATCCACAATTAAATCAGACATTGCCGCCTGTCCACTACATGGAGTCCTAGCCTTGAGCCATATCGTGGAGCCTTAGCATTGCTCCAACCCAAAAGCCTGTCTAAACAGAAGGGTTTTACAGGCTTTTCGAAAAGCCAGTAAAGTTGGGATCGCGCGAATGGCAGGAGGGAGAGCGTTCCATAGCACCGGGGCGATAACGCTGAAAGCTCTCCTCCGAGTTGTGGTCAAGTGGAGGGCTGTATGACTTGGAACCATCAGGAGGTTCGATGATTTGGATCTCAGTGGTCTTGGAGGACTATATGGGGAGAGGCGGTCCCTTAGATACACCGGCCCCAGACCGTCCAAGGCCTTGAAGTTTAGAACCAGCACTTTGAAGGTGATTCGGTGCTCTATTGGAAGCAAGTGCAGTTCCCGCAGGACCGGCGTGATGTGGCAGCGAGATGGAAGGCCTGCCACCAGCCGTGCTGCACCAGCTTAAGCTTCCGAATCACCGATAGAGGAAGGCCAACGAAGAGAGCATTACAGTAGTCCAGTCTTGAGATGACCGTGGCTTGGACCACTGTGGCTAGGTCGTGGCGGGACAAGTAGGGAGCCAGCTTCCTCGCCTGCTGGAGATGGTGGAATGCTGTTCCGCTGACGGTGGATATATGTTTTTCCACCGTCAGATGGGAGTCAAGCGTGACTCCTAAACTCTTAACCGATGATAACGGGCGAAGGGTCGCCCCGTCCAGGGTTGGAAGCCGGATCTCACTCGTACCCGGACGGCCTAGCCACAGGATCTCCGTCTTAGCCGCATTCACCTTCAATCTACTGGCTCGCAGCCATCCAGTAATGGCTTCAAGGCAATGATGGAAATTATCGGGTACGTAGTCGGGCTGGCCTTCCATCCCCAGGACGAGCTGGGTGTCATCCGCATATTGGTGACACTCCAGCCCGAAACTGCGCACCAACCGAGCAAGTGGTCGGACGTAGATGTTAAATACCCTTGAAATTGATGGTGCAGAGTCCCAATCGTATTGATCAAGCTTAGCCTTGGTTTGAGTGATGGTTTTTTCCCCGCAAAAATAATGCTTAATGAGCACACGGAATTGACGGTTTTTCCATTTTCTCCTCAAATCACGCGGTCGTCTGCTCTCAATGGCTGTCAAACACAAACTAAATGACGCCGCTTGTTCAAATTTTGACAGGAGTCAACTGACAGGTGCCTGTCGACAGGAGCAGTGTCGCCCTTTCGGTTAAGAGGCGGGACATTCAAAAAGTCACGGACTTATTGACCTGCCCTCGTAGCATAAAATAGAGAGGTGGCAACTGCGAGAGGCATTTGCCTCCGAAGAGACATCACCACCATCATCACCATCATCATCCTTATTATTATTATTATTATTATTATTATTTGAAACACAACAAGATGACTCCACAGCGGACAAGATCACTCTGCTGCCTGTTTTGTCAGAGTCGATTTCTAGTTCACCGCCAATCAAAGTAGCGAGGGGACACTGTATACCTCGACCTATGTACACTTGCCTGTCTTGCCAGAGTATAAGGGCACTGAATGTTTGCCGGATATGTGTTCTGTGATCTGCCCCGAGTCCCCTTTGGGGTGAGACGGGCACATTATAAATACTGTAAATCAGGGGTCGGGAACCTTTTTGACTCAGAGAGCCATGAAAGCAAAATATTTGGAAATTTATGTCAGTGAGATATATATTTATATATATATATATATATTATTAATATTAATATTAAGACTGAATTCAACTAAATGTGAGTATAGACGTACATACAATGAGAAAAGGATTCCCCCGGCAGAATGACGGGACTTCACCTCTCTGCAAAAGGCACTGGCTCTGGGAAGGAAGAGAAGGCAAAAGGCATGATCAGGACTCTGGGAAGGAAGAAGAACAAACTATGGAAAAGGAAGGAAGGAGAGAGACAAGGGGGAAAGAAAGAAGAGGGAAGGGAGGAAAGGAAAGGGTGGGGAAAAGAAGGAGGGAGGGAGAGAGGAAGAAAGAAAAGAAGAACAAACTATGGAAAAGGAAGAAAAGAAAAGCAGGAGAGGGACGAGGGGGAAAGAAAAAAGGAAATGGGAAGGGATGAAAGGAAAGGGAGTGAGGAAAAAGTAAAATAATGAAGGGAAAAGAAGAAAAGAAAGAAGGGGAGAGAGAGGTGAAAAGAAAGGAAGGAGGAGGAAAGGAAGACTTGGGGGAAAAGAATAGAAGAGGAAGGAAGAGGGAGGGAGAGAGAATGGAGGAAAGAAGGGGAGAGGGAAAGAGGGAAAAGGAAGGAGAGAAGGAAAGGGTGAAGGGGAGAAAGCAAGGAAGGAAACGGAAGGAAGGAAGACGGAGAATGAAGGAAAGAAGTAAGGGGAGAGAGGGAGGGAAAAGGAGAGAAGGAAAGGGTGAAGGGGAGAAAGGAAGGAAGGAAACGGAAGGAAGAGGGAGAATGGAGGAAAGAAGGAAGGGGAGAGAGGGAGGGAAAAGGAAGGAGATAAGGAAAGGGTGAATGGGGAAAGGAAGGAAGGAAGAAAGAGGGAGAATGGGGGAAAGAAGGAAGGGGAGAGAGGGAGGGAAAAGAAAGGAGAGAAGGAAAGGGTGAAGGGGGAAAGGAAGGAAGGAGAAGGAAGAGGGAGAATGAAGGAAAAAAGGAATGGGAGAGAGGGAGGGAAAGGGAAGGAGAGAAGGAAAGGGTGAAGGGGAGAAAGGAAGGAAGGAAGTGGAAGGAAGGAAGAGGGAGAATGGAGGAAAGAAGGAAGGGGAGAGAGGGAGGGAAAAGGAAGGAGATAAGGAGAAGGAAAGGGTGAATGGGGAAAGGAAGGAAGGAAGAGGGAGAATGGGGGAAAGAAGGAAGGGGAGAGAGGGAGGGAAAAGGAAGGAGAGAAGGAAAGGGTGAAGGGGGAAAGGAAGGAAGCAGAAGGAAGAGGGAGAATGAAGGAAAAAGGAATGGGGAGAGGGAGGGAAAGGGAAGGAGAGAAGGAAAGGGTGAAGGGGAGAAAGGAAGGAAGGAAGTGGAAGGAAGGAGGAGGGAGAATGAAGGAAGTGGAGAGAGGGAGGGAAGAGGGAGAATGAAGGAAAGAAGGAAGTGGAGAGAGGGAGGGAAAGGGAAGGAAAGAAAGGGTGAAGGGGAGGAAGGAAGGAAGGAAGCGGAAGGAAGGAAGGAAGAGGGAGAATGAAGGAAAGAAGGAAGTGGAGAGAACGAGGGAAAAGGAAGGAGATAAGGAGAAGGAAAGAGTGAAGGGGGGAAGAAAGAAAGGAAGAGGAAGGAAGAGGGAGAATGGGAGAAAGAAGGAAGGGGAGAGAAGGAGGGAAAAGGAAGGAAAGAAGGAAAGGTCTCCAGCATGCTGGGAAACCGAGGCCCGGGCTGCTCTGGAGAGCCAGATGCAATCATGAAAAGAGCCACGTCTGGCTCCCGAGCCATAGGTTCCCGACCCCTGCTGTCAATAAATAAACATGTCGGGAGGGCTTTGATAGTCTATTCCTGCCTGGCAGAAGGAGGTTGGACTGGATGGCCCTCGGGGGTCCCTTCTAACTCTAGGACCCCTCACCCGCTGCCATGTGCTGAGCACGCCTGCTCTCCCTTCCGCACTCTAGGATCTATGATTCTTTGAAAGTGAGGTTCTGGGAAGTGTCTGCCTGCCCTCCACTTGACACGCTGGGGAGCCATGGCCCAATGGTGACCGCCTGCCGCCGGGGCGGGCATGTGTGAAGAACGCCAGCTAAGCAGACGGCAGCAGTCATGACGGCATCGCACGCATAGTGCTAATGTGAGCGCAAGCGGGCTGGCGCAAGCCTGCCATGGGCATCCCGCTGTTGCCGTTCGCTGTAGGGCCCGCAAGGCCAAATGGGGCTATGGAGCTGAGGGCTGGCAACAACAGAGGTGACGCGAGATGATTAAGTCCGACAAGGCAGAAGGCGAGCACTACCTCTGAGGGCTGCAAGGAGAAGACAGAGCAGGGCCTAGATCAGTGATTCTCAACCTTCCTAATTTTTTGGTGGCGGCTCCTTCTTTGGAAGCTTTTGAATGCAATTTTCCTGCTTCTTGGCAGAATGGGGTTGGACTGGATGACCCATGAGGTCTCTTCCAAATCTATGATTCTATGACTCCTTAATACAGTTCCTCGTGTTGTCGTGACTCCCCAACCATCACATTATTTTCGTCGCTACTTCGTAACTGTAATTTTGCTACTGTTGTGAATCGTCATGTAAACATCGGATATGCAGGATGTATTTTCATTCACTGGGCCAAATTTGACACAAGCACCCAATACGCCCACATTTGAATATTAGTGAGGTTGGGGAGGGATCGATTTTACATTTAGGAATTGTAGTTCCTGGGATTTATAGTCGACCTACAATCAAAGAGCATTCTGAACTCCACCAACAATGGAATTGAACCAAACTTGGCACACACAACTCCCATGGCCAACAGAAAATACTGGAAGGGTTTGGTGAGCACGGACCTTGAGTTCTGGAGTTGTAGTTCACCTCCATCCAGAGAGCACTGTGGACTAAAACAATGATAGAGTTGCACCAAACTTGGCATTAATACTCAATATGCCCACATCTCAACACTGGTGGAGTTTGGGGGAAACAGATATTGACATTTGAGAGTTGTAGTTGCTGGGATTTATAGTTCACCCACAATCAAAGAGCATTCTGAACTCCACCAACAATGGAATTGAACCAAACTTGGCACACACAACTCCCATGGCCAACAGAAAATACTGGAAGGGTTTGGTGAGCACGGACCTTGAGTTTTGGAGTTGTAGTTCACCTATATCCAGAGAGCACTGCGGACTAAAACAATGTTAGAGTTGCACCAAACTTGGCATTAATACTCAATATGCCCACATCTCAACACTGGTGCAGTTTGGGGGAAACAGATATTGACATTTGAGAGTTGTAGTTGCTGGGATTTATAGTTCACCCACAATCAAAGAGCATTCTGAACTCCACCAACAATGGAATTGAACCAAACTTGGCACACAGAACTCCCACGACCAACAGATAATACTGGAAGGGTTTCGTGGGCATTGACCTAGAGTTTGGGAGTTGTAGTTCACTTACACTCAGAGAGCACTGTGGACTCAAACAATGATGGATCTGGACCAAACTTGGCAAGGATACTCAAATGTGAACACGGGTGGAGTTTGGGGGAAATAGACTTTGACATATGGGAGTTGTAGTTGCTGGAATTTATAGTTCACCCACAATCAAAGCACATTCTGAACTCCACCAACAATGGAATTGAACCAACATCAGCACACGGAACCCCCGTGACCAATAGAAAATACTGGAAAGGTTTGCTGGGCATTGACGTTGAGTTTGGGAGTTGTAGTTCACCTCCATCCAGAGAGCACTGTGGACTTAAACAATTATAGAGCTGGACCAAACTTGGCAGAGATACTCCATATGCCCAGATTTGAACAGTGGTGGAGTTTGGGAGAAATAGACATTTGAGAGTTGTAGTTGCTGGGATTTGCAGTTCGCCTATAAAGTCAAATAGCATTCTAAACCCCACCAATGATACAATTGGGCCAAACATCCCACGCAAAATCACCATGCCTTTAAGGGACTTGCTGTTGTGAGCCTCCCTCCAGACTTGCATGCTCTCCCTCACCTGCTGCCATGTGCCGAGCACGCCTGCTCTCCCCTGCGCACTTGGAGTTTCCGAAAGGCCCTCCCCTTGGCTGAGAGGCTGGCCAATCACAGTGGAGGAGGCTTTTGATGGAAGGATTTGCCGTCTGTTTCCAAAAGGGAAGAGTAGGACATGGGGAGAGATCTTCATCCTTCTCTGCCAAAGGGGTTTCTAAGACCATCAGAAATATATTTATTTATGTTATTTATTAACCATATTTATTAGGCCTGTTTCATTTTTTTTAAATGGTTCAAAACTCGTTCCGGATGTAGGGGGCAAATCTGAATGACTTCCGAAATTTTCCGGAAAAATTTCCGAATTTCCCAAATTTTCCGGAATAATTTTGGAATTTCCCAAATTAATCCCGAAATTTCAGAATGGCTTCGTTAATGGCGGGCACGAATGTTTAACCCAGTTTGCATGGGGATGTCTTACCTCCACTTCTGATCGCAGCGCCCCATCCTGCTGCGATCTACCTCAGATGGGCTCGTGAGCTACTTGTCGATCGCGATCGACTTCCTGGGCAGCCCTGGTTTAGAGCTTTATAGGCTAAATCCAGCACTTTGAATTGTATATGTTTTCTGATGGTTTTAGTGACCCCTCTGAAAGCCCATTTGTGGAGGGAAGAGACCCCAAAGGCCATCCGATCCAACCTACTACTCCCAGGCAAGAAGACATCATCAAAGCTTTCCCAACAGATGGCCACCCCAGTAGGCCTGGTTGATCCTTTTTTAAAGAAATAATTCAAAACTCATTCCAGATGTAGGGGGGCGCTGGTGCTTCGAATTTTGAAATTTATTTGGAAAAATTCTGAAATTTCCAAAATGGCGTCCATGATTGCGCAATGCGCAAAAACCTACAAAAAAAATTCATGGGAGAGAAGGACCTGGGGCAGGAGCCATGTTTAACCCAGTTTGAAAGCTGATTTCTTCCCTCCCGTGCAGGGGCGGTCTATCCGTTATGCCAAGTACGTGGCAGGCGTAGGGCGCCACCTGGGAGGGGCGCCACCGCAACCGGCCCCGCCGCCCGCGCCTCCGCATGTGCGAAATTTTTTGTGCATGCGCAGAAGATCCACACATGCACACTGCCTCCCTAGAGTCATGCTCGGGAGCCAGTGCGCATGCGTGGAGATTTTTGCTGTAGCGCCTGTAGGAGCTTCTGCGCATGCGTGACCCGTGCTCGGGAGCCAGTGCACATGCGCGCTGGCTCCAAAGCTGAAGGTGTGCTCGGGAGCCACGAGGGGGGGGGCGCCAAAATAATATTCGCTTACCCCCACGGGATAGGTAGGACCGCCCCTGTGCCCGCGTTAGCTGATTCCTTTCCGAAAATGGCGGCAGTGTCTTCGAAATGGCAAATTCACTTACATTGCCTCGAAACCACTTCAAAAGTGGGGAACGTATGGGATGAGGTATACCCTAGACCATGCACGGCCTTAAAGGTCAAAACCAGCACCTTGAAAACAATCCGGTACTCTATTGGCAACCAGTGCAATTGCTGTAAGATTGGTGTGATGTGCTCTCTCGCAGGTGCTCCCACCAGCAATTGGGCAGCAGCATTTTGCACCAGCTTAAATTTCCGGGTTGTCGACAAGGGAAGACCAATGTAGAGGGCATTACAGTAGTCTAGCTTCGAGATGACCGTCGCCTGGATCACCGTGGCGAGGTCATTCCTGGATAGGTAAGGAGCCAGTCGCCTAGTCTGTCAAAGATGGAAGAATGCGGATCTGCTGACCGCGGAGACCTGAGTCTCCATCGATAGCAGTGGGTCGAGTTGGACCCCAGGCTTTTTACCAAAGACAACGGGCTTAATCCAGAGTAGGCAACCGGCTCTCACCAATACCAGGACAACCCAGCCATAGGATCTCCGTCTTCTATGGATTCACCTTCAACCGGCTGGTGCGCAGCCATCCAGTCACGGCTTCAAGGCATTGATGGAAACAATCGGGTACGGTGTCCGGCCTGCCATCCATTCTCAGCACCAGCTGGGTGTCATCAGCGTACTGATGACACTGATCAGCGTACTGATGGCCACATCATGAGGGGACAGGAAAGCTTGGAGAAGACAATGATGCTGGGGGAAATGGAAGGAAAAAGGAAGAGGGGCCGATCAAAAGATGAATGGATGGTATCCAGTGACTGGCTTGACTCTGAAGGAGCTGGGGTAGTGGACTGACATCTGGCATGGGTGGTCCATATTAAACAATAAAAATAAACAACAAAAAGCTCTGGAGAGGATAGCTCCTGGGGGCGTCTGATGACACCAACGTTGGACCCGCATGGGAGTCTCCCAGAGGCCCTCCCTCCTCTCCACACTCGTTGTCCCCGGTATTGAAGAAAGGAGGCCACCCATTTAAGGGCAGTCCCCCAAACTCCCGTCGCAGCTAAATGGTGGGTCAGTAATGCATGATCTACCATGTCAAAGGCTGCCGTGAGATCTAACAACACCAGCAGCGCTGACCCACCATGATCCAACTGGCAGCGAAGTTGTTCTGTAATGGAGACAAGCACAGTCTCCGTCCCAAGCCCAATATGGAAGCCGGACTGGAAGGGATCGAGTCCAGCTGTGTCATTTAAGAACTGTTGCAGCTGACCCGCCTCTACTCTGCAGGTTGCTTCACAACCTGTAGAGTAGGAGTCTAGAGACCACAACACTCCCAGGCAACATCGTCCCCTTTCCAACGGGAAGGTCTTCTGCATATTCCGGCGGGATCTCTTTTCCTGCGACTCCAACCGAGCGCTACTCCTCTTTGCAGAAACAAACAAGTAATGTTGAAAAGCTGGTAAAGGGCCGGCCTCCATGCCACGGCGCGCCGCTTGATATAAAGATCCTGTAAAGCGGAACAGATTTGGGCAATAAAACCCACACCGCAAGCCTGGTCTTGAATTTATAAGCAGGCAATTAAATCTTCCACATCAGGGACGAACAGAAGGAAGATCAGGATCCACCAAGTCGGTCTGCGGGCAATTTGCGACAGACCGGCCAGTTTCTAACTCACTTTGAAATGAGAACGGCGGCAACTCAAAAGCCTTTTCCGACCCGCAGCTGAGCGTTGGCTGCAGATGGTCCTTTTTCGGTGCCCTTTACCTGCAAAATTGGCAGTGGCCAAGGCTGTCGCCATCTATGGTGCCAAGATAGTTGGCAGCCTCTTCCTTCTCTGTCCTTCCGCACTTTGGCAAAGAGAGGGATGTTCTTGGAAGTGGTCTTGCAGGGCTCGGTGGTTAGGGAACACTTTGCGACCAGATCTTAAGCAATTTGTGTTGAAATCCCTCATCGACCCAAATATTAATATTATAGTGAGCACCATGAACATGTCCAAGAGCTCTACCAGTGTCCTCCCCAAACACCATACTGCCCACCATTCCTTGAGCAAGGAGTGTTTCCAGAGTGCTTAAAAGAGGTGGTGGTAGCTCCATTGCTGAAAAAACCGTCATTAGACCCTGCGGTTCCCTCCAACTACCGACCAGTGTCGAATCTTTTGTACCTGGGGAAGGTAGTTGAGAGGGCAGCAATGGAGCAGTTGCAGTCCTTAGATGATGCAACATGGCTAGACCCCTTCCAGTCTGGCTTCCGTTCGGGGCACGGGACGGAGACGGTCCTGGTCTCCATCACAGACCAACTCCGTTGCCAGCTTGACCAAGGCGGGTCTGCGCTGCTCGTGTTATTGGACCTCACAGCAGCGTTTGACACGGTCGACCACAATCTTTTGACCCACCGCCTGGCCATGGCTGGAGTGAGGGGACAGCCCTGAAATGGCTGACCTCCTTCCTCCACCAGCGGTCTCAGTGAGTGAGGAGGGGAGAAGTGGTCTCCGAGGGCTCCCCATTAGTTTGTGGAGTCCCTCAGGGGGCCATTCTTTCCCCTCTGTTATTTAACATCTACATGCAGCCGCTTGCACAGCTGGTACGGAGTTTTGGGCTTGAGTGTTACCAGTACGCTGATGACACCCAGCTCATTCTGAGGATGGAGGGCAGGTCTGTATCCGTCCCCGATAACTTCCAGCGTTGCCTCGAAGCCGTTACTGGATGGCTGCAAGCCAGTAGGTTGAGGGTGAATCCAGCGAAGACGGAGATCTTGTGGCTGGGCCGCCCGGGTGATGGGGATGTCCAGCTTCCGACCCTGGACGGTGCAGCGCTATGCCCATCGCTTTCAGTAAAGAGCCTGGGAGTTCACTTGGATTCCCAGCTGACCATGGAGACCCAGGTCTCCATGGTCAGCAAGTCTGATTTTTTCCACTTTAGACAGGCAAGGCGGCTGGCCCCCTATCTATCCCGGAACGACCTGGCCACGGTGATCCAAGCCACGGTCATCTCGAGACTGGACTACTGTAACGCGCTCTCTACGTTGGCCTTCCTCTGTCGGTGACCCGGAAGCTCAAGCTGGTGCAGAACTCTGCCGCCCGACTCCTGTCTGGCACGCCAGCTGGGTCTGCACTGGCTTCCAATCGAGCACCGGATCACCTTCAAAGTGTTGGTTCTCACCTTTAAGGCCTTGCACGGCCTGGGGCCAGCGTATCTGAGGGACCGTCTCTCCCCATATTGCCCTACGAGATCACTGCGGTCGGAAGGTACCACCCTCTTAGATGTCCCTTCTGCGAAGTTTGCGAGACTGACAGCAACCCGTAGGAGGGCATTCTCCGTCATTGCACCCACGTTGTGGAATGCCCTCCCCGCTGAAACGCACGCCATCAAGGACTTGCTTCCTTTTAGATGGGCTTGCAAGACCTACTTATTCCAGCAGGCCTTTGACCTGTAGGTTTTGCCAGTTACATAGCCCGCCATGTTTGTATTCACTACCTGTGGTGTTGTGTCTACACACCATGTTTTTAACCTTGCTGTTGTCATATTGTGTTGTATTGCCGTGTTTTAAATTGTTAATATGTTGTTTTATTTCATTTTATCCTGCGCTTGTGAGCCGCCCCGAGCCTCCCGGGAGTGGCGGCATAGAAGCCCAATAATAAATAAATAAATAAATAAATAAATAAATAAATAAATAAATAAAATGAAGGCTTACATCAGGGGTCAGGAACCTTTTCGCGGAGGGGAGAACAGGCGTGCTCAGCACATGGCAGCAGGTGAGGGATCCTAGAGTTAGAAGGGATCCCCAAGGGCCATCCAGCCCAGCCTCCTGCCAGGCAGGAATAGACTATCAAAGCCCGCTCGACATGTTTAGAAGAGAAAGGAATAGAAGAGGAAGGAAGGAAGGAAGGAAGGAAGGAAGGAAGGAAGGAAGGAAGGAAGGAAGGAAGGGGAGGGAGGGAGAATGGAGGAAAGAAGGAACGGGAGAGAGGGAGGGAAAGGAATGAGAGAAGGAGAAGGGAAGGGTGAAGGGGAGAAAGGAAGGAAGAGGGAGGGAGGAAGAGGGAGAATTGAGGAAAGAAGGAAGGAGAGAGAGGGGCGGAAGAGGAAAGAGAAGGAGAAGGAAAGGGCGAAGTGGAGAAAGAAATGAAGGGAGAATGCAGGAAAAAGGAAGGGGAGAGAGGGAGGGAAAAGGAAGAAGGAGAAGGAAAGGGTGAAGAGGGAGGAAGGAAGGAAGAGGAAGGAAGGAAGAGGGAGAATGGAGGAAAGAAGGAAGGGGAAAGAGGGAGGGAAAAGGAAGGAGAGAAGGAATGGGTGAAGGGGTGAAGGGGGAAGGAAGAAAGGGAGAAGGAGGAGAAAAGGAAGAATGGAGGAAAAAAGGAAGGGGAGAGGTGGGGGAAAGGAATGAGAGATTGAAAGAGTGAAGGGAGAAAGGAGAAAGGTAAGAGGAAGGAAGAAAGGAGAATGGAGGAAATGAAGGAAAGGAGGAAGAGGGAGGGAAAAAGGAAGGAGAGAAGGAGGAAGGAAGAGTGAAGGGGAAGGAAGGAAGGAAGGAAGGAAGGAAGGAAGGAAGGAAGGAAGGAAGGGAGAATGGAGGAAAGAAGGAAGGGGAGAGAGGGAGCTGCATGCTGGGAAACCGAGGCCTGGGCTGCTCTGGAGAGCCAGATGCAATCATGAAAAGAGCCACACCTGGCTCCCGAGCCATAGGTTCCCTGCCCGCATCCACAGTATCCCAACTCTGCAGTAAATTGGCACCCCCCCCCTTGTTTTGTAAGACACCCATTTCTTTTCCGTCTTCGGAATGATTCCATTTTCGTGGTGAACATAAAACGTCTGTTTCTCGGAGGCAGAGCACCTGCTCCCAATTGGAAAGCCCTCAACGCCCTCCCTGGTATTTCCAGTTTGCAGGATCAGGGAGCATGTAATGGGAAAGATCCATCTTTGTCCAAGTTCTTGGAAATCCGCTGCCGGTAAGAGCCGAATGTACCAGTCTGAACAGCCTCAGAGCCTGGTTTTATAGATGTCCCCTTTGAATCCTAGAGTTGGAAGAGACCTCGTGGGCCATCCAGTCCAACCCCATTCTGCCAAGAAGCAGGAAAATCACTTTCAAAGCACCCCCGACAGATGGCCACCCCGCCTCTGTTGAAAAGCCTCCAAAGAAGGAGCCTCCGCCACACTCTGAGGCAGAGAGTTCCACTGCTGAACGGCTCTCACAGTCAGGAAGTTCTTCCTCGTGTTCAGGTGGAATCTCCTTTCTTGTAGTTTGAAGCCATTCATCCATTGCGTCCTAGTCTCCAGGGCAGCAGAAAGGAAGTTCCCTCCCTCCTCACTATGACTTCCCCTCACATATTTATACATGGCCCTCACCATAAATCCTCCCAGCCTTCTCTTCTTCAGGCTAAACATGCCCAGCTCTTTAAGCCGCTCCTCATTGGGCTTGTTCTCCAGACCCTTGATCATTTGAGTCGCGCTCTTTCTCTGGACACATTCCAACTTAGAGTCAGCATCTCCCTTCAATTGCCATGCCCAGAATTGGACACAGTGGGATTCCAGGTAAAGTGGTCTGACCAAGAGCATGGGGAGCATGACTTCCCTGGATCTAGGGACTTGGCTCCTATTGGGCTGCTCATGCCATTCTAGGTTCATGTTCACCTTCCTGTCCATGAGGACTCCAAGATTTGTTTGTTTGTATGTTTGTTTGCACTATTTATATTCCGCCCTTCTCACCCCGCAGGGGACTCAGGGCGGATCGCAATGCACATATACAGGCAAACATTCAATGCCATTTGACATTCAACATATGAGACAGACACAGAGGCAATTTCACATTTATTTATTACTAGCTGAGGACCCGGCGGTGCCCGGGTTATTTGAGGAAGGCATTGTGTGCCAAGGTTGATTCCTATTAGATGTTTATGGGCTTCTGTGTGCACATAATCAGTTTGGTCCTGATTCGTCATTGGTGTGGGCCACAGTGCTCTAAGGAAGTGAATTGAAGTACTGCAAGTCCCATCATCCATGGTCCATCCTCCCTCAAACTGCACCAGGATGTAGAGTGGGTTATGGGGGCTCTCTGTGCCAAGTTTGGTCTTTATCGGTCTTTGTTGGGGGCCACAGTGGTCTCTGGGAACAGAAGGGTTGGAAAGTACTCCAAGTCCCATCATCCATGTCCATGCCCCCCCCCCACCTCACCAGGATGCGAAGGCAGTCATGGGGGTTATGTGTGCCAAGTTTGGTCTTGATCAGTCATAGGATGAGGGTCGCAGCGGTCTCGGGAAGTGAGTGGAGGTACTTCAAGCCCCATCATCCATGCTCTGCTCTTCTCCAAACTGCACCAGGACATAGAGTGGGTCATGGGGGCTCTGTGTGCCATGTTTGATATTTATCCGTCTTTGTTGGGGGCCACAATGGTCTTTGGGAAGCAAAGCGCTTGGAAGTACTACAAATCCCATAATCCGTGGTCCATCTTTCCCAAACTGCACCAGGACGTAAAGGGCATCATGGGGGTTGTGCGTGCCAAGTTTGGTTCAGGTCCGGCTGAGGCCTAGTCAGGAGAATCAAGTTGAGGAAGCCTTACTGTCAATACAGGCTGAGGCCTAGTTTGTAAAATCAGCTGAAGGAACCCTTTTTGTAAAGAACTCTGCCTGGCACCTTTGAGATTTGGGATGTTGGAATGCTGGCCAATCCATGGCCCAGCCTCCCTCAAACTGCACCAAGGCGTAAAGTGGGTCTTGGGGGTTCTTGGGGGTTTGTTGTCTCATTGTTGGGGGCTGCAAAGTGTTTTGGACTGAAACTCCCACCATGCCTGACTGGCTCAGGCCTTTTTCTTACTTCCCTCTGGCACTTTTGAGTCTCGGAATGTTCGCATTGGCTGGCCAATGGGAGTTGTTTATGCAAATAACCCCACAGTGGGAGCCAATCCGAAAGCTGCCAGATCTCCTTCCGTCCTTCCGCCCTCCGGACACATACAAACATTCAGCTTTATTAAGATATACAGAATTATTTGAAACACAACAAAATGAGTCCACAGCAAACAAGATGACACGTTGGGCACTTCCCGAGTGTGTAAGGTTGTGTAAGACTGCAGGCCAAGATCTTGAGGCACTGCACCCAGTGTGCCGATCACCACTGGGACGACCTTGACTTGCTTGTGCCAGAGTCTTTGCAGTTTTTTTTTTAAAAAACCTTTAAATTATTTATTATTATTCTCTCAGCATTACTTCGCGAATGAAGATTCTTAGGAAGGACTCATCCCACGCTTTTTACAAGCGCGTTGATGACTAAAAAGGCCAATCTGAGATAGGCAAGTCCGGTTGCAGAAAGCACAGCAGAAAGTCTCCTTGGGTGATGTTGTTTCCAAGTTGCGGTTCTTTCTGCGTTGTCGTTTCTCTTCGAGACCCGTTCGGCGCGTCTTCTCGAAAGAGGCCGCAGCATTGTGGATAGTGCGTCTCCATGCCTCCCGATGTGACGCCAGGGTGGACCATTGTTGGTGATCAATCTGGCTGAGCCTGAGATGTTGTTTCAGGGAGTCCTTGTATCTCTTTTTGGGGCGCCTCTCTTGCACTGACCCATGGTGAGTTCACTGTAAAGTAGTATCTTTGGGAGGCGGTGGTCCTCCATCCTAAAGACGTGCCCTGCTCAGCGCAGCCGTGTTCTCAATAGCATGGCCTCAACGCTGGTGATCCCTGCTTGCTCAAGGACAGCAACATTAGTCACATAGTCGGTCCAGTGTATATTTAGGATTGTGCGATAACAGCGCTGATGAAAGCGTTCGAGGAGTCGTAGGTGTTGGCGATAGGTGACCCATGTTTCAGACCCATAAAGGAGAATAGACAGTACGATAGCTCTGTACACACTGATTTTGGTGCTTTGCCTCAGGTGCTTGTTGCTCCAGACTCTTTTAGGAAGCCTTCCAAATGCACTATATGCCTTTGCTAATCTGTGATCTATCTCAGTACTGTCCAACTTCTACCGGACCTAGGGCTGGATTTCCAGTCACTGATGACCTGGGGGGCCGCTCCGCGCCACTCCGCCACGCCCCGGCCACGCCCCCGGCCCCTCCTCCTAAAGGGTCACGCCAGCCTCAGAAGCGGCGATTTCGCTGAGGCTGGCGTGACCCTTTAGGAGGGAGGGCAAAGCCAAAGGGAGCCCTCCATGGCTTCGCCCTCCCTCCTAAAGTGTCACGCCAGCCTCCTCCTCTGTTCTGCCTCTCCCACCGGCGCACTGATCAGTGCACCGGGAGGAGAGGCAGAACAGAGAAGGCGTGCCTAAAGAGGAGGAAGGGAAGCGCTTGCCTTCTTCCTATTTAGGCACGCCTCCTCCCTCCCTCCCCCCCCCCCGGCGTTCCCGATTGGTGCGCCGGGGGGGAGAGGCGGGACGGAGGAGGAGGAAGGGAGCCTCCCTTCCTCCTCTTTAGGCCCGCCTTTAGGCCCCCGGCATTCCCGATTGGTGTGCCAGGGGGAGAGGCGGGACGGAGGAGGAGGAAGGGAGCAAGCGAGGCTGGGTGACATCAGGCTTGGCGCCGGTGCCACGCCTGACGTCACCCAGCCCCGCCCCGCCCCCCGGAGATCAATTTTTTTTTAAAAAAATTTTTTTTGCAGGGTTGGCGGGGGCCGTAGGGACGGGGCTGGGGGCCGTATTCGGGGGCGCCAGTTGGGCGGCCCTGATCTATCTCTTTATCAATCTTGGCGCCTGAAGAGATGATGCTTCCCAGGGAGGTGAACTGCTGAATGGACTTGAAGCACAGATTTCCCTATGCTGACGAGGGGATGATGGTGTTCTTCCTGTGGTGCGGGCTGGTAGAGGACTTCCGTTTTCTTCAGGCTGACTTCAAGCCCAAAGAGCTCTGCAGCTGTTGCAAAGCAGGATGTGAGGCGCTGCAGAGCTGCTTCTGAATGGGCGACAAGGGCAGCATCGCCAGGAAAAAGCAGCTCTCGGACTAGATAGTTTAGAGTCTTAGTGCGAGCCGTCAGACGGCTTAAGTTGAACAAGCTACCATCAGGACGATAGTGTATATATATGCCGTCTTCTTCTTCGTCTTTCTTTATTATTATTATTATTTATTATTATTATTATTATGTATATATACCCTTATTGATGTTATAGGAGGAGAGGCAATATATCAGCATAGCAAATGAATTAAGGAAGTAGATTTTTTAAATAAAAAAATGTATATGGCACCCACTGACTCCGACCAGACTTGTACATCTTACCCGATTCGGGAGGAAAAGATGGGGGGAAAGTCGGGAGACGTGCGAGCATATGCATTTGCTAATTATTTATGTATTGCTAATTAGAACCTCGGTGCCATCCCGGAATGCAAGATGTAATCAAAATCTGCCATTCAAAAAACCTCGTGCCTTCATTAACTTTTTTTGGACACCTCTTCAGTGCAACGCGAACAGCTGGCAAAATGCTGTTTTGTTTTGTTTTAATGACGGTTATATATGTTTGAGCGCTGTCTTTAGATATGAAATATTCTTTCAATATGTGCAGCATATTGTTAAGGAAAGTTGGCAATTAAAAAAGAAAGGGAGAGAATCCAACGCTGCTTTTCTAGCACCGAGGAAATGCCGGCAGCTGGTGCCTTGGCGGAAATACGCCCGGGAATCCAATCCAAAATTTGGTCTGAATTGGAGAGAAACTTTGCAAGAAGGTGACCCTCCACGCCAGTGCTTCCTAAGACCATAGCCCACGGGTCGGGGACCTATGGCTCGGGAGCCAGGTGTGGCTCTTTTCATGATTGCATCTGGCTCTCCCATTCCTTCTTTCCTCCATTCTCCCGCTTCCTTCCTTCTTCTTCCAATCTTTCCTTCTCTCCTTCCTTTCCCCTCCCTCTCTCCCGTTCCTTCTTCCTTCCTTCCTTCCTTCCTTCCTCTTCCATTGTTTCCTTCTCTCTTTCCTTTTCCCTCCCTCTCTCCCCTTCCTTCTTTCCTCCATTCTCCCCCTTCCTTCCTTCCTCTTCCTTCCTTTCTTTCTCCCCTTCACCCTTTCCTTCTCTCCTTCCTTTTCCTCCCTCTCTCCCCTTCCTTCTTTCCTCCATTCTCCCTTCCTTCCTTCCTTCCTTCCTCTTCCTTCCTTTCTTTCTCCCCTTCACCCTTTCCTTCTCTCCTTCCTTTCCCCCTCCCCTCTCTCCCCTTCCTTCTTTTGTCCATTCTCCCTCTTCCTTCCTTCCTTCCTCTTCCATTGTTTCCTTCTCTCTTTCCTTTTCCCTCCCTCTTTCCCCTTCCTTCTTTCCTCCATTCTCCCCCTTCCTTCCTTCCTTCCTTCCTTCCTTCCTCTTCCTTCCTTTCTTTCTCCCCTTCACCCTTTCCTTCTCTCCTTCCTTTCCCCTCCCTCTCTCCCCTTCCTTCTTTTGTCCATTCTCCCTCTTCCTTCCTTCCTTCCTTCCTTCCTTCCTCTTCCATTCTTTCCTTCTCTCTTTCCTTTTCCCTCCCTCTCTCCCCTTCCTTCTTTCCTCCATTCTCCCCCTTCCTTCCCTTCCTTCCTCTTCCTTCCTTTCTTTCTCCCCTTCACCCTTTCCTTCTCTCCTTCCTTTCCCCTCCCTCTCTCCCCTTCCTTCTTTTGTCCATTCTCCCTCTTCCTTCCTTCCTTCCTTCCTCTTCCATTGTTTCCTTCTCTCTTTCCTTTTCCCTCCCTCTTTCCCCTTCCTTCTTTCCTCCATTCTCCCCCTTCCTTCCTTCCTTCCTCTTCCTTCCTTTCTTTCTCCCCTTCACCCTTTCCTTCTTCCTTTTCCCTCCCTCTCTCCCCTTCCTTCTTTCCTCCATTCTCCCTCTTCCTTCCTTCCTTCCTTCCTTCCTCTTCCTTCCTTTCTTTCTCCCCTTCACCCTTCCTTCTCTCCTTCCTTTTCCCTCCCTCTCTCCCCTTCCTTCTTTCCTCCATTCTTCCTTCCTTCCTTCCTTCCTTCTTTCCTCTTCCATTATTTCCTTCTCTCCTTCCTTTCCCTCTCTCCCATTCCTTCTTTCCTCCATTCTCCCTCTTCCTTCCTTCCTTCCTCTTCCTTCCTTTCTTTCTCCCCTTTCACCCTCTCTTTCTCCTTCTTCCTTCTTTCCTCCATTCTCCCCCTTCCTTCATTCCTTCCTTCCTTCCTTCCTTCCTTCCTCTTCCTTCCTTTCTTTCTCCCCTTCACCCTTTCCTTCTCTCCTTCCATTCCCTCTCTCCCCTTCCTTCTTTCCTCCATTCTCCCTCTTTCTTCCTCTTCCTTCCTTTTTTCTCCCCTTCACCCTTGCCTTCTCCTTCTCTCCTTTCTTCTTTCCTCCATTCTCCCTCTTCCTTCCTTCCTTCCTTTGTCCCCCTTCACCCTTTCGTTCCCCCTCTTCCTTCCTTTCTTTCTCCCCTTCACACTTTCCTTCTCTCCTTCCTTTTCCCTCCCTATCTCCCCTTCCTTCTTTCCTCCATTCTCCCTCTTCCTTCCTTCCTCTTCCTTTCTTTCTCCCCTTCACCCTTTCCTTCTCTTTCTCTCCTTCCTTCTTTCCTCCATTCTCTCTCCCTCTTCCTTCCTTTATTCTTTTCCCCCAAGTCTTCCTTTCCTTCTCCTTCTTTTCTTTTCACTTCCCTCTCTCCCTTCTCTTCCTTCCCAGAGTCCTGAGCGTGCCTTTTCTTCCTCTCTCCCCTCTTTTTTCTTTTCCCTTCATTATTTTACTTTTTCCTCACTCCCTTTCCTTTCTTTTCCCCACCCTTTCCTTTCCTCCCTTCCCATTTCCTTCTTTCTTTCCCCCTCCTTGTCTCTCCTGCTTTTCTTTTCTTCCTTTTCCATAGTTCGTTCTTCTTTTCTTTCTTCCTCTCCCCCTCCCTCCTTTCTTTCTTTCTTTCCCCTTCCTTCCGTCTTCTCTTCCTTCCCAGAGTCCTGAGCGTGCTTTTTGCAGAGACAGGTCTGAAGTGTCCCGTCATTCTGCCGGGGGAATCCTTTTCTCATCGTATGTACGTATACACTCACATTTAGTTGAATTCAGTCTTAAGATATATTATATCTATTATATGGCTCTCACTCAAATAAGTTTCCAAATATTTTGCTTTCATGGCTCTCGGAGTCAAAAAGGTTCCCGACCCCTGCATCATATTTGTGTCAGTTGAGTACCCCTTTTTATCTACTCACCTTTGGTAGGCAGCAGCTGGGCTAAAGGCCAAAAACTCACCCCAACTTGGGCTTCAAACTGTCAACCTATTGGTTGGCAAGATTTACTCCATCCGGCAGTTAACCATCCGGCAGGTAAAAAGCTTGGGGTCCAGTTGGACCCATTGCTGTCCATGGAGACCCAGGTCTCCATGGTCAGCAAAACATCATTTTTCCATCTGCGACAGGCTAGGCGACTGGCACCCTACCTGTCCAGGGACGACCTGGCCACGGTGATCCAAGCAACGGTCATCTCAAAGCTAGACTACTGTAATGCCCCCTACATTGGCCTTCCCTTGTCGACAATCCGGAAACTCAAGCTAGTGCAAAATGCCGCTGCTCGCTTGCTGGTGGGAGACCGGTAAGGGAGCATATTACTCCCATCCTACGGCAATTGCACTGGCTTCCAGTTGAGTACCGAATTGTCTTCAAGGTGCTGGTTCTGACCTTTAAGGCCTTGCACGGTCTAGGGCCTGTGTACCTGAGGGACCCCCTCACCCCGTATGGTCCCCCGAGATCACTACGCTCAGAGGAGCACAACCTGCTAACTGTACCACCAGTCCACTCTTGTCACTTGTCCATAACAAGGCAATGAGCTTTCTCAGCAGCGGCCCCTGTATTATGGAACGCACTTCCAGATGATGTCCGTCGCGATCGCAGATCTATGCCCTTCGGAAGGCATGCAAGACCACCCTCTTTAGACTTGCCTTCGAGCAAGGAGCACAACCTGCTAACCGTACCATCAGTCCGCTCTTGTCACTTGTCCATAACAAGGCAATGAGCTTTCTCAGCAGCGCCCCCTGTATTATGGAACGCACTTCCAGATGATGTCCGTGCGATCGCAGATCTTATGCCCTTCCGGAAGGCATGCAAGACCACCCTCTTTAGACTTGCCTTCGATTGAATCCCAGGAGTTTAATCTGTCTGTTGACGACTGTTTTATATGTATTTTATGTAATTTTAATGTTTCATGCATATTGTTTTTTTATGCAGTGTTTCCCAACTTTTTTTGAGCCGCGGCACACTTTTTACATTTACCAAATCCTGGGGCACACCACCAACCAAAATGACACAAAATGACACTCTAACGCCGTAATACATACAGTTAATATGTTTTTGAATGTATTTATACACTCAGTGTGAAACCTGGGCCTATGTCGATGAACACAACATAGATATCCTGGCAAGAATGGCAGAAAGACACAAACTTCCCACACAGAACTCCCATAACCAAGAGAAAATGCCATAAGAGTTTGGTGGGCATTGACCTTTAGTTTGGAAGTTGTAGCTCACCTACACCCAGAGAGCACTGTGGACTGAAACAATGTAGGATCAGGACCACACTTGAAATGAATACTCAATATGCCCAAATATGAACACAGATGGAGTTCAGGGGAAATAGACCTTGATATTTGGGAGTTGTAGTTGCTGGGATTTATAGTTCCCCTACAATCAAAGAGCATTCTGAACCCCACCAATGATAGAACTGGGCCAAACACAGAACCCCCAAGAGGCAAGAGGAGGTCTCTAATTGGGGAAAGGGAGGCGGGCCTTCCCAATGCATGGAGAGGGAGACACCAAGTAGACAATGGCTGGGGAGGGGGGTGGTTGTAATTTTGTGTCTTTATCGAGGTAGGTTTCTTAGGGTTTTTATACTTCAACACACTAGACTCTCCCCCCCCCCCCTTTATCACGGCACACCTGATGATCGCTCACGGCACACTAGTGTGCCCTGGCACACTGGTTGGGAAACACTGGTTTTATGTATGCTGTGTGATCCGCCCCGAGCCTGCAGGGAGGAGCGGGATATAAAATCGAACAAATAAATAAATAAATAAAATAAAGCCCGGCCCTTATCATATCCATTACAGTGAAGCAGCATCATATTTGTGTCCATCGACTACCCTTGTTTATCTACTCACATTGCTGTTTTTGAAACTCCTTGGTAGGCAGAAGCTGGGCTAAAGGCCAAGAGCTCACCCCAACCCGGGCTTTGAACTGTCAACCTTTTGATTGACAGGATTTACTACAGCTGGGGGTTTTAACCTGCTATGCCAAAGCCCAGCCCAATCAGGCCCGGATTAACACCTTTTTGCGCCCTAGGCCACACTTTGGAATTACGCCGCCTTTAAGCCAACCTCTACCGCCCCCCCATCCTTTCATCCGCTCGTCCCCCTTAGGGCCCCGCATCCAACTCTCCTGGTGTGGCCCATACTAGATCCGCCACAGGAGTTTCCCTCTCGGCAGGCACTATGGATGCAGGCATGGGGGGAGGAGCCTCCTCCCTGATGCCGGGGCTTGAGGCACTTGGCTCCTACCCGGTATCGGGGATTGCACATGCATTGTAGTCAGACCCAGATTAAGTCATTGTGGCGCCCTAGGCCACACATTGGAAGCCACGCCCCTAGGGGCAGGGCTTCCCTCCACTTGTTCGTCGCTCGCGCCGGGCGCCGCTCCTTCCTTGAGTGAAGGACTTCCTTGAGTGGGACTTCACTCCGCCTCTTCGTCGCTCGGGTCGGGCGCCCCTCCTTCCTTCACTCGAGGAAGGAGGGGCGCCCGATGCGAGCGACGAAGAGGCGGAGCGAAGTCCTGCCCCTAGGGTCTCCGACGCAGCTTTGCTCCCCCTCTTTGTTGCTCGCACCGGCGGGTGCCGCTCCTTCCTTGAGGGGCGGCGCGAGCGACAAAGAGGCGGGGCGAAGCTGCTGCCAGAGGCCCTAGGGGCCTTCGGTGGCACCCTCCTTCCTTCTCTCTCGAGGAAGGCGCAGATGCGAGTGACAAAGAAGCGCCTGAAGATCGCCCTTTTTAAAAAACATTGGGGGATCTGGATCTGGCGCCCCCCCCCCCCCATGGCTACGCCCCTAGTCCGTGGCCTAGGGTGGCCTAATGGATGATCCGGGCCTGGTTGTAGTCAGCAGCTGTACCGATGCCGCGCTTCTCTCCGATACCGGGGCTTGTCGCGTTGGGCTTCTCTCCTGTACTGGGGTTTGCGCATGTGCCGTAGCTGGCAGTAGCACTTCTCTCTCCAGTAAGGAGGAGTCTCCTCCTTGTGTTGGAGGAGGAATACCAGCTTTCATGGTGTTAGGGCATGCGCAGACTGCGCAATGGAGTCTCCTGTACTTGCACTGAAGGAGCCAGCAAGTGGATGCTGTCGGCATCGACGTAGTTAATCATTCCACCCATCGATGTTGACGCCAGTGTCGAGAGCCCCTGCACATACGCCGTTTGCGCAACAATAGCAGAGGCAGGAGCTGGTATTCAGGAAGGGGCAGGGGCGGCGCCGAAAAGGAGGACCTCCGGTATCCTTCCTTCCTCATCTCCATGCGTGTTGCGTTTTTATTTGTTTCAACATTTTTATTATTTTACTAGCTGAGGACCCAGCGGTGCCCGGGTTATTTGAGGAAGGCATTGTGTGCCAAGGTTGGTTCCTATTAGATGTTTGTCTGACTTGCAGTGGTCTCAGGAACTTAGTGAAGGTACTGCGAGTCCCATTGGCCATGGTCCAGCCCCCTCCAAACAGCACCAGGATGTCGAGTGGGTCATGGGGGCTGTGTGTGTCACATTTGGTCTTGATCATTCTCTGGATGAGGGTTGCAGCGGTCTCTGGAAGAGAGGGAAGGTACTGGAAGTCCCATCATCCATGGTCCCCCCATTCTCCAAACTGCACCAGGGTGTAGAGTGGGTCAAGGGGGCTCTGTGTGCCAAGTGTGGCCTTGATCAGTCATTGGATGAGGGTTGCAGCAGTCTAAGAAAGTGAGTGAAGGTACTTCAACTCCCATCATCTGTGGTCCGTCCCACTCAAAACTGCACCAGGGTGTAGAATGGGTCATGGATACTCTGTGTGCCAAGTTTGGGCCTGGTCTCTGATTTGTAGGGGCTGGAGTGTTCTGTGGGAAATGAATTGGGTGAAGGTACAGCAAATCCCATCATTTGTGAGCCATCCTGCCGTAAACCACAGCAGATTTGTAAAGTGGGCCATTGGGCCTCTGTGTGCTAAGTTTGGTCCTGATTCGTCATTGGTGTGGGCCACAGTGCTCTAAGGAAGTGAATTAAAGTACTGCAAGTCCCATCATCCATGGTCCATCCTCCTCAAACTGCACCAGGATGTAGGGTGCATCTTCGGGGGTCTGTATGCCAAGTTTGGTCTTGTTCTGTCATTGTTGGGGCCTAGTCAGGAAAATCAAGTTAAGGAAGCCTTGCTGTCAATTTTGGGCCTGGTCTGTGATTTATCGGGGCTACAGTGTTGCTTGGGAAGTGAATGGCGTGAAGGTACTGCGAATCCCATCATTCGTGGCCCATCCTGCCCTAAACCACACCAGGTTGTGAAGAGGGCCATTGGGCCCGTTTGCCAAGTTTGGTCCTGATCCGTCACTGCTGTGGGCCACACTGGCTGACTGCCTGGGGCCTTTCCTTTTCCCTCTGAGTGGCCTTAGAATGTTGGAATGTGGATGGCCAATCGGAGTCCTTTATGCTAATACCATTTCAGTGGCAACCAATCCCCTCTGTCTGGGGTTGTAGAATGTTGGAGTTCTGAGGCTGGCCAATCAGTGTCCTTTATGCAAATAATCACACAGTGGCAACCAATTGAAACACTGGCACATATTCCTCCCTCTGCACCACCACACCACCGCCCGCAGACACTGACTTTTATTATATACATAGATTTTTTTTGGTCCGTGATCTGCTCCTGCCCTCGGCTTGCACCCCTAGGCCATGGCCTAGGTTGGCCTTATGGGCAATCCTGGCCTGGGCCCAATATGGTCAGATGGCAACTCCATGAGCTCAAGGTGGTAGGAAAGGCCATTCGTTCCCCATCAGAAGAGGGACACAGGAGAGCTCAGAAGGAATATGGAGGCTTGTGGAGTGGCATTGATGCTCTTTTGTGCCCATCGAAAACATCTCAACGTCTTCACTCCTATGAGCTCTGCCTTCAAGACAGTGCTGGGAGACAGAAGGCAATACCAAACCTTGCTTTCTGACTATCTTCCTGGCTGTCAGAAAGCAGCTTGCCGGAGAAAATAGAGAAATCTTTGCCTTTAATCTCCGATAGTTATGCTAATGACGGAGTTTCTATTAAGTTTCTAATGATCTTTGTCAGTTTCCTTGGTTTAAAAATAAACTCCCATTAGGCCCCATTATTCATGCCATAACAGTGCCATTCATGGCGTGCCTGTGCCGGTATCAATATTTATTTTATGAAAGCAAGGAGCTAATGGGATGAGAATGGCGTTCCCGGCGTTGCGCAATACAAACTTGCACACCTGGATGGGGTCGAGTGCGAAGGGGAGGCTGAGGAAAGCGGGGGAGCGGAGCGATGTGACTGAGCCCAGCTCTTCTCTGCAGATCTTATTTATTTATTTCCACCATTTCCACCCCGCTTCTTCTCAACCCCCGACGGGGGGACTCAGAGCGGCCTCACGACGGCAACGATTCGATGCCACACAATATACATATAATAAAAAACAACAGTTAAGATTAAAATACATTAAAATACAACTAGAGTTAAAATACATTAAAATACAATGAACATTAAAATGCATCGTGAACATTCACCACAGTTAAAACAGTATTCCATCCATAAGCATTGGGTCTTACCCACCAGTTTGCCATCTACCCAATCTCAGGTGCCGTATCGTGCTACAGTGCAAACGCTTGGTCCCATAGCCAGGATTTCACTCTTTTTCTGAATGCCAGGAGGGATGAAGCTGATCGAATATCAATAGGGAGTGCGTTCCACAGATGGGGAGCCACCACCGAGAAGGCCCTCTCCCTCGCCCCCACCAACCGCATTTGAGATGTAGGCGGGAGCGAGAGCAGGGCCTCCCCGGATGGTCCTAAGGTACGAGGTGGGACGTAGCGGTTGATGCGTTCGGACAAGTAAGCTGGACCAGAACCGTATAGAGCAGTGATTCTCAACCTTCCTAGTGCCATGACCCCTCATTACAGTTCCTCATGTTGTGGTGACCCCCAACCATAAAATTATTTTTGTTGCTATTTCATAGCTGTAATTTTGCTACTATTATGAATTGTAATGTAAATATCTGATAGGATGCATTTTCATTCACTGGACCAAATTTGGCACAAATACCTAATACGCCCAAATTTGAATACTGGTTGAGGGGGGGGGGGGGGCGCGCGTTGGCGTGTGTGTGGATTGACTTTGTTACTTGGGAATTGTAGTTGCTGGGATTTACCGTTAACCTACAATCAAAGAGCATTCAGAACTCCACTAATGATGGAGTTGACCCAAAACATGGCACACAGAACTCTCATGACCAAGAGAAAATGCTAAAAGAGTTTGGTGGGCATTGACCTTGAGTTTTGGAGTTGTAGTTCACCTACATCCAGAGAGCACTGTGGACTCAAACAATGATGGATCTGGACCAAACTATGAAGACTCAAGATGACTAAATGTGAACACTGATGGGAGTTTAGAGTAAATAGACTTGACACTTGGGAACAGTAGTTGCAGGGATTTATAGTTCACCTACAACCAAAGAGCATTCTGAACCCCACCAACGATGGAATTGGGCCTAACTTCCCACAAAGAACCCACAGAACCAACAGAAAATACTGAGTTTTCTGATGGTCTTTGGCGACCCCTCTGACACCCTCTCACGACCCCCCCAGGGGTCCTGACCCCCAGGTTGAGAAACACTGGTATAGAGCTTTAAAGGTCAAAACCAGCACTTTGAATTGAGCTCGGAATTGGACAGGCAGCCAGTGGAGCTGACACAACAGGGGGGTGGTATGCTCCCTGTATGTAGCTCCAGTTAGTAATCTGGCTGCCGCCCGTTGAACTAGTTGCAGTTTCCGAACTGTCTTCAAAGGCAGCCCCACGTAGAGTGCATTGCAGTAATCTATTCGGGATGTGACCAGAGCGTGGACCACCGTAGCCAGATCAGACTTCCCAAGGTACGGGCGCAGCTGGCGCACGAGTCATAACTGTGCAAAAGTTCCCCTGGCCACCGCTGAGACCTGGGCTTCCCGGCTCAGCGATGAGTCCAGGATCACTCCCAAGCTGCGAACCTGCGTCTTCAGGGGGAGTGTGACCCCATCCAACACAGGCTGTAACCCTATGCCCTGTTCGGCCTTACGACTGACCAGGAGGACCTCTGTCTTGTCTGGATTAAGTTTCAATTTGCTAGCCCTCATCCAGTCCGACACAGCAGCCAAGCACCGGTTCAAGGTCTGTTCAGCCTCCTTGGTGACAGGTGGGAAGGAGTGACAGATCTGGACGTCATCTGCGTACAGATAACACCTGACTCCGAAACTCCGAATGATCTCTCCCAGCGGTTTCATGTAGATGTTAAATAACATCGGGGACAGAACTGAACCCTGAGGGACTCCACACGACAACGGTTGTGGAGCCGAACAGGTGTCACCCAATGACACCTTCTGGGTACGACCTTCCAGGAAGGATTGGAGCCACTGCAACGCAGTACCCCCAAGCCCCATATCTGCAAGGCGACCCAGAAGAATATTGTGGTCAACGGTATCGAAAGCCGCTGAGAGGTCCAGCAGAACCAACAGGGACACACTCCCCCTGTCGAGTTCCCGCCGTAGATCATCTACCAAGGCGACCAAGGCTGTTTCAGTCCCATGTCCCAGCCTAAAGCCAGACTGTGCCAGATCAAGATAACCAGTGTCTACCAGGAACCCCTGGAGTTGCGAAGCCACCACACGTTCCATGACTTTGCCCAAAAAGGGGAGATTGGAAACTGGCCGATAGTTGACGAATGGAGTGGGGTCCAGTGATGGTTTCTTCAACAGCGGTTTTATAACAGCTTGCTTTAAGCTGGCTGGAATTTTGCCCTCCTGTAAGGAGGCATTGACCACCACCTTCACCCACTCTGCCAAACCCCCTCTGGCTTCTTTGATCAGCCAGGATGGGCAGGGGTCTAGGATGCATGTGGTAGGCCTCGCCTCTGGCCTGACGCAGCAGAAATGGGAGAGTCCCTTGGGGGGAGGCTCAGCCCTGGAAACATATATAGACAGACGCACAGAGGCTATTTAACTTTCCAGCTTCATAAGGCTCGAATTCCGGCCACCAGGGGAGATGTCGCTTCACCGTCCACTTGTGACGGTTCGTCTATATCAGTGTTTCCCAACCAGTGTGCTGTGGCACACTAGTGTGCCGTGAGCGATCACCTGGTGTGCCACGGAAAACCTCCAATATACCCTTTCTTTCTCCTCCTGCCGAACTCCTGCCGCTGCTGCTTGCGCGGGGAGGGGAGGAAGGGCCGGGCGGAAATAGGCCGCTTCCGCTAGCGGCAGTTGGAGAAGAAGAGGTGAGCGGGAGGGGCACGGGCGAGCGGCGCAAGGCTCTTCAGCAGCCAACCAGCAAGCAGAAGGGAGAGTGCGCGCCCCCTCCTTCCTCCCGTGCGCGCCCCATTCCTGGATGGGCGCGGCGGCCTTCCTCACGCACCTTGGCTGTCAGCTCCGGCAAGGGGGGGTCTAATGAACCACGCTCACTCCAACGATGCTGAAGGATAAGTAGTTTAATAGGTCCTTAATCCAGGGCAAGCAAAGATAGACTAAAGTTTTCCCGCGCAAGAGTCTCTTCAAAAGCCCTCCCTGGCCCGCCTCCCTGCTGGGCCCCTCCTTCCTCAGGGATGACCATCCGGCTCTCCGCATATCAAAGTTCAGGAAAGGTGCCTGGCACATCAAAGGACGGTTCCATATCAAAGCCCGCCAGTTCCAGTTCAAAGCCCGCCAGCTGTTGCTCTCATCTGATGGCGCTCGGGGCTTGGTCCGTTAGGTCAACAAACGGGCCAAGCGGCGCTGACATTGGCATCATAAAGCACCTTGGCCTTGGTCGGGTCCGGCTCGAAGCAGAGCACTCTCTTGGCCCTGTGGAATTTAAATTTCATCTCCCCGCGAAAGAGAAAGAGGTGGCCACGCCCGGGCACGGCGCGGCGCGGGACCAGCCGGCTCCGCCTCTGCCCAAGGAAGGTACGAAGGGAGGAAGGAGGCACTCACGCAGACAGGCCCACGCAGACGCGCAGGCCCGCCTCCAAGAGAGTGGAAGGCAGGCCTCTCGAGGAATATTCGAGTTATTTCTATAGGCAAGTCAAAGGGTTAGCAAAGCAGTGCCCTCCCCTCAGGTTGGCAACTGGACGGTTCTATTTATTCAAGTAAAAACAATAATGAAACAATGTGTTGTCAAAGGCTTTCATGGGTTGCTGAAGCATTCTCTCCTGACGTTGCGCCCACATCTATGGTTGGCATCCTCAGGAGTTGTGGGGTCTGTTGGAAAATAGACAAGTGGGGCAACCAAGGTTGGGAAGCTCAGCCTGATGAGGCTTGTATAACTATGTGACAGACAGGGTATCAAAAGGAAGAAGGAGCCAGGCTTGTTTTCTGCTGGCCTTGGACCTAGGAAGAGTAGACAGGAAAGGAGATTCCACCTGAACATCAGAAAGAACTTCCTGACTGTGAGAACTGTTCAGCACAGGCCCGGATTAGCGTCTTTGGCCGCCCTAGGCCAAGACGCCCTGCGCCGCCCCCCAGGGCGCGGAAAGCCCTGCCCCCCAGGGTGCAGAAAGCCCCGCCCCCAGGGTGCGAAACCCCGCCCCAGGGTGTGGAAAACCCCGCCCCAGGGTGCGGAAAGCCCTGCCCCAGGGCTCAGAAAGCCCCGCCCCAGGGCGCAGAAAGCCCCGCCCCAGGGCACTGCTGTGCATGTGCGGCAGCAGCTCCAACTGTGCGGCTTCCGTCGCCTCCTTCTCGCGCCCTCCTTCCGTACGCGGGAGGAGGAGGAGGCTGGTGCCGTGCAGCTTGTGTCGCCTCCTCCTCCCGCGACCAAAATAGGGCGCGAGGAGGCGGATGGAAGCGAAGCCGCACAACACTGGTCCCGGCCCCGCGGCTTCCGTCCACCTCCTCGCGCCTTCCTTTCGGTCACGGGAGGAGGAGGCGGACGGAAGTGCACAGCACTGGTCATGGGGCTTCCGTCTGCCACCTCCTCCGGTGGGGCCCGTGCCGTGCGGCTTCCGTCGCCTCCTTCTCGGGCCCTACTTCCGGTCGCGGGAGGAGCGGAGGAGGAGGCGGCGGACGGAAGCCCCACGACCAGTGCCGTGCAGCTTCTGTCCACCTCCTCCCGCGACCGAATGGAAGGCGCGAGGAGGAAGGGAAGCCCCGCCTCCTCCTGGCCGCCTGGGCCGCCCCTTGCAAAGGAAGGAGGCAGCCAGGAGGAGGAGGAAGGGAAGCCCGCTGGCGGGCATGCATGCGCATGCATGCATGCCTGCCGGCAGGGCTTCCCTTCCTCCTCCTTGCCGCCTCCTTCCTTTACAAGGGGGCGTCCCTGGCGGGCGATGGGAGGGCGCCATTCCCTCCTCCTTGCCCCATCGCAGCGCTCTCCCCCCGCCCTCTCCCGAGGTATGATGACTCTCTCGGGAGAGGGCAGGGGGAAAGTGCTGCGAGGGGGGCGTTTTTAAAAAATTAGTTTTCGGGGGGCCGAATCTGCTGCCCCCCAAAAGCTGCTGCCCGAGGCCGTGGCCTAGGGTGGCCTTATGGGTAATCCGGGCCTGGTTCAGCAGTGGAACTCTCTGCTTCAGAGTGTGCTTCCGTCTGGCTGCTCTCTTTCCAGCCGGCTTCCCTGAGGACTGGGTACTTTTTCCCTGAGGACTGGGTGACTACGACAAAAACTAAGCACAGAGAGAGACTGACAGCTGTTGAGCAAAACTTTCGTGTGTCTCTCTCTGCCATTCCTGCCAGGATATCTATGTTGTGTTCATCGAAACAGGCCCAGGTTTCACACTGAGTGTATACATACATTTAAAAACATATTAACTATATGTATTACTGTGTTAGAGTGTCATTTTGTGTCATTTTGGTTGGTGGTGTGCCCCAGGATTTTGTAACTGTAAAAAGTGTGCCGTGGCTCAAAAAAGGTTGGGTAACACATTCCCTAATGTGGCCGATTTTGTACTTGGGTTCCTCGATGTGCGGGCCCTTCCTCCCTGGCAGAGCTGTAGCTCTGGAGGTGCTTTGGCCTGGCAGCCATTACCAAGTGGCAAACTTGGTCCAACCTCTCCAGCCACAGCAGTTTCAGAAAAGGCACAATTGTGTGGTGCCCAGGGGCGGATTTAACGGTAAGCAAAGTAAGCGGTGGCTTAGGGCGCCACGTGGTCAGGGGTACATCCGGCCGCCAGGTTCCGTGCATGCCCCTTTCCTGCTGCGTGGCTCCAGCTGGCCAGAGACGAGAATCTCGCCCTACACAAGGCTGAAAAGAAGGAACCTTTTGCAGCCGGGGCGGAGCCTCCCGCTGTGTAGGGCGCGATTGTCTCCATCCAGCTGGAGTCGCACGCAGAATGGGAATCTTGCCCCCTCCACAATGGCTGAGGAGGGTTTGGTGGCCGGCAGAGCCTCCGCCCCAGGAAACCTCCTCAGTTTCCAGCCTCCTGGGGGGTGCGCATGCGCGCCGGGGATGCATGTGTGGAACCAGCTGGCACCGTGCATGCGCACCCTCCACGAGGCCGGAGAGCAAAGGGGCGCCAAAATAATGTTCGCTTACCATTTTGAATTACCTTAGTCCGGCCCTAGTGGTGCCTCATCCGGTGCGGACACTCCGGATGGCCTTCCGAGGTGGAAAATGCGAGCGCCCTACTAGATGACAACTGGGGCATGGAGATGACAAGGGTGGGGGGCAAAACTAGGTTGGTGCGGGCTTGAAGCCATCGCCTTTGTCATCTGTGACTCATGTCAACACGTTTAGAGGGGAGAAGCAGCCCTTGAGTGAAATTTCCCGGCGCCAGACGTGTTGTCAGGAAACAAGTGTGCATTATTTATACACTCGGGGATGCAGCCATGCCCCCTCCCCATAAGAAGGCCAAAATGTAAGAAATTTGAGAAAATTACATTGGGGAGAAGGATTCTTATTTGGTTCCGCCTTGAAAGTCCAGTCTCAGCCTTCCCTTTTCGGTGCTGTCCCTGCTGTATACATCTCTTTGCTTTAACAGTGGTTCCCAGAGCCGGCCTTTGCAATTCCGCAATGTAAGCGGCCACGTAGGGCGCGACCGGCTGGGCGGGGCGTCACTGGCTGGGAGGGGCGCCTCCGCGCCACCCTGCCTCCGCCGCCACCTCGCCTGCGCCTTTGCTGCCGCTGCACAGCCGGCCCCACACGCCGGCTGCGGCGCCTCCCAAAGCACAGACATTTCTGCGCATGCGTGAATGTCTGCTGGGTCCGAGCGCGCCTGCACGCTGGCTCCAAAGCCGCAGGTGAGCTCGGGACCCAGCGAACATTCGCGCATGCGCAGAAATGTCCGTGCTTTGGGAGGCGCCGCCGCCGCGGCGGCTGTGCAGCGGCGGAGGCGAGGCGGTGGCGGAGCGGCGGAGGCGGAGGCGGCGGAGGCGGCGGTGGAGGCGGGACCCGAGTGACGCAGCGGCTGGGGGCGCCAAAAATTTCTTTGCCTACCCCCCTGGAAAAGGTCAGGCCGGCCCTGGTGGTTCCCAAACTTTTTTGGGCTACCACCCCCTTCCCAGAAAAAATTTTACTCAGCACCCCCCTAGAAATTATTATTTTTTAATTTTAATAGCAATTAAACAGAAAGGTATATGTATTCATTTTTCTACCTTTTTCGTAAAATATAGTATAATCACAAAAACAATATGTTTGGGGGAGTATGGACAACGGATGATGGGATTTGCAGTACCTTCAGCCAATTCAGCTCTGACTTCCACAGACCAAGATCCCCATGAATGACAGATCTGCATCAAACGGCAATGCCTGCGCGGGGATCGCGCACTTGCGACTGTGTCCCTGCGAGTTGGAATCCCCGGGCAGGCGTTGCCGTGGAAACCGCAGCACGCACCTCCTTCCTCTCGTCAACCCTGCCCAAGGCGCAGTCCTGCGTATTGGCCTCTTTCTTCCAACGGGGACGTCCTCACAAGCGTGCGACCCTGCAAGTGGCAAGCCTGGCTCACGCCACCACCCCCTTACAGGGGTTCAGCGCCCCCCAAATTCTCCTGAGCTTCCCAGCGCCCCCTCTGATCGCCCCACCGCCCACCAGGGGGCGGTACCGCCCACTTTGGGAACCACTGCTTTAAGACAATGTTTCTCAACCTTCCTAGTGCCGCGACCCCTTAATACAGTTCCTCATGTTGTGGTGACCCCCAACCATGACATTATTTTTGTTGCTACTTCATAAATGTACTTTTGCTACTGTTATGAATTGCAACGTAAATATCTGATACGCAGGACAGATTTTCATTCACTGGACCCAATTTGGCACTAGTGGCTGTGGAATGGGAAAATACAATTATCCTAAGCTACTGGGTTGCTGTGAGTTTTCTGGGCTGTCTGGCCACATTCCAGAAGCATTCTCTCCTGACATTTCTCCCACATCTAAGGCAGGCGTCTTCAGAGATTGTGAGCTCTGTTGGAAACTAGGCAAGTGGGGTTTATATATCAGTGGAACAATGATCAGTGTGGGAGAAAGAACTCTTGTCTGCTTGAGGCAAGTGTGAATGTTGCAATTGGCCATCATGATTAACACTGAATGGCCTCGCAGCTTCAAAGCCTGGCTGGTTGCTGCCTGGGGGAATTCTATATATATCTATGTAATGTCCAGGGTGGGAGAAAGAGCTCTTGTCTGCTTGAGGCAAGCCTGAATGTTGCAGTTTGCCACTTTGATTGGCATTGAATAGCCTTGCAGCTTCAAAGCCTGGCTGGTTGCTGCCTGGGGGAATCCTATCTATCTATATCTATATCTATATGTAATAATGTCCAGGGTGGGAGAAAGAGCTCTTGCCTGCTTGAGACACGTGGGAATGTTGCAATTGACCACCTTGATTGGCATCGAATGGCCTTGCAGCTTCAAAGCCTGGCTGGTTGCTGCCTGGGGGAATCCTATCTATCTATATCTATATCTATATAATGTCCAGGGTGGGAGAAAGAGCTATTGCCTGCTTGAGACAAATGGAAATGTTGCAATTGACCACCTGGATTAGCATCGAATGGCCTTGCAGCTTCAAAGCCTGGCTGGTTGCTGCTTAGGGGGCAATCAAAGAAGAACGGAGTGGTAATATATGCTAAAGAATCATTAAACCCATCACTAGCATTTAAAGACACAGAGGGAAGAATGGTCGGGATCATGATCAAAGTTCAAGGGAAATCAGTTTTTTAGCACCCGACAGGTGCTAAATCAAAATTATCCGTCACCTGAGGAACCAGATAGATAGTCAGTCCTTTGATGAACTGATTATTGCGGGGGACTTTAATGGGGTCATGGATACAGAGTTGGATAAATCAGGAAAAAAAACAAAAGGGAAGGGTCCCAATATGGGACAATTACCAATAATGATGACTAAAGTGAGAGAGGATTATAATTTGACAGACATTTGGAAAAGCAGAAACCCAAGGGAAAGGGATTACACCTTTTTCTCTCACCGCCATCAAACGTGGTCGCGCATTGATATGTTTTGGGTTTCAAAGATATTGGCAACGCAGGTGAGGACGACAAAAATTTGGCCTAGAACACATTCTGATCATGGCCCCCTCACTATGACGATAGGCATGAAAAAGAAGAGGAGAAATTGGAAATTAAATGAATCCTGCTTAGAAATGATGAGGATATAGAAACAAACAGAAAATTGATTAAAGAATTTTTTGAACTTAATGATCTGGGTCAGACATCACTGGAAACCCTCTGGGACGCTAGTAAGGCGGTCATGAGGGGAATTTTATTCAACAAGGGATAAGACGGAATCGACAGAGAAACGAGAAAGAGAATCGCCTGAAAGAGGAGTTGATGCTGAAAGAACGTCAACTGAAACGGCAACCGGAAAATAAGAAGTAGGGCTGGTTGATCCAAGAAAAAAATGTTTTGAAACTCGTTTCGGATCTAATTGTAACTGTCATTTCGGATTATGTGGACTTCCGAAAAATTTCCGATAAATTTCGGAATTGATTCGAAAGTATTTCCAAAATTCGGAAGTCTTCGGAAATGGCGTTTGCTTTCAAAAATGGGCAAAAAAATCAGCAGAAGGGAGAGTCAGCTATTAGCCATCAGCCATTGAGCAATCAGCAAGAAAATTCAGAAATGACGTCCCAAATTCGGAATTCCAAAATTTGGAATTTTGGATTTCGGAATTCCAGTTGGAAGGATTGCTCTCGAAATTGCTTAAAAAGTCGGAAGTATCCGAAAAACTGGGTTGGATTAAATAAATATTTGTGTGTTCTTTGCAGGGCCGGATTAGCGGCCTGTGCCACCCAAGGCCGCCCGGTCTAAATGCCGCCCCCCCGGGCGGGGTCTCTTGCGGGGGGCGGGGCCGACGTGACGCACAAGGTGCCGCCGGAAGTCCCGCCCCTAGGGCGACTCATACGTCTTCCCCCACTGCCGCTGCGCTTGCACCGGCGCACCTCCTCCCTTCACCGAAGGGAAGAGGTGGCGGGCGCCTCTCCTTGACGTGGCGGGCGCCACTCCTTGACATGGCGGGCGCCACTCCTTCCCTCAGTGAAGGGAGGAGGTGCACCGGTGCGAGCGCGGCGGCAGCGGGGGAAGCCGCGTGAGTCGCTCTAGGGGCAGGACTTCCAGCGGCGCTTTGTGCGTCACACCGGCAGTAGCTCCGCCCCTCCTCCCTTCAGTGAAGGGAGGGGGCGGAACCGGCGAGAAGGAGAAGGCGCCGCTGGAAGTCCCACCCCTAGGGCGCCTCACGCGGCTTTCCCCACCGCCGCCCCGCTCGTGTTTGGGGCACGAGCGAGCGGGGTGGCGGCGGCGAAAGCCGCGCTCGCACCAGCGCACCTCCTCCCTTCACTGAGGGAAGAAGTGGCGCCCGCTGCATCAATCGCCCTAGGGCGGCGGGACTTCCCCGGTTCCTTGTCCCGGGCGAGTGCCACTCCTTCCTTCACCCCTTCCTTCAGGGCCGGAAATGCCGCCCCCAAAATCCGCCACCCAAGGCCATGGCCTAGTCTGGCCTTATGGGTAATCCGGGCCTGGTTCTTTGTGGTAGATGAGATCAATGGAAGAGTCTTCCATAACAAACACACATGAGAAGGCAGACAGGGCAATACATTGGGAAAATCAATTAAAGCAGGGGTCGGGAACCTATGGCTCGGGAGCCAGGGGTGGCTCTTTTCATGATTGCATCTGGCTCTCCAGACCACCCTGGGCCTCGGTTTCCCAGCATGCAGCGAGGAGGAGTGAGGCAAATGTGCCGCAACTGCCGCTTCTGTGCAGCCATCGCTGCCTTTTCCTCATCACCCAATGGGTGCCAAGAAAACCCAGGCACTGGGAATGTGGCACAGCTGGCTGGGTGTCAGCTGCATAAGATCTCTACTGACCAGAAGGTCATGACTTCGAGGCCTGCCCGGGTCAGGGTGAGCTCTTGACCAATTTGTGTAGCTTGTTGTGGACCTTTGCAACCCGAAAGACAGTTGCGTCTGTCAAGTAGGAACCACTTTGTGGGGAGGCTAATTTAACTGATTTCTGGAATGTTAAATTGCCTCTATGTCTGTCTTATATATGTTGTATGTCAATGGCATTGAATGTTTGCCTCTATATGTGCATTGTGGGAAGGGCCGAATATAAGTGACGTAAATAAATAAATAAATAAATAGATAAATAAAAGATTCCCTTTCAGGCTAGCCTAAGTCAGAAATGACTCGAAGGCCAACAACAACAAACTCTCTCTCGGCATTACTTCGCTAACGAAGATTCTTAGGAAGGACTCATCCCACGCTTTTTACAAGTGCGTTGATGACTAAACAGGCCAATCTGAGATAGGCAAGTTTGGTTGCAGAAAGCACAGCAGAAAGACTCCTTGGGCGATGTTGTTTCCAAGTTGCGGTTCTTTCTGCGCTGTCGTTTCTCTTTGAGACCCATTCAGCGTGTCTTCTCGAAAGAGGCCGCAGCATTGTGGATAGTGCGTCTCCATGCCTCCTGATGTGAGGCCAGGGTGGACCATTGTTGGTGATCAATCTGGCTGAGCCTGAGATGTTGTTTCAGGGAGTCCTTATATCTCTTTTGGCGCCTCTCTTGCGCTGACCCGTGGCGAGTTCACCATAGAGTAGTATCTTTGGGAGGCGGTGGTCCTCCATCCTAGAAATGTGCCCTGCCCAGCGCAGCTGTGTTCTCAATAGCATGGCCTCAACGCTGGTGATCCCTGCTTGCTCAAGGACAGCAACATTAGTCACATAGTCGGCCCAGTGTATATTTAGGATTGTGCGAAGACAGCGCTGATGAAACCGTTCGGAGTCGTAGGTGTTGGCGATAGGTGACCCATGTTTCAGACCCATAGAGGAGAACAGACAGTATGATAGCTCTGTACACACTGATTTTGGTGCTTTGCCTCAGGTGCTTGTTGCTCCAGACTCTTTTGTGAAGCCTTCCGAATGCACTGTATGCCTTTGCTAATCTGTGATCTATCTCTTGATCAATCTTGGCATCTGAAGAGATGATGCTTCCCAGGTAGGTGAACTGCTGAATGGACTTAAGCACAGATGTGCCTATGCTGACGTGGGGATGATGGTGTTCTTCCTGTGGTGCGGGCTGGTAGAGGACTTCCGTTTTCTTCAGGCTGACTTCCATCCCAAACAGCTCTGCAGCTGTTGCAAAGCAGGATGCTAGGCGCTGCAGGGCTGCTTCCTAATGGGCGACAAGGGCAGCATCGTCTGCAACAAGCAGCTCCCGGACTAGATATGCTAAGAGAAAGGATATACACAAGATATCAGACTATTGAATGTATACATTATAGATTCAACACGCCCAAATTTATGGATGCTTGATAAAATCTGGGCTATATAGCCAGATAATCCAGATTATATTTTGGGACTCTGACTTTCAGATTGATATATCCTACTGTAGATTTTGCATGTGTGTTGTTTATACCCTAGCTTGGGTGACCTTGAGCGAGGTCACCCAATGGGTGCCAAGAAAAACCCAGGGATAGATTCCCTTTCAGGCTAGCCTAAGTCAGAAATAACTCGAAGGCCAACAACAACAACAACAACCAGAACAAAAACTACGCATTAGTCTGGCTATAAATCAGCAAGGGTTTCTGACTCCATTAAGCAAAACCGAACATTAAGCATTCAGTGCTCCTTACGTGGAATATACGAGCTTTTGTCGCTTGACTTTGACCCAGCGTTGTGCAGAGGTCCAGTCTTGGAAGTGTCTTGCACTCTGCGCATGCTTAGTAGGGCTGGTTGATCCAAGGGGGAAAAAAACGTTTCGGATCTAATTGTAGCTGTCGTTTCGGATCATATGGACTTCCGGAAAAAAATTCCGATAAATTTCGAAATTGATTCGGAAGTATTCCCGAAATTCGGAAGTCTTCAGAAATGGCGTCCGCTTTCAAAAACGGGCAAAAAAAAAATCAGCAGAAGGGAGGGTCAGCTGTTAGCCATCAGCCAATGAGCAGGGGCGGTCTTAAGGTAATTTCCAAAGGTAGGCGAACATTATTTTGGCGCCCCCCAAAAAAACATTATTTTGCCCCCCCAACATTATTTTAGCGCCCCCCCCCCCATTTTTTTAAGCGGTACCTTGCGTGCGCTCCTTCCATTCCTCCCGCGCGCCACCACTCCTTGCCCTGAGCAATTTGAAGGCCTTGAAGGCCCCTCCTCGCTTCCTGGTTCCCCTGCCAGCCCCACCCATGGGGCGTTGCAGAGGTGGGGAGCGCTCTCCCTGCCCTGTGCAGCGCCCCACGGGAGGGGCCGGCAGCGGGCACCAGGAAGCGCTAGGAGGCCTTGAAGGCCCCTCCTTGCGCTTCCTGGTTCCCCTGCCGGCCCCTCCCATGGGGCGTTGCAGAGGGGCGGGCAGGGGCCGGCAGCGGGCACCCTCCCCCCCCTGCCAGCCCCCATGGGGCGTGGGAGGGGCCGGCAGCGGGCACCAGGAAGCACTAGGAGAGGCCTTCGAAGGCCCCTCCTTGCGCTTCCTGGTTCCCCCTGCCAGCCCCTCCCATGGGGCGTTGCAGAGGGCGGGCAGGGGCCGGCAGCGGGCACCCTCCCCCCGTGGGAGGGGCCGGCAGCGGGCACCATGAAGCACGAGGAGAGGCCTTGAGGCCCCTCCTTGCGCTTCCTGGTTCCCCCTGCCAGCCCCTCCCATGGGGCGTTGCAGAGGGCGGGCAGGGGGGAGGGCCGGCAGCGGGCACGGGCCTTCGAAGGCCTCTCCTAGCGCTTCCTGGTTCCCCCTGCCAGCCCCTCCCATGGGGCGTTGCAGAGGGCGGGCAGGGGCCGGCAGCGGGCACCCTCCCCCCGTGGGAGGGGCCGGCAGCAGGCACCATGAAGCACGAGGAGAGGCCTTCGAAGGCTCCTCCTCGCTCTGCAATGCCCCGCAGGAGCGGTGGCGCCCGGCGGGCGGGAATTCGCCCCACTACAAGATGGTGCCCTAGGCAGCGGCCTACTTGGCCTATGTCTGGGACCGCCCCTGCCAATGAGCAACACAATCAGCAAGAAAATTCGGAAATGACATTCAAAATTCTGAAATTCGAGATTTTGGAATTCCTGTTGGGAAGGCTGTTCTCGAAATTGCTATAAAAAAAGTCGGAAGTATCCGAAAAACTTCCGAAATTCAGGCATATCCGAAATTGTAGAACAGCCCCAATGCTTAGAGATGTATATATTGGAAAGCAACAAGAGCCACACAGTCTCCGCAATGGAAGGTCGACCTCCCTCCATCTCCTGGCAGGCAGACCAGTGTGTTCTGTTCTCTCCTCCTCCTCCGCACACATGCATCCCTTCCTTCCTTCCCTCTCTTCCAAGCCTTTTTTCCCAGGCCTTAATGGGGTGATGAATTATGCATGGCTGCCCCTTCCTCCAGCTCCGTCTCTGGGGGAAAGCAGAGAAAGAGGGAGGGGGAGAGCTTCACATCTTCATGGTGACCTACATTTTGATTTCTCTCTCTTTTTTTCTCCCCACCCTTTGCATCGCTTGCGTTTGCGTTTGTGGGTCCAAAGCGCAAGCAAGGTCTCGGCCTTTTGCGGCCACCCACCGCCATGCCTTCCCTCGCCTGTGTCCGACAGTCTTTGCATCGCAATGGCTGCTGAACAGCACCCAGGCGGTTTGTGGTTTGCATGGGGTGAGGCTGGAGCTGCTTCTTGCTTCGGGGCGCCTTTAATTCAGTACAAGGGAGAAGAAAAATCCATGCGCCGCCGACTGATATCCAGGCGTGGATTCCACCGCTGCAGCAGGCGACTTCCTTTCTCAGAGCATCTATCGCAACCTCTCTGCCTAGATTTAGGAGGCTGTGCAGAGTCGGTCCCGAGAAATATAATTCAGGGGAAGCCACGAGGGAGCTCTAAGAAAGGATCTTGCACGGAATCCAAATTGGATTGGGATTGGGACAAGAGGTTTGAAGGCAATATACAGTGGCTGTCGCTGCATTCGCAGAGCCTATTTTGGACATTGCCGCTTCCAGGAGCGTAGAAGCAATTTATTGTTGTTATTATTTATTTACAGTATTTATATTCCGCCCTTCTCACCCCGCAGGGCACTCAGGGCGGATCACAATGCACATATACATGCCATAGATACACAACATATTTAGACAGATATACAGAGGCTATTTAACTTCCAGCTTCATGAGGGTATGCTTTGAATTCCAGCCACCGGGGGAGCTGTTGCTTCACCATCCAGCCAGGCTTTGAAGCTGCTAGGCAGGGCCGTAGCCAGGATTTTGATTCGGGGGGGGGGGGGGGATGTTTGGTTCGGGGGGGCTGAGACTGGGTGGAACAGGGTCTACCCTAGCAAACCTTTTGTATTGTTATCCCAATAACCCCATGAATGTGGGATATAATGAGCATGGTGATCAGATCATGATATGAATAAACATAACAGTTAAAATAATGTACCAGTAAGGCCTTTTCGCGGACCACCCTGAGAATTTCGGGGGGGGGGGGCTGAAGCCCCCTTAGCCCCCCGGCTACATGCCTGCTGCTAGGCCATTCAATGCTAATCAAGGTGGCCAATGGCAACATTCACACTTGCCTCCATGGTCCACCCTCCTCCAAACTGCACCAGGATGTAGAGTGGGTCATGGAGGCTCTGTGTGCCAAGTTTGGTCTTGATTAGTCATTGGATGAAGGTCGCAGTGGTCTTGGGAGGTGAGTAGAGGTACTTCAACTCCCATCATCCTTGGTCCATCCTCCTTCAAACTGCAGCAGGATGTAGAGTGGGTCATGGGGGCTCTGTGTGCCAAGTTTGGTCTTGATTAGTCATTGCATGAAGGTCGCAGTGGTCTCGGGAGGTGAGTAGAGGTACTTCAACTCCCATCATCCTTGGTCCATCCTCCTTCAAACTGCAGCAGGATGTAGAGTGGGTCATGGGGGCTCTGTGTGCCAAGTTTGGTCTTTATCTGTCTTTGTTGGGGGCTGCAGTGCTCTGTGGGAACAGAAGGGTTGAAAAGTACTACAAATCCCATCATCCATTGTCCATCCTCCCCAAACCCCACCAGGATGTGAAGGTGGTCAAGGGGGTTATGTGTGCCAAGTGTGGCCTCGATCAGTCATTCGATGGGGGTTGCAGCAGTCTCGGGAAGTGAGTGGAGGTACTTCAAGTCCCATAATCCATGGTCCACCCTCCTCCAAACTGCAGCAGGATGTAGAGTGGGTCGTGGGGGCTCTGTGTGCCAAGTTTGGTCTATTTCGGTCTTTGTTTTGGGCCACAGTAGTCTCTGGGAACCAAAGCGCTTGAAAGTACTACAATTCCCGTAATCTGTGGTCCACCTTGCCCAAACAGCACCAGGACGTAAAGGGCATCATGGGGGCTATGTGTGCCAAGTGTGGTCCAGGTCCGTCACCCATGCTGGTGACAGTAAGTGAGTGAATGTATTTCAACTCCCATCATCCTTGGTCCATCCTTCAAACTGCAGCAGGATGTAGAGTGGGTCATGGGGGCTCTGTGTGCCAAGTTTGGTCTTTATCTGTCTTTGTTGGGGGCTGCAGTGCTCTGTGGGAACAGAAGGGTTGAAAAGTACTACAAATCCCATCATCCATTGTCCATCCTCCCCCAAACCTCACCAGGATGTGAAGGCGGTCAATGGGGTTATGTGTGCCAAGTGTGGTCTCGATCAGTCATTCGATGGGGGGTCGCAGCGGTCTCGGGAAGTGAATGGAGGTACTTCAAGTCCCATAATCCATGGTCCACCCTCCTCCAAACTGCAGCAGGATGTAGAGTGGGTCGTGGGGGCTCTGTGTGCCAAGTTTGGTCTGTTTTGGTCTTTGTTGGGGGCCACAGTGGTCTCTGGGAACCAAAGTGCTTTAAAGTACTACAAATCCCGTAATCCGTGGTCCACCTTGCCCAAACTGCACCAGGATGTAAAGGGCATCATGGGGGTCATGTGTGCCAAGTGTGGTCCAGGTCCGTCACCCGTGCTGGTGACAGTAAGTGAGTGAAGGTACTGCAAGTCCCACCATCCATGGTCCACCCTGATCCGTCTTTGGTGTGGGCCACAGTGCTATAAGGAAGTGAGTTAAAGTACTGCAAGTCCCACCATCCATGGTCTACCCTCCTTCAAACTGCACCAGGATGTAGAGTGGGTCTTGGGGGCTCTGTGTGCCAAGTGTGGTCTTGTTACATACAAACATTCTCTTTTATAATAGATATAGATGTAGATAGTAAAGGCACCCTGGTGATGCAGTGGGTTAAACTGCTGAGCTGCTGAACTTGCTGATTGAAAGGTTGGTGGTTCGAATCCAGGGAGTGGGGTGAGCTCCCGCTGTTAATCCCAGCTTCTGCCAACCTAGCAGTTCGAAAACATGCAAATGTGAGTAGATGAATAGGTACCGCTTTGGTGGAAAGGTAACACCGCTCCATGCACTCATGCTGGCTACATGACCTTGGAGGTGCCTGTGGACAATGCCGGCTCTTCAGCTTAGAAATGGAGATGAGCACCAATACCCAGAGTCAGACATGACTTTACCTTTACTATAGATACTAGCAAGCTTTCTATAGTAAAGGTTCTGCACTTTAGATTTAACACTGCTCGATGTTACTTGAACTGCCTTGACGCAATGCTGTGAATCCTGGGAGCTGTAGTTGAGTGAAGCACCAGCAGCCTTGCAAAAAGAGTTATACCAGTCGTAGATTCTGGAAGTTAAGAGTCCAAAAAGTATAATATGGTGAATGTTTCCTGGGCTCCTTGAAGGCTGAGGTTGACGTATTGGAAGGATCAGGGTTGGGTCAAAGAGGAGCCTAGAGCAGTGTTTCCCAACCGCTGTGCCGCTGCACACGAGTGTTCCGTGAGCGATCATCAGGTGTGCCGTGGAAGAACCGACCACCCCGCCAGGAGTCATCTGCGCAGCCTGCCTCTCTCTCTGTCTCTCCGTCTGTCTCTCCGTCTGTCTGTCTGTCTGTCTCTCTCTCTCTCTCTCTGGGGTGCCAGCAGGGCCAATCAACGCCGGCCAAGAAGCAAGCCCCGCCTCTCTAAGGGTCTCCCGCCCAGCACCACCATGTTTGTTCAGGGCGCAAGTCCCGAGAGAGGGGAGGAGAGGGGCCTCGGCTTCCTGGAGAAGCGGTTGGTTGGAGGCTGAGGAGGGGAAGGGGCCGGGCGACGCCTTTCCCTGTGAGGTCACTTCCGGAGGAGGCGGAGAGCTTCCGGAGAGGAACGTTGGGTCTTGTTTTCCTCTCAGCTGGCTCAGGATTCCTTCGGGCTTTGGGGCCGAGGCGGCTCCCGGGCCTCCTCCCTTCTTCCTCTCCTGGCCTGGGCTCTGCCTCGGCCTCTCCTGCTCTCAGGCCTTCTTCCTTCTTTCCTTCCTTCCTTCTTTCGTGGTCTGCCTCTCGGCTTTGAAAGGGAGCGGCCTGCCCCTGCGCCTCCCTCCCTGCCTGCCTGAGGGAAACTCAAGTGAGCAGCGGCCTTGAAGCACCGAGTGGTGATGATAGGGCAGTGTCGGCCCAGACGACCCAGTCCGAATCACACAAGGCGGGATATCTATGTCCGAAGCACACTAGGCGGGATATCTATGTTGTGTTCATCGAAACAGGCCCAGGTTTCACACTGAGTGTATAAATACATTTAAAAACATATTAACTATATGTATTACTGTGTTAGAGTGTCATTTTGTGTCATTTTGGTTGGTGGTGTGCCCCAGAATTTTGTCAATGTAAAAAGTGTGCCACGGCTCAAAAAAGGTTGAAAAACACTGATCTAAGCCATTAATGATGATGATAATAATAATAACTTTATTTTTATACCCTGCCAATCATCTCCCCTTGGGGACTCAGAGCGGCTTACGAGGGATGAGCCCAAAGACAATTAAAACAACAAAAAACACAATTTAAAACATCAGTAAATGCAATAACAACATAATTATACACAATTCCATTGTTGCAAGAGTTCAGGATGCTCTTTGATTGTGTGTTAACTATAAATCCCAGAAACTGTAACTCCCAAACGTCAAGGTCTAGTTTCCCGAAACTCCATCTGTGTTCACATTTGGGCATATTGAGTATTCATGCCAAGTTTGGTCCTGATCCAACATTGTTTGAGTCCACAGTGCTCTCTGGATATAGGTGAACTACAACTCCAAAACCCAAGATCAACGCCCACCAAACTCTTATAGTATTTCCTCTTGGTTATGGGAGTTCTGTGTGGGAAGTTTGTGTCTTTCTGCCATTCCTGCCAGGATATCTATGTTGTGTTCTTCGAAACAGGCCCAGGTTTCACACTGACTGTATAAATACATTCAAAAACATATTAACTGTATGTATTACTGTGTTAGAGTGTCATTTGGTGTCATCTTGGTTGGTGGTGTGCCCCAGGATTTTGTAAATGTAAAAAATGTGCCACGGCTCGAAATGGTTGAAAAACACTGGCCTAGAGCAGGGGTGCTCACACTTTTTCAGCATGGGAGCTACTGATTAAAAAACCAAGTCCCAAAGATCACCTACCCAGAAATGTAAAACGTATAACTATTTTCTTATTTATTTATTTATTTATATTTATTATTCATTTTTATGTACTACTCCTTCTGGCAGGCTCGGGGCAGTTTACATAAAATGAAGTTATAAAACATCAACATTTCAATTTAATAACAACAATATAAAACAGAGCATAAAAATACATCCAACCACCCCATTTCTCCCACACTGCCATATTACCACACATATTATCAGCCAGAAAGTAAGAAGAGAGGCTTTTGAACTGCAAGGCCATTTAATACTCAGCAAGGTAAACAAAGGGGCATGCAAAAATACATCCAACCACCCCATTTCTCCCACATTTCCATATTCCCCAACATATATTTCTCAAGGAACAAAGCAAGCAGAGAGGCTTTGGAGCTAAAAAGCCATTTTTAAACATTAAAAATAAACAAAGAGACATGCCACAGAACAATCAAGCACCCACCCCAAAGTAAAAAGACCGACCTTTGAGATGTGGTATGGAAATGACCCCAAAGCGTCCTTCTCCTCCTCCTCCGTCGTTGCTCCTATTTCCACGCCGCCAGCATGCGTGCCGCCTCCAAGAGCTCACGAGAAGTCCGAGAGGCAGAATGGGCGCTTCTGCACATGCGCGCGGGGCCAGCCATGCATCGCGTCATCCAGGCCCGCCCCCTTTGGTCTCCTACGACTCTGAGTGGCTGGAGAAGGATGGAGGGAGGAGGAGGAATCCAAAAGAGGGGGCCCATTCTGCCTCTTGGACTCTGGAGCTTTTGGAGGCGGCGCGTGAGCAGGGAGCGGGGAGGAGCAACGACAGAGGACTTCTTTGCAGCGTGCAGGGGCGCGTGAAGAGGACCAACAGCAAAAATCCTGGTCAGGTGCCTGAAGATCACCAGGATGAGGCCCGAAGATCACCCTGGTGATCGCGATCACCATTCTGAGCACCCCTGGCCTAGAGCATCTCGTAGTGGAGGGACTTGATTCCGGTTTAATGCAATCAGTACTTTGGTCATAATATAGTTATAATTATACGTTTCCATCCCGCCCGGCTGGTGCTTTTCATGGGAGCTGTAGTCCATCCGGAGGCTGCCAGTTTGTGGAAAGGATGATATAGACCTTTCAAAACACTCCGAGAGCCAAAGAGAGCTCAACAGCAATGTCAGAATCAATAACCGGCAATCTAAGCCCGGCCTAAAAACCAAGAGTTCAAAAGCCAGCAATTAAATATTCAGTGCCTGCAATTTAAAAACACTGAAATATAGCAACTGCAATCATCCCAATTAAAAGCTGCCTGAGAGGAAAGCTTTATATTTTTTCCAACTCGATCACCCAGATTCAAAGGGTCACATCCCTGACAGCAGCAAGAATGAGCTCGGAAGGGGAAAAAATACATCTTTGGGACCGCAAAGACGCAGGAATTTGAGGAGTTGTGATACAAAGCCGCCATTTTTTAAATTATTATTTTTTCGGAGTCTTGGATTAGGGACCGTTTTCTAGGTTTATTCAGAATCTTCTTAATTCGGAATAAATTTGGATCAAATTCCTTTTTGAAGCGATTTCGAATCGATTTGGGAACCCGGAAATATCCCTAGGAACGTCGGCCTCTTGGAAGTTTGCTGTCCCCAGATAGTCCACCAACAGACCGGAAGTTGGGTATTCCTTCGGTCTCTTCCTCCGGCGTCTCTTCCGGCGCAGGCGCCTTCGTCTCTTCCGGTCCGGGTCCAAGAAGGAGGAAGAAGACCACCTCCCCTCGGCGTCCTCAAGGCCATCCGCCATGTTGCTCAGCCCTCCGAGCTCCCGACTTGCCGCCACTAGGTGACCACGACGTCGGGGACGGGGTCTCTGAGTACAGGCTAGGACCTCAGTAACGTCCAAAGGCGTCTGGTCTCTCCAGAGGCATCCTGCCGGCGCCAGGCATCTGGGCCGATCAACATCACTCCCGACCGGGCATGGACCACCAGCCACCGCCTCAGCACCCCCGTCACGGTTGGACGCAACGCAAGGATAACATGATTCCCAGGGATCCGCCGCCAGGGCCTAGGAGCCGGGTCCGACCACGAGCTCTCTGTCCTTCCCGCAAGGATAACATGATTCCCAGGGATCCGCCGCCAGGGCCTAGGAGCCGGGTCCAACCACGAGCTCTCTGTCCTTCCCGCAAGGATAACATGATTCCCAGGGATCCGCCGCCAGGGCCTAGGAGCCGGGTCCGACCACGAGCTCTCTGTCCTTCCCGCAAGGATAACATGATTCCCAGGGATCCGCCGCCAGGGCCTAGGAGCCGGGTCCGACCACGAGCTCTCTGTCCTTCCCGCAAGGGATAACATGATTCCCAGGGAGCCGCCGCCAGGGCCTAGGAGCCGGGTCCAACCACGAGCTCTCTGTCCTTCCCGCAAGGATAACATGATTCCCAGGGATCCGCCGCCAGAACCTAGGAGCCGGGTCCAACCACGAGCCCTCTGTCCTTCCCGGCCTCTAGGCGCCGTTCTCGCTCGGTGTCCTCCTTCTTGGCCGCCTTCATGACGACATCGTCCGAAGGAACTGTAAGTTGCTCATCCGAGCCTCCTGCTCTTCTTCGATGGATTTATCGACTGGAAAGTCCCAAGATTGATCCCAACACAGATCTGGGGATTCCTGCCGGAGAGGGTCTGGGGTGGAGACTCTGGGGTCAGACTGCAGATCATGGGGTTGGGAAATGTTCAGTTTCATTAGTAAATCACCGAAATATTTTAGGCAAAGTAACAGCCGTTGGTATTCTCTGTATAGTTATTCCATAGTTGGTTGATCTGGCCTCCCGGAGCGCGGCACTGGGTCGGGCCCATTCAGGCTTCCATATGCTGCCGCCATGGCCGAGCTCCTCCAACTCGGAAATGCCTGGTCCTTCAATTTCATAGTTCTTAGAATTTTGGCTGTTGTCGCGGTCACTGGTCACAGGACCCAGTGTCCCTCTGACGAACACCTCTCCGGCGTTGACACCCATCCTGGCATCGCCTTGAGTCGACTGTCTGGTGGCAATGTCATATCATTCTTTAACCTCTTGGGCTGTTGATGATGGCTATCAACTGTATTTCTCAGTTGAGGATCAGACTCAACTACTCCTAGGTCAATATTGTGTCTTTGGCATGCCCGGATTACCCATAAGGCCAACGAGGCCATGGCCTAGGGGCGCAAGCCGAGAGGGGGGGGGTGCAGATCACGGACCAAAAAAAACCAAAACTGGTCTGCGCCCCTCTTTCCCCCTTTCTCAAGCCCCTCCTCGCTCCTTCTCCCGGCAAAGTCTCTGCTCTCTCTCTCTCTCTCTCTCTCTCTCTCTCTCTCTTTCTCGTGTGCTCTCTCTCTCGCGCGCGCGCTCTCTTTCTCTCTCTTTTCTCTCTCTCACTCTCTCTCTTGCTCTCTCTCTCACGTGCGCTCTCTCGCTCTCTTTCTCTCTCACTCTCTCTCTTGCTCTCTCTCTCTCTCTCTCTCTCTCTCTCTCTCTCTCTTGCTCTCTCTCTCGCGGCTCTCTCTCTCGCTCTCTCTCTCACTCTCTCTCTCACGTGCGCTCTCTCTCTCTCTCTCTCTCTCTTGCTCTCTCTCTCGTGTGCTCTCTCTCTCTCACTCTCTCGCTCTCTCTCACTCTCTCGCTCTCTCTCACTCTCTCGCTCTCTCTCTCACGTGCGCGCTCTCTCTCTTTCTCTCTCTCTCTCTCTCTTGCTCTCTCTCGCTCTCTCTCGTGTGCTCTCTCTCGCTCTCTCTCTCACGCTCTCTCTCTCACTCTCTCTCTCTCTCACTCTCTCTCTCTCACTCTCTCTCTCACGTGCGCTCTCTCGCTCTCTTTCTCTCTCTCACTCTCTCTCGTGTGCTCTCTCTCCCTCTTGCTCTCTCTCGCGCTCTCTCTCTCTCGCTCTCTCGCTCTCTCTCTCACGTGCGCTCTCTCGCTCTCTTTCTCTCTCTCACTCTCTCTCTCTTGCTCTCTCTCTCGCTCTCTCTCGTCTCCTCTCTCTCACGCTCTCTCTCTCACTCTCTCTCTCACTCTCTCGCTCTCTCTCACGTGCGCTCTCTCGCTCTCTTTCTCTCTCTCACTCTCTCTCTCTTGCTCTCTCTCTCTCTCTCTCTCGTGTGCTCTCTCTCTCCCTCTCGCTCTCTCTCGCGCGCTCTCTTGCTCTCTCTTGCATGCTGTCTCTCACTCTCTCACGTGCGCTCTCTCTCTCTTGTGCGCACCTTTGGAGCGAGTTTGCACCCGCTGCGCTCTCCCCAAGCCTCCCAACTCCTGAGGAGAGCTTCAGAGCACAGCGGAGCTGTCCAGCCGGTGGGAAGGGGGACCTTGGAGGTGGCGGGAGGTTGGCTTAAAGGGGGCGTAATTCCAAACTTTGGCCTAGGGCGCAAAAAAGTGTTAATCCGGGCCTGATCTGGCAGGCTCGGTCGGAGCACTCTCGGGAGCTGTTCCTCTACCGGCGCCATTTTGCAGTTGCTGAGCCCCACCCAGCTGGAGAAGGCCTGGGCTGCTGACTACTCACAAGGAGTCCTAAGAAGTAGGCTTCAGATGTTGAATGCCTCTTCACAGCAGGCACAGCAGACTCTTGCGAAGAGTCGGAAATGATTCAGCTTTCAAACCAGTGTGGATGGATTCCCTTCGTTTTCTTTCCCTCCCGTGTTAGACCTGGGGTGAGAGCCGTGTTTAACCCAGTTTGGCACACAGAGCCCCCGTGACCAGCAAAAAATACTGGAAGGATCTCGGAGAAATTCATGTTGATTTGGGGGAGTTGTAGTTCACCTACATCCAGAGAGCACTGTGAACCCAAACACCAATGGATCCGGACCAAATTAGGCAGACATGCCTCATATGCCGAGATTTGATTCCTGGAGCGGTTTGTAAGGAACTAACATTCCTTTCTGGGAGTTGTAGTTCACCCTCAAATAGAGAAACTGTGACCTCCACCAATGATGGACCTGGACCAAACTTGGTACACAGAACTCCCATGCCTAACTCAACCTACTGGATGAGTTCTGTGTGCCAAGTCTTACCATAGTGGGAGTTGCAGTTTACCCTACAGCCAGAGGGCACACTGAACTCCCCTCCCCCCCCATGATGCATCTAGAGCAGGGGTCGGGAACCTTTTTGACTCCGAGAGCCATGAAAGCAAAATATTTGGAAATTTATTTCAGTGAGAGCCATATAATAAGGCATGCAGAATTTGCAGGGCCATTCTGCAGGGAGGCACAACTGAAGCCCTCCCAACAGATGCCCGTCTGGCTCAAAACCCCTCCAGAACCCCCAAACCCCCAGTTAGCTGTGTTTTGTGTGCCTGGCAGGGGGTCACCTTCCTTCCTCTCCCAGCGGTCGACGGTGAAGGCGGCCCTGCGGTCGAGGTGGACAAGGGCTCGGTAGACCTGGCTCTGGGACTCCATGATCAGCAGCTCAATGTGGGCCCGCATCTCCTCGTGCCGCACCTCAGGCCACTCACCGGCGGCGCCATGAAGACCGGCAGCCCCCTTCTCCCTCTTCCTCCTCCTCAGGATTCCTCAACTCCATCTCCACCCGCCCAGCCCAGCCCAGCTGGCATTGTCGCCAGTGCTGTTGCCCCACGCTCCACGCCAGTGCCACCCGCCGCCTGAAAGGAGCAGAGGAGAAGCCCAGCCCATGGTGCCTCAGCTCCTGGGCTCCTAAGCGGCCTCTCTCTCTCTCCGGAAGGCCTCTTTCCCTCGTCAACAGGCCTCGGTGCTTGGCTCCTTCGGAAGTGGCAGAAGGAAGAGAAGGAGCCAAGTGGAATGCTGGGGCCTGTTGAAGAGGGAAAGAGGAGGCCTTCCGGAGAGAGAGAGAGAGAGAGAGAGAGAGAGAGAGCCTCCCTCCTCCGGAAGTGAGCTCACATGGCGACCCCAGGAGACCCATAGAGAGGTGGGGCTTCTTCGCGGCAGTCGAGTGACCCAGCACCCTCTTCCAAAGGCCTAGCGAGCCAGATGCAATCATCAAAAGAGCCACACCTGGCTCGCGAGCCATAGGTTCCCAACCCTTGATCTAGAACAGGGGCGGGCAAACTACGGCCCGGGGGCCGGATGCGGCCCTTTGGCCGATTCTATCTGGCCCTCCTAACGGCCCCAGCAAGCAGGCAGGCAGGCTCGCTCGCCTCTCGCCTCACCCGCCGCTCGCCTCGCCTTCTTGCCTGCGCGCCCTCTCGCCCACTCCAGCTCTCCCAGTGCCAGCAACAGCAAGACCTTGCTGTCGCCACGCTGGGACAGCCGGAGTGGGCAAGAGGGCATGGGGGCGAGGCAAGCAGCGAGCGGGGCAAGCAGGCGAGGCGAGTTCCGGGTGAGGCGAGCAGGCGGGGCGAGAGGGCGAGGCAGGCAGGCAAGCAGAGCGATCGACTGAGAGGGAGGGGGGGGGAGGAGGGGGCCAGGGAGGAGGGAGGGAGGCCAGTTGGGAGGAGCAAGCGCCGCTGCTGCCAGCATCCTTAATAAGTGAACTATACATCCCAGCAACTCCAACTCCCAAATGTCTATTTTCCCTAAATTTCCCCAGTGTTCACATTTGGGCATATTGAGGATTTGTGCCAAGTTTGGTCTTGAGTTTCCCATCCTTTCAATGGGGTTTGATCTCTTCCTTTTTCGTCACGAATCTCAAAGGCTCGCTGTCAGGAGGTTTTTAGAAAAGGTGGGAACAGGAAGTCATCGAGAGGGGGCCCCCATCCAGCCCAACCCCCAGGGATACACAATCAAAGCACCCCCGACTGATGGCCATCAAGCCTCTGCATAAAACTCTCCTGAGAAGGGGACGACAAGGAAGCATTATTTTATTTTAGTGGTTTTTATTATTATTGTATAATAATTTTATTATAATAATATAATAAATAATATCATATAATGTTATATTATAATTTCAATATACCGTGTTTCCCCGATAGTAAGACACCCCCGATTGTAAGACGTATCGGGGGTGTCAGGGGGGTCGGCTAATATAAGCCGTACCCCGAAAGTAAGCCGTACCTCGTCGCGCCGCCGCGCCGCCGCCGCAATCGGCCCGTCGGCTGCGGCACCTCCGCCAGGCGCACCTTTCTCTGCGTGCCTTCCTGCGCCGCCGGCTGCTGGTCGCAGTCGCCTAAGCGCCTGCTGCTTTGGAGCCAGCACGCTGGCTCCAAAGCAACAGGCGCGCTTGGAAGTGACTGCGACTGCGACTGCGACTGCAACTGCAACTGCGCTGACGGCAGCGGGCGCCGCGCCAAGCAGTCGCTTCCAAGCGCGCCTGCCGCATTGAGCCAGCAGACGTTCTGCGCCGCGGCGCAGACGGCGGCGCAGGAAGGCACGCGCGCAGAAAGGTGCGCCATGGAGGTGTGCCGCGGCCGATGGGGCCGGTTCGCGCGGGCGTGGCGGCGTGGGCGTGGCGGTGGCGGTGTGGGCGTGGCGACGGGGTATATCTTACTTTATATAAGACGTACCCCGAAATTAAGACGTAGTGGGACTTTTCGGGGGGAAAAGAAAGTAAGACGCTGTCTTACTTTCAGGGAAACACGGTATTATAATGTCTATATATATACTATAATATAATAATTATGATATTAATACTAATAATATATGAATATTTCTTGATATATTAATGTTAATATTAATGATGTGTAATATATAGTAAATATAGTAAGTGAATAAATAAATAAATAAATAATGTAGATTAGCATGTAGTTCCGCCTTTAGGTGCGGCCCTCCATAATATTTTTGGCTCTCATGTGGCCCCTTGGAAAAAATAATTGCCCACCCCTGATCTAGAGTGAACTTGCCCAACATAACAAACTTTAAGTACTGATGAAGTTTCTTGGGGTTAGCCTGGAATGATGGGAGTTGTAGTTCACCCACAACCTTATGCATTTTGTACAATTAGAAAATTGAATTCTTTTTTTTTTCTTTCAAATAACCTGGGCCTAGTTTGAAAAAAGGAAAAAGGAAATCCTTCCCTCTTGGTTTTAGATCAGGGCTGTCCAAACCCCTGTCCCCCTTGGTTTAGATAGCTGCCATTTTAAATTTTAAAAAATTCTAATTTTTTTTTTTTTTTTTAAATGGCAGCCGGGGGAGGGCGGGGGCAGGGAGGAGGAAGAGAGCTAGCTCCTCCTCCCTGCACTGCCCCCTCCGTCCCTCTCTCCACGCTGAAAAGGAGGAGTAGGCGGCGCCAAGGGCAGTGCATCACGCCAGGCCTGTGACGTTGCTGCCCTTGCGCCGCCTTCTGCCCCCACCGGCTCCCTGCCCCTAGGAAGGGGCGGGGGCGCCGGGAGGAGTAGGCGGCGCCAAGGGCAGCGCGTCATGCCAGGCCTGTGACGCGCTGCCGGGAGAATGACAGCTTTAGGAGAGGCGGGGCCTGGGCTGGGGTGGGGCCTGGAGGCGGGGCCTGGGGCGGGGCCTGGGGGGCGGGCCGAGCGGCCCCGAGGTCATCAGTGACCTCTATTCCGGCCCTGGACCCGGTAGAAGTTGGACAGCCCTGGTTTAGATACACAGAGCAAGGTTTAGGACAGATGAAGCTGTTACCTGCCGGCACCTCTGCTATTACCTTCCAGTTTGGCGCCATTTAGCACCCCATTTATTTTTATTGATCTCCTAATTAGCACTAAAATGGCTTCTTATGCCTACAGTGCTAATGTGGCTTTATTTTGTAAAAGTCACCTCTTTGTCCTTCCATTAAAAATCATTCCTGAGTGACTGTCTCTATCTGTGAGCTTAACAACTTCCCCCTTAACTGTCCTTCCAAAATTAAAAATCATTCCTGATTCAGATCAACCCCACCCTGTCCTTTTTCGACGGGAACTCCAAGTCTTAACATGGAGCTACAGAAACAACATGGAACAAGAGAACTGGCGGCCGCGCCTATTATGATATCCCACTTTTGCCGCTCACTATCGGTTTGCCATTCTTTCTCTTCGCATCAACCCTGTGAGGTTGGCCAGGCCGAGAGAGAGTCGAAAGGGGGGGGGGGGGTGTAGCTATGTGCAAAATCAAAACATGGCTTTTCTAATCCCAGTCTCAGCAGTTTCTGTAAAAGTCTTAATAGGAATCGACACATTAAAGCAGTGTTTCCCAACCTTTTTTGAGCCGCGGCACACTTTTTACGTTTACAAAATCCTGGGGCACACCACCAACCAAAACGACACTCTAACACAGTCATACATATAGTTAATATGTTTTTAAATGTATCCATACACTCAGTGTGAAACCTGGGTCTGTTTTGATGAACACAACATAGATATCCTGGCAGGAATGGCAGAAAGACTGAAAGTACTGAAAGGGTTTTCTTGGGAATTGACCTTGATGTTTTGGAGTTGTAGTTCACCTATATCCAGAGAGCACTGTGGACTCAAACAATGTTGGATCAGGACCAAACTTGGCATGAATACTCAATATGCCCAAATGTGAACACAGATGGAGTTTGGGAGAAATAGACCTTGACATTTGGGATTTATAGTTATCACACAAGCAAAGAGCATCCTGAACTCTTGCAACAATGGAATTGAACCAAACTTGGCATATTGAACTCTTACTGAAAGGGTTTGCTTGGGAATTGACCTTGAGTTTGGAAGTTGTAGTTCACCTACACCCAGAGAGCACTGTGGACTGAAGTAATGATGGATCTGGACCACACTTGAAATGAATACTCAATATGCCCAAATTTGAACGCAGATGGAGTTCAGGGGAAATAGACCTTGCCATTTGGGAGTTGTAGTTGCTGGGATTTATAGTTCCCCAACAATCAAAGAGCATTCTGAACCCCACCAATGATAGAACTGAGCCGAACTTCCCACACAAAACTCCCAGGTGGCTCTCTCCCTCTTCCACACCAGAAGGGAAGGCACTCACTCGGTCTGCGGTTGCCTGTCTTCCTTCTTTCCTGCGGTTCAAAAGAAGAAGCCGGTGGGCCTGCCACGGACTGCGCTCTTCACTTCTGCTTCCGTTCCCCGCCCTCCCTCGATTGGAGGCTGGCTGGGGAAACGGCCGAAAGAGGCGGCGCCTCGACCCCTTCTTCTTCGCCGCCGCCCGGCCCTTCCTCCTCGGCACACCAGGCATTTAATGGCCTCGCAGTTTCAAGTTGTGGCCTCTTACTGCCTGGGGGAAGCCTTTGTTGGGAAGTGATTATTTATTTATTTATTTATTTATTCCTGGTATTTATACCCCGTCACTTCTCTACCCCAAAAGACAGTAGCATCTGTCAAGTAGGAAATGCTAGTACCACTTATGCGGTAGGCTAAATTAACTAATTTACGACGCCATAAAATCTCCAGCAAACAAGCAAAAGAATGAGGAAGTACTCCCATCAGTGTCACAAATGAACGGTAAAGCGATAGCCCTTCTTTCCTCCATTCTCCCTCTTCCTTTCTTTCTCCCCTTCACCCTTTCCTTCTCCTTCTCTCCTTCCTTTTCCCTCCCTCTCTCCCCCTTCCTTCTTTCCTCCATTCTCCCTCTTCCTTCCTCTTCCTTCCTTCCTTTCTCCTCTTCACCCTTTCCTTCTCTCCTTCCTTTTCCCTCCCTCTCTCCCCTTCCTTCTTTCCTCCATTCTCCCTCTTCCTTCCTCTTCCTTCCTTTCTTTCTCCCCTTCACCCTTTCTTTCTCCTTCTCTCCTTCCTTTTCCCTCCCTCTCTCCCTTTCCTTCTTTCGTCCATTCTCCCTATTCCTTCCTCTTCCTTCCTTTCTCCCCTTCACCCTTTCCTTCTCCTTCTCTCCTTCCTTTTCTCTCCCTTTCCTTCTTTCCTCCACTCTCCCTATTCCTTCCTCTTCCTTCCTTCCTTTCTCCTCTTCGCCCTTTCCTTTCTCCTTCTCTCCTTCCTTTTCCCTCCCTCTCCCCTTCCTCTTTTACTCCATTCTCCCTCTTCCTTCCTTCCTCTTCCTTCCTTTCTTTCTCCCCTTCACCCTTTCCTTCTTCCTTTCCCCTCCCGCTTTCCCCTTCTTTCTTTCCTCCATTCTCCCTCCCTGTTCCTTCCTTCCTCTTCTAAGGAAGGGGAAGGAAGGAAGAGAATGGGGGAAAGAAGGAAGGGGGGAGAGGGAAGGAAAAGGAAGGAGAGAAGGAGAAGGAAAAGGTGAAGGGGAGAAAGGAAGGAAGGAAAAGGAAGGAAGGAAGAGGAAGAATGGAGGAAAGAAGGAAGGGGAGAGGGAAGGAAAAGGAAGGAGAGAAGGAGAAGGAAAGGGTGAAGGGGAGAAAGAAAGGAAGGAAGGAAGAGGAAGAATGGAGGAAAGAAGGAAGGGGAGAGAGGGAAAGAAAAGGAAGGAGAGAAGGAAAGGGTGAAGGGGGAGAAAGGAAGGAAGGAAAAGGAAGGAAGGAGGAGGAAGAATGGAGGAAAGAAGGAAGGGGAGAGAGGGAGGGGAAAGGAAGGAGAGAAGGAGAAGGAAAGGGTGAAGGGGGGGAAAGAAGGAAAGGAAGGAAGGAAGAGGAAGAATGGAGGAAGAAAGGGGGAAAGAAGGAAGGGGGGAGGAAGGAGAGGGAGAAAGGAAGGAGAGAAGGGAGAAAGAAAGGAAGAGGGAGAATGGAGGAAAGAAGGAGGGAAAAGAAAGGAGAGAAGGAAAGGGTGAAGAGGAGAAAGGAAGTGGAAGGAATGAAGAGGAAGAATGGAGAAAAGAAGGAAGGGGAGAGAGGGGGGAAAGGAAGGGGAGAAAGAAAAGGAAAGTGTGAAGGGGAGAAAGAAAGGAAGAGGGAGAATGGAGGAAAGAAGGAAAGGAAATGTCTTCCTGCCTTAAGAAGTCCTGTGTAACACTTGTTTTTACTGTTTTATGTAACTGTTGCGCTTTGAGGGGAGGTGCAAATTTTAATTGGTTGTATGTGAACCACCCCGAGCCTGGGGGAAGGAGGAAGGAAAAGGAAGGAAGAGGAAGAATGGAGGACAAGATCGAGGAAATATATAAATAAATAAATAAATAAATAAAAGGGAGAGAGGGAGGGGAAAGAAAAAGAAGGAGAATGAAAGGGTGAAGGGGGAGAAAGGAAGGAAGGAAGAGAAGGGAATGGAGGAAAGAAGGAAGAGGGAGGGATCCTGACCCCTGACCTGTTTGGTGGAAAGGAGGACAGGAGCGGAGATGGGCTTTCCCCTCAACTGCCCACTGACATCTCCTTCTCCGCCAATGAGTTCTCCTCCGAAGCCTCCAAGATGCTGTTGACAATTTCCAAGCTAATCAACACCTCTGACGGAGATGGATGGGTGGCGAAGCGGAGGGTGAGCAGATGGCTTGGGAGGCGATTTCTCCCCACCGACAAGCACCCTTTTCCCGGCGTTGTCTTTGCCGCTCCTTGAAACTGTTTGCTCAAAAGGCAGCCCAGTTGACATCGCTACGCGCCAACCCCGGAATTTGGGGAAACAGCGTTTTGGGAGGGAGGACAAGGAGCCATGAGAAGGCAGGATCCCCTATTACAGGCATAGGGAACCTACGGCTCGGGAGCCAGATGTAGCTCTTTTCATGATTGCATCTGGCTCTCCTCTTCCTTCCTTTCTCCCCCGTCACCCTTTCCTTCTCTCCTTCCTTTCCCTCCCTCTCTCCCCCTTCCCTCTTTCCTCCATTCTCCTTCCTCTTCCTTCCTTCCTCTTCTTTCATTTCTTTCTCTCCTTCACCCTTTCCTTCTCCTTCCTTCCTTTTCCCTTCCCTCTTCCTTGCTTCCTTCCTCCCTTTCCTTCCTTTCTTTCACCTTTCCTTTCCTTCTCCTTCTCTCCTTCCTTTTCCCTCTCTCCCCTTCCTTTTTCCTCCATTTTTCCTCTTCCTTCCTCTTTCTTTCTTTCCTTCCTTTCCTTCCCCTCCCTCCTTCCTTTTCCCCTCTTTCCTCCATTCTTCCCTCCATTTTTCCTTCCTTCCTCTTCTTCCTTTCCTTTCTCTCCCCTTCACCCTTTCCTTCCTTCCTTCCTTCCTTTTCCCTCCCTCTCCCCTTCCTTCTTTCCTCCATTCTCCCTCCTCCTTCCTTCCTCTTCCTTCCTTCCTTTCTCCCCTTCACCCTTTCCTTCTCTCCTTCCTTTTCCCCCTCCCTCTCTTCCTTCTTCCCTCCATTCTTTCTTCCATTCTCCCTCCTTCCTTCCCTCCCCTTCTTCTTCCTTTCCTCCCCCCTTCTCCCTTCCTTCTTCCTCTTTCTTCCTTTTTTCTCCTCCCTTTCTCCCTTCTCCCTTCTTTCCTCCATTCTCCCTCTTCCTTCCTTCCTATTCCTTCATTCTTTCCATCTCTCCTTTCTTTTTCCTCCATTCTCCCTTCCTCTTCCTTCCTTCCTTCCTCCCTCTTCTATTATTTTTCCTTTCCTTCTCCTTCCTTTCTTTTCACTTCCCCCTCTCTTTCTCCTTCTTTCTTTTCTTCTTTCCCCTTCATTATTTTACTTTTTCCTCACTCCCTTTCTTTTCCCTACCCTTTCATTTCCTCGCTTCCCATTTCCTTCTTTCCCCCCCTCCTTGTCTCCTGCTTTTCTTTTCTTACTTTTCCATAGTTCGTTCTTTTCTTTCTTCCTTTCCCCCTCTTTCCTTTATTTCCTCTGTCTTTCTTTCTTTCTCCCTTCCTTCCTTCCACCTTCTCTTCCTTCCCAGAGTCCTGAGCGTGACTTTTGCAGAGCCAGGTCTGAAGCGTCCCCTCATTCTGCCGGGGGAATCCTTTTCTCATCGTATGTACGTATAGACTCACATTTAGTTGAATTCAGTCTTGAAATATATTATATCTATTCTATGGCTCTCACTGAAATACATTTCCAAATATTTTGCTTTCATGGCTCTGGGAGTCAAAAAGGTTCCCGACCCCTGCCTTACTCCTTTCATTATTGGCTGCTACTTCCCTATTCGAATTCCCTTTTGAATCCCAGCTTATTGATTGATCTATGTATTGGATCCTTTTTTGAAGCCGCCCACTAGCCGAGGCTCTCCCTGGGTGGCGTGCCGTCTGCGAAAAAAGCGCAGAAGGCTTTTAAAATACAACAATGATACCCTAAAACAATGACTAAAGGAGACAGATATAGAACCGAGATACAGTTTGGCAGCGAAGGACGAAAACATTGCATCCCAGAAAAGAACTGAAAACATCATGCACAAAATCTTTGCGACAGTAAGGCGGGTCTTAAAATGGCCAGGAGAGTAAGAAAAAGGAACCAGAGATGGTTGCCCAGGGAGAAGGGCAAGGGACAACAACGACAACAACAACAACAACAACAGAATCCTAGAGTTGGGAGAGACCTCGTGGGCCATCCAGGCCTGGATTAACTCCTTTTGGCGCCCTAGGCCACACTTTGGAATTACCCCCCCAAACCAACCTCTACCGCACACACCCCCTCCTCCTCCTCCTCGCGGCACCGCGCGCCCTCCTTCCTTGAGTCAAGGAACGAGGGCGCGAGGAGGAGGAAGAAGGAAGGGAAGCCCCCGATCCCTCGCGGCGCACCCTCCTTTCTTGACTCAAGGAAGGAGGGAGTGAAGAGGAGGAGGGAGGGAAACTCCCAGGCCCTCGCGGCACACCCTCCTTCCTTGACTCAAGGAAGGAGGGCGCACCGCGAGAAGGAGGAGGCGGAGGGAATCCCCGCCCCCGGGGCCGCTGCCGGGCATGCGCAGCAGGAGGCTGTGATTGCCTTTGCCTCCTCCGCCATGTTCCTGGGTGCCGCGCATGCCCAGCAGCGGCCCGGGGGCTTCCCTCCGCCTCCTCGCGCCCTCCTTCCTTGACAAGGGGGCAGGGGTGATGGCGAGGGGGGTGCCATTCCCTACTCCCCCGCTCCCTCGCAGCGCTCTCCCCCCCGCCCTCCCCTGAGAGAGGGAGAAAGTCATCTCCATGCCGCGCGTTGCGGTTTTTTTTCAACATTTTTTTTGGTCTGTGTGAACTGCGCCCCCTTTGGCTTGTGCCCCTAGGCCATGGCCTAGGGTGGCCTAATCCGGGCCTGGGGCCATCCAGACCAACCCCATTCTGCCAAGAGGCAGGAAAATTACATCCAAAGCACCCCCAGCAGATGGCCATTCAGCCTCTGTTTCAAAGCCTCCAAAGAAGGAGCCTCCACCACACTCCAGGGCAGAGAGTTCCACTGCTGAACGGCTCTCACAGTCAGGAAGTTCTTCCTAATGTTCAGATGGAATCTCCTTTCTTGTATTTTGAAGCCATTGCTCCATTGCGTCCTAGTCTCCAAGGCTGCAGAAAACAAGCTTTCTCCCTCCTCCCTAGGACTTCCTCTCACATGCTTATACATGACTATCATGTCTGTTCTCAGCCTTCTCTTCTGCAGGCTAAACATGCCCCGCTCTTTAAGCCGCTCCTCATAGGGCTTGTTCTCCAGACCCTTGATCATTTGAGTCGCCCTCCTCTGGACACATTCCAGCTTGGGCAAGGGATCCGTCCTGGGTTTTATTCCAAAACCAGCTTGGGGACCCGGCGGTGCCTGGATTATTTGAGAAACGTATTAGTTGGTCTTTTGCAGTTATTTATGTGGGTCGCAGTAGTGTCAAGAAGTTAGTGAAGGCACTGCGAGTCCCATCACCCATGGTCCACCCTCCAAACAACACCAGGATGTAGAGTGGTCATGGTGGCTCTGTGTGCCAAGTTTGGTCTCAATTAGTCATTGGATGAGGGTCGCAGTGGTCTCGGGAAGTGAGTGAAAGTACTTCAAGTCCCATCATCCATGGTCCATCCTCTAAACTGTACCGGGATGTATAGTGGGTCATGGGGGCTGTGTGTGCCAAGTCTGGTCTCGATCAGTCATTGGATGAGCGGTTGCAGCGGTCTCGGGAAGTGACGGAAGGTACTGCAAGTCCAATCATCCATGGTCCCCCCCCCTCTCCAAGCTGCACCAGGATGTAGAGTGGGTGATGGGGGCTCTGTGTGCCAAGTGTGGTCTTTATTGGTCTTTGTTGGGGGCCGCAGTGGTCTGTGGGAACAGAGGTGTAAAACTACTACAAATCCCATCATCCTTTGTACACCCACACCCACCCCCTGAACCTCACCAGAACATGAAGGCGGTCAAGGGGGTTCTGTGTGCCAAGTTTGGTCTCGATCAGTAATTGGATGAGAATCACAGCAGTCTTGGGAAGTGAGTAGAGGTACTTCAAGTCCCATCATCCATGGTCCCTCCTGCTCCAAAGAGCACCAGAATGTAGAGTGGGTCATGGGGGTTATGTGTGCCAAGTTTGGTCTCGATCAGTCATTGGAAGAGGGTTGCAACGGTCTCAGGAAGTGAGGGAAGGTACTGCAAGTCCCATCATCCATGGTCCGCCGTCTTCCAAACTGCAGTAGGATGTAGAGGGGGTCATGGGGGCTCTGTATGCCAAGTTTGGGCTTCTCCAGTCTATGTTGGAGGCCGCAGTGGTCTGTGGGAACCGAAGGGTTTAAAGGTACTACAGATCCCATCATCCTTTGTCCGTCCTCCCCCAAACCTCACCAGGACGTAAAGGGGGCCATGGGGGTTATGTGTGCCATGTTTGAGCCAGGTCCGTCAGCCGTGCTGGTCACAGTGGCCTGTGAAAGTGGCAGCCAATCAGAACGCTGCCACATATCCCTCTGCATACATACATACACACAGACTTCTTGACCCGCCCTCGTATTAAGCATTCTGAATTCCACCAAGGATGGGATTGAACGAAAATACTGGAAGGGTTTGATAGGCATTGACCTTGAGTTTTGGAGTTGTAGTCCACCTATATCCCCAGGTTGAGAAACACTGCAATAGATGGAATCGGAAATGGTGACCCAGAAGCAACTCGATCCCGAGGGCACTTCGTTTGAACAGGTCAGGGAACTCGTGTCCAAAGGCGAAACCATTCCGCGCACTCTCTGTCTCCTTGGCGTCGATTCGATTTGCATTATCGCAGTTTGGATAATCAAGGGGCCTTAAGGCTTGCGCTTGTTGTTTTATTTATCGTATTTACCCTGTTTATCTTATTTATTTATAGCTTTCCTGCACACCGCTCGCAGGGACCGTATTCCCAAAGTGATCCATAACAAAAAAAAAAGGGGGGGTGGCATCATTAAAGCCCCATTTTGGGAAACCAAACACCCTCAAAGGCCATAGGAAAGGGATGACGAAGAGCCATTTTGGTCCATATAGTCTGTAATTGTAACTCGGTGCCTGTTTTCTCCCCTGATGGTGGGGAGACTCTCTTAGGGTAGCTGATGAGAGTTTGCGTCCAAGGAGCTTCGGGGCGTGCCGAAAACGCAGACGCCGAATGATGGATGGGTGAGCCGGCGGCGGAGGGCTGGGTGGCCGGGAGACGGATGAGCCTGTCCTCACCCTTATCCCTCTCCGTCCATCATTCCTTCCTCTCCTCCTCCCACCCAATCTCTCTTTTGCAGCAGAGAGGGGCCGAACCTGGCGAGGCCCAGGTAGAGATTGATGGCCCGGGAGGAGGGAGCGGCGGCACTTGGGCGCAGAAGGATAGGGACCAGAGGAGAAGGCCATTTTGGAGAGATAACCGTCGTGTAGTGCAGTGTTTCCCAACCTTTTTTGAGCCGCGGCAAACTTTTAACATTAAAAAAAATCCGGGGGCACACCACCAACCGAAATGACACGAAACGACACTCTTAACACAATAAAGAACGGCTGGGGGATGGTGGCCTGCTGGGAGCAGCTGCTGGGAGTGATGAAGCCGGGGAGAGGGGGAGGAGCCAGCCAGATCACCAACAATGGTCCACCATGCCCCGCCCCTCCCCCCGGCTTCAGCTCTCCCAGCAGCTGCTCCAGCCTTGAGGGGACAATGCCAAGCCAGCAGTGGCAGAGCCAGCACAGTGCTGGCTTGGCAGTGTCCTCTCAAGGCTGGAGAAGCTGTGGAAGAGCTGGAGCCGGGGGGGGGACGGAGCCAAGCTGTGCCATGCCCTCCCCCAGCTTCAGCTCTCCCACAGTTTCTCTAGCCTTGAGGGGGCAATGGCAAGCCAGTGGTGGCAGAGCCAGCACAATGCTGGCTTGGCACTGTCCCCTCAAGGCTGGAGAAGCTGTGGGAGTGCCGAAGCCAGGGGGGGGGGCGGAGCCAGGCCATGCCATGCCCCTCCCCCCGGCTTCAGCTCTCCCACAGCTTCTCCAGCCTTGAGGGGGCAGTGCCAAGCCAGCGGTGGCAGAGCCAGCACAATGCGGGGGCGATGCCAAGCCAGCAGTGGCAAAGCCAGCACAATGCTAGCTTGGCACCGTCCCCTCAAGGCTGGAGAAGCTGTGGGAGTGCCGAAGCCGGGGAGGGGGCGGAGCCAGGCCGTGCCATGCCCCGCCCCCTCTCCCCAGCTTCCTCCTTCACGTGGCTTCAGCAAGCGAGGGGTGAGAGTCATGGCGGGAGTCATGGCGGATTGGAGGCTGGCTGGGGAAACGACCGAAGGAGGCGGCGCCCCAGCCCCTTCTTCTTTCTCTTCACCACCGCCCGGCCCTTCCTCCTCCTCCCCGAAGCAGCAGGAGTTCGGCAGGAGGGGGGGGAAGGAAGGGGGGCAGAGAGCTTTTCTCGCAGCACAGCAGGAGTTCCATCATGGCACACTACTGTGGCTCGTCACAGCGGTTGGGAAACACTGGTGTAGTGGTTTGCATCCTAGAGCTGGAGGAGACTTCAAGAGCCACCCAGTCCGATCCCATGCCATGCCGGGGGACACATACGATCAAAGCCATCACGACAGATGGCCACTCAAGCCTCTGTTTAAAGCCCTCCAGAGAAGGAGACACTCTATCTGGAAAACACCTTGTGTTGTCGCAGGCTTTCGTGTCCGGAATCACTAGGTTTCTGTGAGTTTTCCAGGCTGTCTGTCCATGTTCCAGAAGCATTCTCCAAATCCATCGCAGGCATCCTCAAAGGTTAGGGATCAGTTGGAAACCAGGCAACTGAGGTTTATATATCTGTGGAATGGGAGATAGAATGTATTGTCAAAGGCTTTTAATAGCTGGAATCTGGCTATATTGCCATGTTCTAGAACAGACCTGGGCAACCTACGGCCCGCGGGCCGGATGCAGCCCGCCAGCCAATTCTGTCCGGCCCGGGGAGAAAGGTGTTGGGGGCGGGGCCAAGAGGAAGGGTTGCTGCTGCCGCCATCCCAGACAACCCGCCGCTCCGAAGAACAATCGGAGGACTGGCGGCTTTGGAGTACCTGCCATCCCGGGAGGCACTCTATCTTGATCATCTTCTGGGTCGCCAGGGCAAACAGCAGGGGCGGTCCTACCTATCCCGGGGGGTTAAGTGAATATTATTTTGCCCCCCCCAGTGGCTCCCAAGCACGAGTCACGCTCTGGTGCCAGTGCGCATGCGCGAATCTCCACGCATGCGCACTGGCTCCAAAGCTGGAGGTGCGCTTGGGAGCCAGTGCGCATGCGTGGAGATTCACGCATGTGCAGAAGCTCCTACCGGCACTGTAGCGCCTGGAGCTTCTGGGCATGCGTGAAAATCTCCATGCATGCGGAGGCGGGTGGCGGGGTGAGCGGTGGGGCCGACGCAGCAGCGCCCCTCCCAGGTGGCGCCCCGCGTATGAGTAGGCAGCAACAGGCCAGGGAGGCAGGCCTTCCCCGCGGCATTGGGGCCTCTGCCCAAAAGCAGGCAGCCGCGGCGCTGCCTGTGGTCGGAACATCAGCAGGGCCAGCCAGGACGCTGGCCGGCGCCCGGCGAGCGGGGAAATTCGCCCTTCCCAGATGGAGCCCTACGCGGCTGCGTACTTGGCGTAACGGTTAGACCGATCCTGGCGATCAGCCGCCTCAGGTCGCCGACTGCTCCCACTGCAGGCCCGGATCGCCTCCTGGGATGGCAGGCACTCCAAAGCCGGGATGGCAGCACTCCATGGCAGGGCGATCAGCTGGGGAACGGCTGGGGGCGAGAGTGGGCGGAGGCCTGCAGCCTCTGATCGTCTGCTGTGCTGCTCTGCTCTCCTCTGCTGCGGCGGCTGGGTCGGCTTTGCCATCCTCTGGGCTGGGGTCATTGGGCCATTCCGTCTTGGGATCCCTTGAGGATGTCAGCCTCCATCTTGGTTCGCACCTTGTCTTCTTGAATTTCATTTTATTTTAGTGGTTTTTATTATTATTTTATAATAATTTTATAATAATAATGTAATAATATAATGAATAATATAATGGATGCTTCCTGGCTGGGGGGAATCATTTGTTGGGAAGTGTTAGCTGGCCCTGATTTATTCTCTTCCAGGCTGTCTGGCCATGTTCCGGAAGCATTCTCTCCTGACATTTCGCCCACATCTGTGGCAGTCATCCTCAGAGGTTGTGAGGTCTGTTGAAAACTAGGCAAGTGGGGTTTCTATATCTGTGGAATGATGTCCAGGAGGGAGAAAGAACCCTTGAGTGAATGTTGCCATTGGCCAGCTTGATTAGCACTGAATGGCCTTGCAGCTTCAAAGACTGGCTGGTTACTGCCTGGGGGAATCCTTTGTTGGGAAGCGTTAGCTAATAATAATAATAATAATAATAATAATAATAGAGTTGGAAGAGATGCTAAGGGCCACCCAGTGTAGACCCCTTCTGCCAGGCAGGACGACACAATCAAAGCATTCCCGACAGATGACTATCCCGCCTCTGTAATAATACTAATATTATTATGACTGCTGCTATTAATAATAATAATAGATTGCTGTGAGTTTTCTGGGCTGCCTGGCCATGTTCCAGAAGCATTCTCTCCTGACGTTTCGCCCACATCTATGTCAGGCATCCTCAGAGGTGGTGAGGTCTGTTGAAAACTAGTGGGGTTTATATATCTGTGGAATGATGTCCAGGTTGGGAGAAACTCTTGTCTGTTGGAGGTAGGTGTGAATGTTGCAAGTGGCCAGCTTGATTAGCACTGAATGGCCTTGTGTGGCTGCTTCCCACCTGGGGGAATCCTTTGTTGGGAGGTGTTAGCTGGCCCTGATTGTTTCCTGTCTGGAATGCCCCTGTTTTCTGAGTGTTGCTCTATATTTACTATCCTGACTTTAGAGTTCTTTTTTTTCCTACTGGGAACCAGATTGTGTTACCACCCTGAGCCTATTGGGAAGGGTGGTATACAAGTTGAAATAATAAATAAATAAATTGCGTTCATGTTTCCATCCTTTCTGTTGAAATTGTCCACGTGCTTGTGGATTTCAGTGTCTTCTCTGTGTAGTCTGATATGGTGGTTGTGACAGTGGTCCAGCATTACTGTGTTCTCAGAAAATCTGCTATGTCCAGGTTGGTTCATCAGGTGCTCTGCTATGGCTGACTTCTCTGGTTGACTTAGTCTGTAGTGCAGGGGTGCCCACACTTTTTCAGTATGCGAGCTACTTATAATAAAACCAAGTCAGAAAGATCTACCGAGAGAGAAGCAGGACGGAGCAGGGGGAGGGGCTTGGCACAGCCTGGCTCTGCCCCCTCTGGCTTTAGCTCTACCACAGCTTCTCCAGGCTTGAGGAGGGTAGTGCCAAGCCAGTGGTGGCATAGCTAGCCTCTACTGACTTGGCACTACCCTCCTCAAGCCTGGAGAAGCTGTGGTAGCGCTGAAGCCGGGGAAGGGCCCGGGCTTGGCACGGCCTGGCTCCACCCCCTCTGACTTTAGCTCTACCACAGCTTCTCCAGGCTTGAGGAGGGTAGTGCCAAGCCAGTGGTGGCATAGCTAGCCACTACTGGCTTGGCACTACCTTCCTCAAGGCTGAAGAAGCTGTGGTAGCGCTGAAGCCGGGGGAAGGGGCGGGGCTTGGCGCGGCATGGCTTCACCGCCTCCCCTCTCTGGCTTTAGTGCTCCCACAGCTTCTCCAGGCTTGAGGAGGGTAGTGCCAAGCCAGTGGTGGCATAGCTAGCCACTACTGGCTTGGCACTATCCTCCTCAAGGCTGAAGAAGCTGTGGTAGCGCTGAAGCTCGGGAAGGGGCGGGCTTGCCAAGCGGCATGGCTGGCCACCGCCTCCCCTCTCTGGCTTTAGTGCTCCCACAGCTTCCCTCCAGGCTTGAGGAGGGTAGTGCCAAGCCAGTGGTGGCATAGCTAGCCACTACTGACTTGGCACTACCCTCCTCTAGCCTGGAGACGCTGTGGTAGCTCTGAAGCCGGGGGAGGGGGAGGGGTTTGGTGCGGCATGGCTCCGCCCCCTCTAGAAGTGCCCCATCCAGCTGGGATCGACCTCCTTCGGTCTTGGGATCGACCAGTCGATCGCGATCGACTTCCTGGGCAGCCCTGCTGTAATGCCTTTCAGGTTCCTTGATTTGTGTCTGGGCAATGCTGCGTCGGGTGGTCCTTCTGTAGACTTGTCCACAGCTGCATGGTATACGTTCGACTCCCGCAGAGGTGAGAGGATCCCTCTTGTCCTTTGCTATCTGGAAAGTTTGTGGATCCATAGACTCCTCGAGACTCCAGCCTCCTCTTACCCAGGCCTGGATTAACACCTTTTTGCACCCTAGGTCACACTTTGGAATTACACCCCCTTTAAGCAAACCTCTACCGCACCCCCATCACTCAGACCCACCTCTTTTAGGCAATTTCCGTAAACGCGCCTTGCATAAGGAAGGGAGCAAAGAAGCGTTCGAGGTGTGTGTGGGTTTTTTTTAAGGTATCTGATGTTCTCACCGCACCTTCCCCTCCCGGCACGTGACGGGGTTCAGGAAAGGGAGAGAGGGAGGGAAGGAAGAGTGGAAGGGGGCGGGGTCAAGGTTTGTTAACGTCTCGAGCTCCGCCTACTCAAAATGAAACGGGAGGGGTGAAAGGAGGGAGGAGGAGTGGAAGCTCCGCCCACCAGAGGGGGGAGGGGAGAGAGAAAAGAAAGGAGGATGGTTGTGGTGGTTGCTTGGCACGTGCTCTCTTTCTCTCTATGTACAATTCAGAACGAGAGAGGGGCAGGGGGGAAAGGGGGGAAAAGGAGGAGAGAGAGAGGGGGCAATAACTTCCGACAAGGGAACGCATGAGCACGCGCGCGCCTGCCTTTTCAACAGAACTTCCCACCCCTTTGTGTGCGTGAGTGCGCTTACACGTGCGTTTTTGACATTTTTATTTCTTTCAACATTTTTTTTGTTTGTTGGTCCGTGATCTGCACCCCCCCCCCCGGCTTGTGCCCCTAGGCCAGTGTTTCCCAACCTTTTTTGAGCCCAGGCACACTTTTTACATTTGCAAAATCCTGGGGCACACCACCAACCAAAATGACACAAAACGACACTCTAACACAGTAATACCTATAGTTAATATGTTTTTGAATGTATTTATACACTCAGTGTGAAACCCGGGCCTGTTTTGATGAACATAACATAGATATCCTGGCAGGAATGGCAGAAAGACACAAACTTCCCACACAGAACTCCCATAACCAAGAGAAAATGCATTAAGAGTTTGGTGGGCATTGACCTTGGGTTTTGGAGTTGTAGTCCACCTGTATCCAGAGAGCACTGTGGATTCAAACAATGTTGGATCAGGACCAAACTTGGCATGAATACTCAATATGCCCAAATGTGAACACAGATGGAGTTTGGGGGAAATAGACTTTGACATTTGGGAGTTACAGTTTCTGGAGGGGGGGGGCCTCGAAAGACCAGCAATCTCCCTCTCACTTAGGTTGCCCTCTCCCTCCCCACCAGGCTTGAATTGGGGTCGTGGGGAGCAGGAGCCTCACTCACCACCTACGCAGCTCCTCGGGGGTCAGCGGGGTGGCCCGGGTGGGCATCTCGGTCCTGGCGAAGCAGGCAGGAAGGAAGGCGACAGGCAGGGAGCTGGAGGGAGGCCGAGAGCAGTTTCGCGCGCACCAGGGAGGAGGAGGGAGGGGCGGGGCCAGTGCTGGACTGAACCATCCGGCATTAGGCCATGGGGGAGGCAAGAGGTGGTCTCTACTTGGGGAAAGGGAGGCGGGCCTTCCCAATGCATGGAGAGGGAGAGACCAAGTAGACAACGGGGGGGGGGGGGGTGGTTGTAATTTTGTGCCTTTATTGAGGTAGGTTTCTTAGGGTTTTTATACATCAACACACTAGACTCTCCCCCCTCCCCTCCTGGAGGTTCCAATTTCCCAAGGCACACCTGATGATCGCTCACGGCACACTAGTGTGCTCCGGCACACTAGTTGGGAAACACTGCCCTAGGCCATGGCCTAGGTTGGCCTTATGGGTAATCCGGGCCTGCTCTTACCAGGCAGGAAGTCACCATCAGAGCCCTCTGACAGATGGACATCCGGCCTCTGCTTAAAAACCTCCATCGGAGATGCCCAGTGGTGTGGGGTAATAATCTCAATGTGGGCATCAGTGAAGGGTCTCGATGCTGGGAATGTGTTCGGATGCCTCCTGTTCCATAAGATAAAAAGGAGCAGCTGCAGCAATAGACTAAAGATAAAGAGTCTCTCCTATGAGCTTCTATTGACAACAAAACGCTTCGAAGAGTCTATTTGTGAAACAGTTGACTCCATACAAGTGGTGTACAACTCGATACAAAAAAAAGTATAAAAGAGACCTAGTGTTGATTCCACACTGTTCCATGCCATCTAACCGTTCGGCCTCTTTCTCTTTCTCTCTCCACAGCTGGCACCACGTACATTTTCGGGAAAGGCGGGGCGCTGATCACGTACACGTGGCCCCCCAATGACCGACCGAGCACGCGGGCCGACCGCCTGGCCGTGGGCTTCAGCACGCATCAGAAGAACGCCATTCTGGTGCGGGTGGACAGCGCTTCCGGGCTCGGCGACTACTTGCAGCTACACATAGTAAGAGCAAAGGCAAAGGGGAAAGCAAGAAGTGGGGGATACCTGTGGAAAGAGGAAGGGAGTGGGATCCAACTCCCAGAAACTTCAGCCGCTTTGACCAATGGTTATGGGTCCAGGGGATACCTGTGGAAAGAGGGAGGGGGTGGGATCCAACTCCCAGAAACTTCAACCGCCTTGACCAATGGTTATGGGTCCAGAGGATACCTATGGAAAGAAGGAGGGAGTGGGAATCAACTCCCAGAAACTTCAGCCGCCTTGACCAATGGTTATGGGTCCAGGGGATACCTGTGGAAAGAGGGAGGGTGGGATCCAACTCCCAGAAACTTCAGCCGCCTTGACCAATGGTTATGGGTCCAGGGGATACCTGTGGAAAGAGGGAGGGAGTGGGATCCAACTCCCAGAAACTTCAGCCGCCTTGACCAATGGTTATGGGTCCAGGGGATACCTGTGGAAAGAGGGAGGGAGTGGGATCCAACTCCCAGAAACTTCAGCCGCTTTGACCAATGGTTATGGGTCCAGAGGATACCTGTGGAAAGAGGGAGGGGTGGGATCCAACTCCCAGGCCGCTTTGACCAATGGTTATGGGTCCAGGGGTGGGAAAGAAGGAGGAGTGGGATCCAACTCCCAACTCCCAGGTTAAATACCTGTGGAAAGAAGGAGGGAGTGGGATCCAACTCCCAGAAACTCAACTCCCAGAAACCACCTTTGACCAATGGTTATGGGTCCAGGGGATACCTGTGGAAAGAGGGAGGGGTGGGATCCAACTCCCAGAAACTTCAGCCGCCTTGACCAATGGTTATGGGTCCAGGGGATACCTGTGGAAAGAGGGAGGGGTGGGATCCAACTCCCAGAAATTTCAGCCGCCTTGACCAATGGTTATGGGTCCAGGGGATACCTGTGGAAAGAGGGAGGGGTGGGATCCAACTCCCAGAAACTTCAGCCGCCTTGACCAATGGTTATGGGTCCAGGGGATACCTGTGGAAAGAGGGAGGGAGTGGGATCCAACTCCCAGAAACTTCAGCCACCTTGACGAATGGTTATGGGTCCAGAGAATCACAGAGATGGAAGAGACTGTTGGGCGAAAGACGAACAAAAGACCCTCCCCATGAATGTGTAGCAGAGTAACTTGTTAGCAGCAGTGTGACCCAGCAACAGTGACACAAAGCACAAAAACACAAAGACCAATGTTATCTCTTCCATAGGACAGTGTTTCCCAACCTTTTTTGAGCCGCGGCACATTTTTTACATTTACAAAATCCTGGGGCACACCACCAACCAAAATGACACAAAATGACACTCGTAACACAGTAATACGTATAGTTAATATGTTTTTTAATGTATTTATACACTCAGTGTGAAACCTGGGCCTGTTTCGATGAACTCAACATAGATAATCTGGCAGGAATGGCAAAAAGACACAAACTTCCCACACAGAACTCCCGTAACCAAGAGAAAATACTATAAGAGTTTGGTGGGCATTGACCTTGGGTTTTGGAGTTGTAGTTCACCTACACCCAGAGAGCACTGTGGACTGAAATAATGATGGATCTGGACCACACTTGAAATGAATACTCAATATGCCCAATTGTGAACACAGATGGAGTTTGGGGAAAATAGACCTTGACATTTGGGAGTTGTAGTTGCTGGGATTTATAGTCCCCCTACAATCAAAGAGCATTCTGAACCCCAGCAATGATAGAACTGGGCCAAACGTCCCACACAGAACCCCCAGGAGGCAAGAGGAGGTCTCTGCTTGGGGAAAGGGAGGCGGGCCTTCCCAATGCATGGAGAGGGAGAGACCAAGTAGACAACGGGTGGGGAGGGGGGTGGTTGTAATTTTGTGCCTTTATCAAGGTAGGTTTCTTAGGGTTTTTATAGTTCAACACACTAGACTCTTCCCCCCCCCCTTTCTGGAGGTTCCAATTTCCCACGGCACACCTGATGATCACTCACGGCACACTAGTATGCCCCAGCACACTGGTTGGGAAACACTGCCATAAGACTCCAAGGTCTGGGGAGAGCATTGCTAGACCAGCAAGAGTTGCGCAAATGCATCTTCCGCCTCGCCACTTGGAAAGCAAACTTAATCTGTGTCTCGTGGCAGGTTAAAGACGCGATTTATTTAGCAGAGGCTTTTACGGACTCCCGTTCACTTGATCCACCCGACGAAGTGAATTGCGGTCTTTGAAAGCTTGGGTCGCATAAATCCTCGCATCCTCCTGCCAAGCGCCTATAGGTGCGCACACAAACCCATACCTGTTGGGGAATGTTTACGGTTGCCGCCGGCTCTCGACGTGTGCGGATTTCACTTTCATGAGTTTTATTTGTGAGTTTAGCATCAATAATTAAATGGGGATGTTTTGGGAGATTTGTGGCCGCTGAGGAAAATTGCAGCCGACGCGCGTAGACTAGAAAATGTAAAGAAGGGGGGGGGGGATGAAATAGTTCAGTATGCCATAAATGCATAAAATATATGTACTGTACTTTAATATGTGTGTTAAGTACGACCACAGTATTAAGAGTTACGCTTACGGGGAGTGGAGTGAGAGAGATATTTAGAGAGCGCCTTTCGCACCTTTCTTCCAACCCCAGAATATGCTGCTTGTGTTCATGGAACTCTGCACATGCTCAGATATGCTACTTTCCTCTGTCGCTCTGTAGTTGTGCTCACTGGCAATCCAAATAAGCAAGAGGCAGGACTGATTGTCTGCTTTTAGCAAAGAGTCTCTGGGACAAACTATCCTTCCCTCTTCCCTCTTTTGTTTTTCCTTCCTTCTCTCTTTCCTTCCTCTTTCCCTCCCTCCTTTCCTTACCTCCCCCTTTTTCCTTCCATCCTTCCTTCCTTTCCACTGTTTCATCCTTCCTTCCTCCTTCCTTCCTTCCTTCCTTCCTCTTCTTCCTTCCTCTTCTTCCCTCCCTCCATGCCCTTCCACACTTTCATCCTTTTTTCCTTCTCTGTTTTCTTCTTCCTTCTCATCCTTCCTTCCATCCTTCCACACTTTTGTCCTTCCTTCCCTTTTGTCTTTCCTTCCTCCTTACCTCCCTCTCTCCCTTTCTCCTTCCATCCTTCCCTTTCACCCTTTCATCCTTCTCTCTTTCCTTCTTCCTTACCTTCCTCCCTCTCTCCCTCTTTCTCCTTCCGTCCTTCCACCCTTTCCTTCCTCCTTCCCTTTCACATTTTTGTCCTTCCTTCCCTTTTGTCTTTCCTTCCTTCTCTCTTTCCTTCTTCCTTCCTTTCCTCCCTCTCTCCCTCTTTCTCCTTCCATCCTTTCATCCTTCCATCCTTCTCTCTTTCCTTCCTCATTCCCTCCCTCCCTTCCTTACCGCCCTCTTTTTCCTTCCATCCTTCCTTCCGTTCCACTGTTTCATCCTTCCTTCCCTCTTCCTTCCTTCCTCTTCTTCCCTCCCTCCCCTCATGCCCTTCCACACTTTCATCCATTTTTACTTCTCTGTTTTCTTCTTCCTTCTCATCCTTCCTTCCATCCTTCCACACTTTTCTCCTTCTTTCCCTTTTGTCTTTCCTTACCTCCCTCTCCCCTTTCTCCTTCCATCCTTCCCTTCCACCCTTTCATCCTTCTCTTTACTTCTTCCTTACCTTCCTCCCTCTCTTTCTCCTTCCGTCCTTCCACCCTTTCCTTCCTCCTTCCCTTCCACATTTTTGTCCTTCCCTTTTGTCTTTCCTTCCCTCTCTCTTTCCTTCCTTTCCTTCCTCCTTCCATCCTTTTGTTTTTCCTTCCTTCTCTCTTTCCTTCCTCATTCCCTCCCTTCCTTACCTCCCTTCTTTTTCCTTCCATCCTTCCTTTCCACTGTTTCATCCTTCCTTCCCCCTTCCTTCCTTCCTCTTCCTCCCTCCCTCCATGCCCTTCCACATTTTCATCCTTTTTTCCTTCTGTTTTCTTCTTCCTTCTCATCCTTCCTTCCATCTTTCCACACTTTTGTCCTTCCTTCCCTTTTCTCTTTCCTTCCTCCTTACCTCCCTTTCTCCTTCCATCCTTCCCTTCCACCCTTTCGTCCTTCTCTCTTTCTTTCTTCCTTACCTTCCTCCCTCTCTCTTTCTCCTTCCGTCCTTCCACCCTTTCCTTCCTCCTTCCACATTTTTGTCCTTCCTTCCCTTTTGTCTTTCCTTCCTTCTTTCTTTCTTTCCTTCCTCCTTCCTTTCCTCCCTCTCTTCCTCTTTCTCCTTCCATCCTTTCCGTCCATCCTTTCGTCCTTCCATCCTTCTCTCTTTCCTTCCTCTTTCCCTCACGCCCTTCCTTACCTCCCTCTTTTTCCTTCCATCCTTTCTTCCTTTCCACTTTTTCATCCTTCCTTCCTCCCTCCTTCCTTCCTTCCTCTTTCCTCCCTCCCTCCCTCTTCCTCTCTCTCCGTGCCCTTCCACACTTTCATCCTTTTTCCTTCTGTTTTCTTCCTCCTTCTCATCCTTCCTTCCATCCTTCTTTTCCACACTTTTGTCCTTTTGTCCTTTTTTCCTCCTTGCCTCCCTCTCTCCCTTTCTCCTTCCATCCTCCCCTTCCACCCTTTCATCCTTCTTTCTTTCCTTCTTCCTTACCTTCCTCCCTTCCTTCCTCCCTCTCGCCATCATTCTCCTTTCATCCTTCCACCCTTTCCTTCCACATTTTTGTCCTTCCTTCCCTTTTGTCTTTCCTCCCTTCTCTCTTTCCTTCCTCCTTCCTTTCCTCCCTCTCTCCCTCTTTCTCTTTCTATCCTTTTCTTCCATCCTTCTATCCTTCTCTCTTTCCTTCCTCCCTCCCTCTCTCTCACTTTCTCCTTCCACCCTTCCCTTCCACCCTTTCATCCTTCCTTTCCTCTCTCCCTCTTTCTCCTTCCATCCTTCAGTTTCTCCCTTTCATCTTTCCTTCTTTCTCTCTTTCCTTCCTCCTTCCCTTCTTTTCTTCCATCACCGGGAAGTCAGGCCTCTTAGCAGGGAGTACTAGCATGCGGCCCCCAAGTTAGAAAGTTTCCCCATGCTTGGTCTAGACCAGGGCTGTCCAACTTCTATGGGCCCAAGGGCCGGAATTCCGGTCACTGATCACCTGGGGGGCCGAAGGGTCTGCCTCCGCCCCCCCCCCCAGCCCGCCCCTACCCGGCTCCAATTTACTTACAATTGACCTTGAGTTGTGGAGTTGTAGTTCACCTCCATCCAGAGAGCACTGTGGACTCAAATAATGATGGATCTGGACCAAACTTGGCATGAATACTCAATATGCCCAAATGGGAACACTGGTGGATTTGGGGGAATGTTTCCTAATACCTTTGAGTTATTTGAGTCCACACTCAAATTGGGACACACCAAAAAAAAACCAAACACCTCAATTCCGTCGCAAGGCTTGATGGGGCCTCCTTTCCCAGAGGCGGGTGGAGGAGGCCCAAAGAGCTCCCTCCCTCCCTGAAGGGAAAACAAGCCACGGGGGCAGGCGCAAAGGAAGCCACGTTGCGCCCTGCACGCGGGGGAAGGCAGCACAACAAGGGGGAGGGGGCGCGGAGGAGGGGAAGGAAGCGTCGCCAAGGAAACCGCCGCTGAGGGACCCCTCCCCCCCTCACCCAACGTCCCACTGTTTTTAGATTGATTGATTCGAGCCAGGCCCTTCCTTACCCATACTGCGGGAGCCCCGCCACAGGGCCGAAGCGCCAACGCCAACGCCGTCCCCGAAGAGCCCCGCTGGAGCCGAGGCCAAGCTCAGGCCGGGCTCGCCGGCTCTCTCATCAGTGGGGCGGGAAGCGAGGGCCCTCCACAGGAAGAGGATGGAGCCAGGAGGGGTTTCCCTGCCCCACTCCCCTCCTCCCTCTCTGAGGGAATGGGGGCTGGCCTGGAAGCAGCCGCGAGGAGAGGAGGTGCGCGCCCAGGCCAGCCGCAAATCCCGCGGGACCCGAGATTTCGGCAGCTATCGTGAGACTACGCAGCCACAGACGGGATTTCGACCTCCCTCGAAATCCCGTCTGTGGCTGGCGTAGTCTCGCGATGCTTGCCTAAACCCGGAAGTAGGTATTTTTTTAAAAAATTTATTTTATTTTTATTTTTTATTTGTATTTTATTAAAACAAATTAGGGGGCCATAGGGAAGGGGCTCGGGGGCCGTGTACGGCCCCAGGGCCGCCTGTTGGACAGCCCTGGTCTAGACACTAGACTCCTGTTTAAGCAGGCCAAAATCCCATTGGCTTTTTAAGCTGCTGCATCACATTGTTGGCTCACGTTTAACTTGTTGTCTATGAGGATGCCACTTCGGTAGAGGCTCAGAGGCTACTTGAGGTCCATGGCTTGGCTGAGAAGGAAAAGGAAGGAAATAAGGGAAGGAGAAGAGAGGAAGGAATGAGAGAGGGATGGAAAGAGGGAAGAAAGAGCTCAAAGACTGCTTGAGGCCCATGACTTGGCTGAAAAGAAAAAGGAAGGAAGTGTGATAAGGGAAGAAGAGGGAAATTAAAAAGGAGAGAGAGATGGAAGGAGGGAAGAAAGAGCTCAGAGGCTATTTGAGGTCCATTGCTTGGCTGAAAAGGAAAAGGAAGGAAGCAAGGGAAGAGAAGAAGGAAGGAAGGAAAGGAGAAGAGAGTGATGGAAGAAAGAGCTCAAAGGCTACTTGAGGTCCATTGCTTGGCTGAAAAGGAAAAGGAAGGGAGTGAGGGAAAAGAAGATGAGGAAGGAAGGATGGATGGAAAGAAAGAAGGGGAGAGGGATGGAAGGAGGGAAGAAAGAGCTTGGAGGCTACCTGAGGTCCATTGCTTGGCTGAAAAGGAAAAGGAAGTAAGTGAGGGAAAAGAAGAAGAGGAAGGAAGGATGGATGGAAAGAAAGAAGGGGAGAGGGATGGAAGGAGGGAGGGAAGAGCTTGGAGGCTACCTGAGGTCCATTGCTTGGCTGAAAAGGAAAAGGAAGTAAGTGAGGGAAGAGAAGAAGGAAGGAAAGAAGGAGAGAGTGATGGAAGATGGGAAGAAAGAGCTCAAAGGCTACTTGAGGTCCATTGCTTGGCTGAAAAGGAAAAGGAAGGAAGTGAGACAAGGGAAGAAGAAGGAAATTAGAAAAGAGAGAGATAGAAGGAGGGAAGAAAGAGCTCGGAGGTCCATTGCTTGGCTGAAAAGGAAAAGGAAGGAAATGAAGGAAAAGGAAGAAGAGGGAAATTAAAAAGGAGAGAGAGATGGAAGGAGGGAAGAAAGACCTCGGAGTCTACCTGAGGTCTATTGCTTGGCTGAAAAGGAAAAGGAAGTAAGTGAGGAAAGAGAAGAGGGAAGGAAGGAAAGAAGGAGAAGGAGAGAGTGATGGAAGAAGGGAAGAAAGAGCTCAAAGGCTACTTGAGGTCCATTGCTTGGCTGAAAAGGAAAAGGAAGGAAGTGAGGGAAGAGAGGAAGGAAGGAAGGAAGGAAGGAAGTGAGGGAAGGAAGGAAGGAAAGGAAGGAAGGAGAGAGTGATGGAAGAAGGGAAGAAAGAGCTCAAAGGCTACTTGAGGTCCATTGCTTGGCTGAAAAGGAAAAGGAAAGAAGGAAGGAAAGGAGGAGAGAGTGATGTAAGGAGGGAAGAAAGGGCTCGGAGGCTACCTGAGGTCCATTGCTTGGCTGAAAAGGAAAAGGAAGTAAGTGAGGAAAGAGAAGAAGGAAGGAAGGAAAGAAGGAGAGAGTGATGGAAGAAGGGAAGAAAGAGCTCAAAGGCTACTTGAGGTCCATTGCTTGGCTGAAAAGGAAAAAGGAAGGAAGTGAGGGAAGAGGGAAGAGAGGAAGGAAGGAAGGAAGGAAGGAAGGAAGGAAGGAAGGAAGGAAGGAGAGAGTGATGGAAGAAGGGAAGAAAGAGCTCAAAGGCTACTTGAGGTCCATTGCTTGGCTGAAAAGGAAAAGGAAAGAAGGAAGGAAAGGAGGAGAGAGTGATGTAAGGAGGGAAGAAAGGGCTCGGAGGCTACCTGAGGTCCATTGCTTGGCTGAAAAGAAAAAGGAAGGGAGTGAGGGAAGAGAAGAAGAGGAAGGGATGGATGGAAAGAAAGAAAGAAAGAAAGAAGGGGAGAGGGATGGAAGGAGGGAAGAAAAGGAGGGAGGGAGGAAGTGGAAAGGGAAGATTTGTAAGAAAAGGGGGAGGGGAGGAGGCAAAGCAGGGCAAGAAAGCAGGGCAAGAAGCCCCATATAATGGAGCTTTCAATGTGGGCAGATGGAGGTTTCATGAACCTGTTCAAGGTTTTAACCCAGCTTGAAGCAAGCCATTCCAGAGGTCCGAACCTCGTCCTCCAAACAGGCTTGTCGTCATGCTGGGTCTGCTCTTTAATATTTGGACTGAAACTCATCAAAGGTTCCCACGCCGTTGGACTCCAGTTCCCATTCTCCCCAGGATGCCTGGCCAGTGTTGGTAGGAGGGTAGGCCGAGCTGGGCCCCCATTTCTGCTCCCTGATTAATTCCAGCGCGGCGTCTCCGCGCAGGCTGCGGGCGGCCGGTCCATCTCTGTGCCAAGCCTATTAATATTGATGCCTTAATGGCTATGCGTGATCTTGGGCAAAGAGGGAGGGAAGGGAGAAGGAGAGGGAGAAAATCTCGTTACTTAATGAAATACTCATTGCCTCGAGGGGGGGGAAGGGACACAGAAGGCTAATGCCGCTCTCTGGGGCACAAATGCGGGTGTCGCTCTGTTCCTTGGCACCCCGATGGCTGGGTGCGGAGTCATCCCTCTCTCGGTCGCAACTGCCTCCTTCCTCCCTTTTTTCGCTCTCTTCTCTTCTCTTCTCTTCTCTTCTGTTCGCTCTCTCTCTCTCTCTCTCTCTCTCTCTCTCTCTCTCTCTGCTACCGGATGCAAATCAAGGCTCTGATGGATGGGTTTGCATGTTCTGAGAAAGGTATACAGCAGCATCTCACCATCCATTTATGTAGACCAGTGGTTCCCAACCTTTTTTTTTTTTGACCAAGGACCACTTTGATTTTTTTGTCAGGCCCGGATTACCCATAAGGCCACCCTAGGCCATGGCCTAGGGTGGCAGCCAGGCCAGGTCCGCCCCAAAATTAAAAAATGTATGTAAAAAATTAAGTTCATCTTTGGGAGGTTGCTTCTGCGTCTGTCAGTGAAGGAAGGAAGGGCGGGGGCCGACGCGAGCGAGGAGGAGGCAGAGGAAGCCACGTCAGACGCCCTAGGGGCGGGACTTCCCCCCGCCTGTATGCCGCTTGCGCGGACGCCACTCCTTCCTTCACAGAGCGGCTCGGCGCCCTCCGCCATGTTCCTGGGTGCTGCAGCGGCTGCCCGGGAGCTTACCTTCCTTCCTCTTCCTTCTCTGAAGGAAGGGAAACCCCCGGGCGGCCGCTGCAGCACTCAGGAACATGGCAGAGGGTGCCGCTCCTTTCGGCGGGGCTGGGTGATGTCAGGCGCGGCGGCGGCGCGAGGGCGAGGAGGAAGAGGCGGAGGGAAGCCGCGGCACCTCTTCACGAGCGCCACGGCCCCTGCCTCCTCCGCCATGTTCCTGGGTGCTGCAGCAGCAGGAACATGGCGGAGGAGGCAGCAAGGATACGGCGCCGCGGCTTCCCTCCACCTCTTCCTCCTCACCCACGCTGCTTCCGCCGTGCCTGACATCAGCCCGCTCCGCCGAAAAGGGCGGGCGCCGCGCAGGATGCCGGGCATGTGTGGCAGGGCGCGAGCGGCGCGGTGTCCTCCGCCATGTTCCTGGGTGCTGCAGCGGCCGCCCGGGGGTTTCCCTTCCTTCGGAGAAGGAAGAGGAAGGAAGGGAAGCTCCGGGCGGCCGGTGCAGCACCCAGGAACATGGCGGAGGGCGCCGAGCCGCTCGCGCCCTGCCGCACATGCCCGCAAACGGCCCTGCCCCCCACAAGCAGCCACACCCCCAGGGGCGGGCCTTCCAGAGTGCAGCCTAGGGCACCACAAACTCTTAATCCGGGCCTGTTTTTGTTGTTATTAGTAGTTGTCACTACTAGCAGCAGCAGCAGCAGCAACAACAACGACATTATGCCTCCTTGATAGAGTCTGCTAGCTCACACCCAGCTAAATTGTTTAGCATTATTCGGTCTCTAATGACGGTCTGTACCATCCCAAACAATAACGATTTGACCCCGTCAGCTGAGACTTTTCTCAGCCAAGATCTCGCTGCTCCGCCGGGACCTCCCTGCCACGGTTGATACAGTGAGTGAACTCGAGACCCCGTGGCCACTCGATGGGCCCACTCTCGACCGGTTCCTTCAACTGGACGTAGAGGCCGTCGATAGGATCATGACTGCAGCGAGACCAACCACTTGCTCCCTCGACCCGTGCTCCCTCGACCCTTTGCCCGTCTCCATCTGTAAAAAGTCTGGGAGTAACCCTTGACTCCCAGCTGTCGATGGAGAACCACATCTCCATCGTCAGCGGAGTGGCTTTCCATCATCTCCGGCAGGCTGGCTCCCTACCTGTCCCGTCATGGCCTAGCCACAGTGGTCCAAGCCACGGTCATCTCAAGATTGGACTACTCTAATGCCCTCTACATCGGCCTTCCCTTGTCAGTGATCCGGAAGCTTAAGCTGGTGCAGAACGTTGCAGCCAGGCTGGTGGCAGGCCTCCCATCTTGCTGCCACATCATGCCTGTCCTACGCGGACTGCACTGGCTTCCAATAGAGCACCGGATCACCTTCAAGGTGCTGGTTCTGACCTTCAAGGCCTTGAATTGTCTGGGGCCAGTGTGCCTAAGGGACCGCCTCTCACAATACAATCCCCCACGACCACTGCGATCTGAGTTTCAGAACTTCTTGGTGGTACCAAGCTGTAAATCCATCCATCTGTCCACAACGCGGAGGAGGGCTTTCAGTGTCACTGCGCCGGTCTTGTGGAACGCCCTTCCACCTGCAATTCGAGCACAGACCGACCTGCTAGCCTTTCGCAGGGCTTGTAAAACCCTCCTGTTTGTTCAAGCCTTTGGTTCATAGACATCCCTAGGCCACGGTCTATAATGCAGGCCTAAGAGTTATTTTAATGTATATCTGCTTGTTTTTAATTTTAATATGTGGACTTTGGTCTGTTGTTTTTATAGTGTTTTTATGGTTTTATGTGTATGTAAGTTGCCCCGAGCCTCTCGGAATGCCATTGTGTCTGGTCGCCATTGAGAGCTTTCGTCTCCATGAGTGTCTCTAATCCCCCTTTGTAGCCGTCCAAGTTGGCAACCGCCGCTGCGTCTTCTGGCAGCCACTCCCTCAGCGTCACCATCTCCTGCTGAGTATGCATGCCCAATGTGGAACACATCTCACCAAGCTAAAACAGCGAATGTGGCTCTTAATGAGACATGTGCATTATCACAGGGTGTCTGCGCCCTACACCACTGGAGAAATTGCACTGTTTAGCCCCGTGGTTCCCAAAGTGGCCGGTACCGCCCCCTAGTGGACGGTGAGGCGATCCAAGGGGGCGGTGGGAGGCTCAAGAGAATTTGGGGGGCACTGAAGCTCTGTTAGGGGGGCGGTGGCCAGGCCCGGATTACCCATAAGGCCACCCTAGGCCATGGCCTATGGGCATAGGCCTAGGGGGGGGGGGCGACAAATCAGGCAAAATAATAATTTTTTTTTAAAAAACTACCCTCTCGCAGCGCTCGCCCGAGAGAGAGAGAGAGAGAGAGAATCATCATCATACCTACTCAGGAGAGGGCGGGGGGAGAGCGCTGCGAGGGTGTGGGGAGGAGGGAATGGCGCCCTTGTAAAGGAAGGAGCTGGCGAGGAGGAGGAACGGAAGCCCCACCTCACCGGGGCGACTGGCGGGCATGCATGCATGCGCACGCGGCAGGAAGAGGGCGCCTCTGCCTCCTCCGCCATGGCGGAGGAGACAGAGGCCCCTCTCTTGCGGCGCACGTGTGCCAGCGGGCTTCCTTTCCTCCTCCTCCTCCTAGCCGCCTCCTTCCTTTGCAAGGGGGCGGGCCAGGCGGCGAGGAGGAGGAGGCGGACGGAAGCCACACGGCCCGGGGCAGCAGCGCCCTGGGGGCAGGACTTCCCTTCCTCCTCCTCTCACCCTCCTTTCGGTCGCGGGAGGAGGAGGTGACAGAAGCTGCACGGCACCAACCCCGGCCATGTGGCTTCCGTCTGCCTCCTCCTCCTGCGACCGAAAGGAGGGTGCGAGGAGGAGGTGGACGGAAGCCGCACGGCCAGGGCAGCAGCGCCCTGGGGGCAGGACTTCCCTTCCTCCTCCTCTCGCACTCCTTTCAGTCGCGGGAGGAGGAGGTGACGGAAGCTGCACGGCACCAACCCTGGCCGTGCGGCTTCCGTTTGCCTCCTCCTCTCGCGACCGAAAGGAGGGCACGAGGAGGAGGTGGACGGAAGCCGCACGGCCGGGGCCGGGGCCGTGCGGCTTCCCTCTGCCTCCTCCTCCCGCAGCCAACTTCCGGTCGCGGGAGGAGGCGGACAGAAGCCCCACGCCCGGGGCTGCTGCCGCGCGTGCCCCCGGGTGGCCGCTGTGGCACCCAGGAACATGGCGGAGGAGGCAGAGAAGCCGCGGCGCTTGTGAAGAGGCGCCGCAGCTTCCCTCCGCCTCTTCCTCCTCTTCGCCGCGCCCTCCTTCCTTGACTTCCGCGGTGAGGAGGAGGAAGAGGCGGAGGGAAGCCTCTTCGCGAGTGCCACGGCCTCTGCCTCCTCCGTCACGTTCCTGGGTTCCGCAGCGGCCGCCCGGGGGCTTTCCTTCCTTCCTCTTCCTTCTCTGAGGAGGAGGAAGGAAGGGAAGCCCCTGGGGCCGCTGCCACGCATGCGCGGTTCCCAGGAACATGGGGGAGGACGCAGCGGCGTTCGCACCCTGCCGCGCATGCCTGGAAGCGCCCCCCCAGGGGCGGGGCTTACAAAGTGTGGCCTAGGGCGCCAAAAGCAGTTAATCCGGGCCTGCCGCATTTCCATTTACGAGTGTCGTAACGTTCTCTTGTAAAGTCAAGCCTACCCGTTTCTCCTGGTTGCTTGGAGGCCTCTAATTGGTGCAGAAACACCCCTCCATGATGTTCCAATGCCAGATGTCCCTGGCTTTTCATTGCCATCCTCTGCAGCTATTTCTGTTTGCTCACATCCCTCCCAAACTGCAGCGTTCCGAAATGGACACCGAATTGCTGGAGTCGATGGATCAAAGGGGTTCCGTTCCTTCTCGGAATTCGGAAACGGTAGTTCGAGCAACACGGCTTCAAATGGCCTTTCTTAGGACCACGGCGTTGGGAGGGATCTCAAGGGGCTGCCTACACAAAACCATGCTGGAACATACATAGGAAGCGGTCCCGAGAGATGGCTTTCCAACCTTTCGGTTGAAAAGATTTCCAGTGACGAGAAAGCCAACTTCTCCCAAGGCAGTTCATTCCATGGTTGAAACAATAATAATGATAATAATAATGGTAATAATAATAATAAATTTATTTAGGATTTCCCCTCTCTCCCCGAAGGGACTCATTGAAAATACATTGGGGGGGAAAAGGTTTAAAACTCATTCCGGATGTGGGGGGCGCTGGTGCTTTGAATCTGATTGACTTCTAAAATTTTCCGAAAAAATTGCGGAAATTTTATGAATTTTTCGGAAATTCCGGAATGGCTTTGTTAATGGCAGATTAATGTGGCGCAAGCTGGCTGGAAGTCAGCTGCATAAGATCTCTACTGACCAGAAGGTCATGAGTTCGAGGCCTGCTCAGGTCAGGGTGAGCTCTCGACCAATTGTGTAGCTTGTTGTCTGTCTATATATGTTTTATGTCTATGGCATTGAATATTTGCCTGTATATGTGCATTGTGATCCGCCCTGTGTCCCCTGTGGGGTGAGAAGGGCGGAATATAAATGATGTAAATAATAGAAATAATAATAATAATAATAAAGATATGCATGCATAGTAAGAAAGAAACAGTACTGTCAGTAGGAAAGAAACAACACTGGTTAAACACCCAGTTTGGACGCAGAGGTCCTTTCATCCGTGTCAGAACTGGCGTGAAAGCCGCACACGGAAGGGAAAGCCAGGGAAGGAAAACCTGCCGATTCCTTTCCGAAAATGGCGGCGGTGGCTTTGAAATGGCAAATTCACTTCCGGGTTGCTTACATCGCTTCAAAACCGCTTCAAAAGTGAATTTAATCCGAATTCATTCCGATTTTACGAGCAGTCCGACAAACCTAACCGGGCCTAGTTGTTATACTCCAGAAACAACATAGTGATCTTGTTTGCTCTGTACTAATCTTGTTATGTATCTATTTATTCATTCATTCCTTTATATCCTGAACTATAAATCCCAGCAACTACAACTCCCAAATGTAGAGGTCTATTTTCCCCAAACTCCAGCAGTGTTAATATTTGGGCATATTGAGTATTTGTGCCAAGTATGGTCCAGATCCACCACTGTTTGAGTCCATAGTGCTGTCTGGATATAGGTGAACTACAACTCCAATACTCAAGGTCAATGCCCACCAAACCCTTCCAGTATTTGGTGTTGGTCATGGGAGTTTTGTGTTCCAAATTTGGTTCAATTCCATTGTTGGTGAGTTCAGAATGCTCTTTGATTGTAGGGGAACTATAAATCCCAGCAACTACAACTCCCAAATGTCAAGATCTATTTTCCCGAAACTCCACCAGTGTTCACTTTTGGGTATATCGAGGATTCGTGTCAAGTGTGGTCCAGATCCATCATTGTTGAGTCTATAGTGCTCTCTGAATGTAGACGAACTACAACTCCCAAACTCAAGGTCAATGCCCAAGAAACCCTTCCAGTATTTGCTGTTGGTCATGGGAGTTTTGTGTGCCAATATTGGTTTAATTCCATTGTTGGTGGAGTTCAGAATGCTCTTTGATGGTAGGTGAACTATAAATCCTAACAACATGTATTTAGGGCTCGCGGCGTTAGGAAGGTTGAGAAGCACTGCCTTAAACCAAAGAGTGATGCTCTTGGCTTGGAAAGTCTCCGGATCCAAATGGCAGGGGCTCTGTCCCGCTTTGTTTGTTTGTCTCCGGCAGGTTAGCATATATAGGTGAACTACAACTCCAAAACCTAAGGTCAGTGCGAACCAAACCCTTCCAGTATTTTCCGTTGGTCATGGGAGTTCTGCGTGCCAATATTGGCTCAATTCCATCATTGGTGGAGTTCAGAATGCTTTTTGATTGTAGGTGAACTATAAATCCAAGCAACTACAACTCCCAAATGACAAAATCAATGCCCCCACCCAACCCCACCAGTATTCAAAATTGGGCGTATCTGGTATTTGTGCCAAATTTGATCCAGTGAATGGAAATATTACGATTCATGACAGTAGGAAACGAAAATAATGTTATGGTTGGGGGTCACCCCACCGCGAGGAACTGTATTAAGGGGTCGTGTCATTAGGAAGGTTGAGAACCACTCGGTAGAAAGAACCGAGGGTCTGACTGTGGACAGTGCATGATCCGGGGATGCTGGGTCTCCAAACTCTTCTACCCACCGTCAACACTGGCAGGAAGCGTAGCAGTGCTCTCCGTGTCTCGAGCGCTGTAACAAGGGCACGCTTGTGTTTCCCACTGCCCACGGCACCCGCCGAGGTGACACCGCTAATCCCGCATGGCAGGAGACCAGGCCGGCTGGTTGCGGGAACGCCCCGCGTGTCAAGACGAGCCCCGAGGCTGCCTCCGCACCACCCCAGCGCCTTCGCCTCGCGTCCTCTTCTTCGTCACGGCCCTGGCAGGCTAACGCAGGCCGACAGCGTAACCCACTGGTGCCGCAATGGCAGTGTCTATTCCATGCAGCTCCCCCAGCGCAAGGTTTCCCCGCTGCCTGGAAGCCAGGTTCGAATCGGTGCCTTTCGTCAATAGGGCCTATGGGGTAGTACTGGATGGTGTTGGAGATCATTGTTGGCGACCCGGAACTGTCCCTTTGTTGTTGTGTGCCTTCGCGTGATTTCCGACGTAGGGCGACCCTACCGTGAACCCATCACAGAAATTATTCCGAGGTTGGAAGCCAAGGAACAACCGAGCGAGGGGTTGCTGTTGTTGCGCTTGGAGAAGGAGAAGACCGAGAGCGACATGATTGCCATCTTTGGATATCTGAAGGGACGTCATGTAGAAGATGGAGCCGACTTGTTTTTCTCGGCTGGGGAAGCTAGAGCAGAAAGCAATTGATTGACGACACAAGAAAAGTGATTTCGGATGAACTTCTGGACTGCCTCTGAGGGTGATGGAGTCGCAAGAGCCTGGATGACAGCGGACTGCCAGGACCCGAAACCGAGCGCGAAGAGGGGCAGGATAGAATATGGAAGCCTGTTTATACGAGGGTTGAATGAAAAGTAACGCCTCCACCTTCGTAACTCCTCAACAGATGGCAATACTGGTATGCAGCAGGTACTGGCTTGTTCAGTAGACTCTCCTATACAGTTCCATTTTGGCGGGAAGCCTTAGCATTGAACGGTTGTGTTGTTAAAGTGTGAAGTATGGAACCAGGATTGAATGAAAAGTAATGCCTCCACCTGCGTAACTCCTCAACAGATAGCAATACTGGTATGCAGCAGGTACTGGCTTGTTCAGTAGACTCTCCTATACAGTTCCATTTTGGGGGGAGGCTTAGGATTGAATGGTTGTGTTGTTTATGTGTGTAGTATGGAACCAGGATTGAATGAAAAGTAATGCCTACATCTGCGTAACTCCTCAACAGATAGCAATACTGGTATGCAGCAGGTATTGGCTTGTTCAGTAGACTCTCCTCTACAGTTCCATGTTGGCGGGAAGCCTTAGCATTGAACGGTTGTGTTGTTAAAGTTCCATTTTTACGGGAAGCCTTGTGTTGTTAAAGTGTGAAGTATGGAACCAGGATTGAATGAAAAGTAATGCCTCCACCTGCGTAACTCCTCAACAGATAGCAATACTGGTATGCAGCAGGTATTGGCTTGTTCAGTAGACTCTCCTATACAGTTCCATTTTGGCGGGAAGCCTTAGCATTGAACGGTTGTGTTGTTAAAGTGTGAAGTATGGAACCAGGATTGAATGAAAAGTAATGCCTCCACCTGCGTAACTCCTCAACAGATAGCAATACTGGTATGCAGCAGGTACTGGCTTGTTCAGTAGACTCTCCTGTACAGTTCCATTTTGGCGGAAAGGCTTAGCATTGAATGGTTGTGTTGTTAAAGTGCGAAGTATGGAACCAGGATTGAATGAAAAGTAATGCCTCCAGCTTCATAACTCTTCAACGGATAGCAGTACTGGTATGCACCAGGTACTGGCTTGTTCAGGAGACTCTCCTCTACAGCTCCATTTTGGTGGGAAGCCTTAGTATTGAACGGTTGTGTTGTTAAAGTGCGAAGTATGGAACCCCACGCAGACGGTCGGTCAGTGCGACTTAAGCAACGTATGCGGCAGGTACTGGCTTGTTCAGGAGACTCTCCTCTACAGCTCCATTTTGGTGGGAAGCCTTAGTATTGAACGGTTGTGTTGTTAAAGTGAGAAGTATGGAACCCTGCGCAGACGGTCAATGCGACTTAAGCAACGTATGCGGCAGGTACTGGCTTGTTCAGTAGACTCTCCTCTACAGTTCCATTTTGGTGGGAAGCCTCAGCGTTGACTAGTTGTGTTGTTAAAGTGCGAAGTATAGAACCCTGCGCAGACGATGGATCGATGCGACTTAAGCAACGTATGCAGCAGGTACTGGCTTGTTCAGTAGACTCTCCTCTACAGTTCCATTTTGGTGGGAAGCCTTAGCATTGAACGGTTGTGTTGTTAAAGTGCAAAGTATGGAACCCTGTGCAAATGGTTGGTCAGTGCGACTTAAGCAACATGCAGTCATAGAATTCTTGACAACAGAAGGTGTCACCCTGAAGGAGATTAATCAGGGAATGCAAGCTGTTTGTGGTGATTGTGTTGATGGGAGTACTGTGCGTTGTTGAGCAAGTAAGTTTTAAGACGTCGAGGTGGGAACATTTGACTTGTGTGACAAACAAAGGGTTGGATGTCCTGTGACAGCAACCACCGAGTTTCACAAGCAAAAGGTTGACAGATTGATCCAGGACAATCGGCGTATCACTTAGAGAAAAATTTCAAGCATAATCGGCATTTCACAAGAACGTGTGGGTCACATTATTGCTTTGCTTGGCTATCGGAAGATCTGTGCACGACGTGTTGCAGAAACAGAGTGTCGACTTCTTCCATGACGGCTTCAGAAAACTTGTTCATCGTTGGCAAAAATGTATCCAATTGTCTGGTGATTGTGTGGTAACATGAATAGTGGTAGTTCAGTTGAAGAGCACATTCTAAGGATTATTTCTGCATATGATTTATTAAAATACTAGCTTGGGGACCCGGCGGTGCCCGAGTTATTTGAGGAAGGCATTGTGTGCCAAGGTTGGTTCCTATTAGACGTTTATGTGGCTTGCAGTGGTCTCAGGAACTTAGTGAAGGTACTGCAAGTCCCATTGGCCATGGTCCATCCCCTCCAAACAGCACCAGGATGTGGAGTGGGTCATGGGGGCTCTGGGTGTCACATTTGGTCTTGATCATTCTTTGGATGAGGGTTGCAGCGGTCTCGGAAGTTGAGTGAAGGTATTTCAAGTCCCATCATCTGTGGTCCATCCTCCTTGAAACAGCACCAGGGTGTAGAGTGGGTCAAGGGGGCTCTGTGTGCTAATTTTGGTCTGTAGTGGTCATTGGGTGAGGGTTGCGTTGTGAAGTGGGCCATTGGGCCCCTGTGTGGCAAGTTTGGTGCTGATCCGTCACTGCTGTGGGCCGCAGTGTCTGACTGCCTGAGGCCTTTCCTTTTCCCTCTGAGTCACCTTAGAACAGTGTTTCCCAACCTTTTTTGAGCCGCGGCACACTTTTAACATTAAAAAAATTCGGGGGCACACCACCAACCAAAATAACACTCTAACACAGTAAAGGACAGCTGGGGGTTGGTGGCCTGCTGGGAGCAGCTGCTGGGAATGCCAAAGCTGGGGAGGGGGCGGAGCCAGTCTGCACCATGCCCCGCCCCCTACCCCCGGCTTCACCACTCCCAGCAGCTGCTCCAGCCTTGAGGGGGCAGTGCCAAGCCAGCGGTGCCAGAGCCAGCACAATGCTGGCTTGGCACTGTCCCCTCAAGGCTGGAGCAGCTGCTGGGAGTGCCAAAGCCGGGGGAGGGGACAGAGCCAGGCTGCATCATACCCCGCCCCTCCCCCCAGCTTCAGCTCTCCTACAGGCCGCGCCATGCCCTGCCCCCTCCCCCCAGCTTCAGCTCTCCTACAGAGGAGGAGCATGAGCGGTGGACGGGCTTCAGTGGGTGGGGCTCCTCCTCCACGCGGCTTCAGCGAGCGAGGGGCAAGAGTCATGGAGTCATGGCGGATTGGAGGCTGGCTGGGGAAACGGCTGAAGGAGGCAGCGCCCGGTCCCCTTCTTCTTTTTCTTCGCCACTGCCCGGCCCTTCCTCCTCCTCCCCCAAGCAGCAGGAGTTCGGCAGGAGGGGGGAGGAAGGGGGGCAGAGAGCTTTTCTCGCGGCACAGCAAGAGGTCCGTCACGGCACACTAGTGTGCCACGGCACACTGGTTGAGAAAGACTGACTTAGAATGTTGGAATGTGGAGGGCCAATCAGCGTCCTTTATGCAAATACCATTTCAGTGGCAACCAATCCCCTCTGTCTGGGGCCGTAGAATGTTGGAGTTCTGAAGCTGGCCAATCTGTGAAGGCGTGGCTGATGCCATCTGTGTATAAAAGGTTGCATTGATTGGTTCTTTAGAGCTGTCAATCATCGTTAAGTTTGTTTTTCCTCCCCCTTGAGACTTTGGAAATCTAGCTTTCCCTTTACATTTTGCCTGCATCTCTACAGAAGAGGACGTGTTAGAGGGTTTGCCAGCCAGGCCTCAGTCAGGCATTCTCTAGCACCAACTCTTCATACCTTGGATTCATTCTGCATATCCAGCACACCTGGATGGGACTGTGGAATCTCAAGCGCCTTCAACTAGTCATTTGGCACCAAGAGGAAGGCTCTGTGCCTTCAATATAGGCCATTTGACTGGGGCTAAGAGAGTTCTCACCTCAAAGCCATTGAGAGAGAGAGAATTTGGAAAGCCATCCGGCTGAAAGCTTCCTGGACCCAAACATCTAAAGAACTGTAATGTATATTTTATTTTACCCCTGTTTGGAGAACCAAGTTTAGTACCTCTATAAGATAACTCCCTTTGTGAACAATAAAGCCTGTTTGAGTTATCTAAAGTGATTGGTTTGGTCCTTGGGAGTTCCAGTTCTCTATGGGAAGGCAAGAAGAAGTCCCCTGGGAAGAGATGTCACGTCCTTGTTCCTATTCTAAGCCAAAGACCCCAGGCGTGGCTTCACACAATCAGATTCCTTTATGCAAATATTCCCATAGTGGCAACCTATCGAAACGCTGTCACATATTCCTTGGCACCTCCGTACCTCCCAGAAAATGAACATTTCATTTCCAACGGAAAAAAAACTGTCAGTTGGCTAACTCAAGCATTCAGTCGCATTCTGTTTTGCTGGCCAATCAGAGTCTTTTATGTAAATTGTCTCTCAGTGGCAACCAATGCCCTCTGTCTGGTGCCTTAGAGTGTTGGCGTTCTGAGGCTGGCCAATCAGAGTCCTTTATGCAAATAATCTGGTGCCTTAGAGTGTCGGAGTTCTGAGGCTGGCCAATCAGTGTCCTTTATGCAAATAATTCCACAGTGGCAACCAATCGAAACGCTGGCACATATTCCTCCCTCCGCACCACCGCACCGTCCGCAAACACTGACTTTTATTATATAGATAGATAGATAGAGGCATGTTTTAGAACCCAAAAATGGCGATTCTAAAATCAAATGGGGGGTTGATTAGTAAAAGAAAGACTTACAAAAATTTTCCAAAATTTTCTAAAATGTAACTTAAGTACTAACAAAATTTGTTAGTAATTCGTATGCCAGAGCATGCGCATTCCAGATGGTTTTGCCCTACAACTCCCAGAAATCCTAACAGCTGGTAAATTGGCTGGGATTTCTGGGAGTTGTAGGCCAAAACTTGAATAAACCACACTGAATTCTAGATGGGACTCTCCAAATAGGAAGGAGGGAGGAAGGAAGGGAGGGAGGGGGTATTCTATTCTTGGAAGCAGCAAAAAAAAGGAGAAGGAGCCCCCCCCTCGCTCCTCGCTGCCTCTCTCTCACCCCAATCCTGAGGGAGCAAGGGCCCAAGTTTGCCCAGGCTGAGAGGAAAAGGAAGAGGCCTGAGGCTGTGAGGAATGGTGGGAGTTGAAGTCCAAAACACGTACCTGGAGGGCTGAAGTTGGCCCCTGCGATGGGGCATGGCAGAGCAATGGGGAAGAGAAGCATCTGAGAGAGCGCAGGGAGAGAGAGAGAAGAGAAGCGCACGCGCGTGTGTGTGTGTGAAGCTGGCCCCCTGCGATGGGGCATGGCAGCAGAGCAACGGGAAGAGAAGGAGGGGGGAGCGTGGAGGACTACGCTTTCCAGAATGCATTGCCTACCTAGCAGCAGCGTCACTTCCAGTTCCCCATAGAAATGCGGGAAAAGAAGAAGCTGAATGAAGGCGGGAAGGAAATGAGGGGAGAAGACAGGGAGAAGTGAGTACGTAGTACAATAATTAATTAATTAAGAATTAAGAATTTATTACGATCATAACGCAAATTGTTGGTCTCAAGGACCGTAAAAGGAAGTCTACTTCGGGTTCGCGGCAGCAATCCGTAAAAGCTCAAAAGTCCCATTACATACGAATCTCTTACGAATCCTTTTAATTTCTGTTTCATTTTTCTCATGCCTAATAGATAGATAAATTCCCATCCAAACCCAAGTAACGAAGCTGGAGGCATTACTTTTCATTCAACCCTCGTAGATCGCATTGGAGGTTCCTTCCAATTCTTACGATGGTATAATTCTGTGAGCAGCAATGGTTCCAGGTAGACATTTCGGGTCCCTGAGACGACGTTGAGGAGAAAAGAAAATGGAGGCAGCCTTCCTCTCGTTCCGATCCATCCTGCATCGTCGATTTATGGACTCGGAGAACTGTCCAACTAGATGCTGATGCAAGCTCAACACCACCACCACTAAAGCATTGCTGACAGATGGCCACCCGGCCTTGGCTTTTCAAACCACCAAGGAAAGAGGCAATTGGTTCCGCTCTGGAGCAGCCCCTCCTAACGTTGAGCTGAAACCTCCTTCCTTGCCGTCGGAATCCTTGAAGCCCTCCCTGGCATCGCGTCAGCTTCCCCCCACCCAAACAGCCGCTCTCTTTGCCTGCCAACACCTTGCACCAAGCAGGAGAGCAGTCAACCTGCATTACCTTCTCCAAGGTGTGCAGGTCGATGGAGGAGGGTGACGGCTCAGCAGGTGAACAAACGTGTCAATGCAGACAAACTGGAATCTACCCACGCCCGGATTACCCATAAGGCCACCCTAGGCCATGGCCTAGGGCGGCAGACATGGCGGGGCAGCAGATCCGGACCCCCAAATTAAATAAAAATTTATTTATTTTTAAAAAGAATTTCGGGCGCTCTTGCGCTGCGCTGAGCGCCATAGGCCCTACGGCCTCTGACGCGGCTTCCCGCCGCCCCCTCCTCACTCGCGCCGTCGGCCCGCCCCTCAGTCCTTCACTGACTGGGGGCGGAGCCAACATGACGCAAGCGGAGGGAGGAGGGGGCCCCGCCCTCAGTCTTTCAGTGAAGGATTGAGGGGTGGGCCTGATGCCCTCGCTTCTCCACCTCCCTCCTCGCGTTGGCTCCGCCCTCAGTCTTTCAGTGAAGGATTGAGGGGTGGGCCCGATGACGCGAGGGAGGAGGGGGCAGCGGGGCTTCTCTCCACCCCCTCCTCCCTCGCGCAGCGTCGCCCCGCCCCTCAATCTTTCAATGAAGGACTGAGGGGTGGGCCTGGGCGCGAGCGAGGAGGGTGGTGGGCTTCTCTCCGCCCCTCTCGCCGCACCATCGGGCCTGCCCCTCAGTCCTTCACTGAAGGACTGAGGGGCGGGGCGACGTGACGCAACAGAAGAGGAGGCGGAGAGAAGACCCGCCGCCCCTCCTCACTCGCATTGTCGGCGTCGGGCCCTCCTTCAGTGAGAGGAGGAAGGAGGGCCCCCCGAGGAGCCCCCCCAAAGTCCCCGGAAGCGGTCCCGCCCCCGGGATGGGGGGCGGCACTTCCAGAGTGTGGCCCAGGGCGCCACAATAAGGTAATCCGGTCCTGAATCTACCCAGTGGCCATAGAACGAAGGGTGGTCTTTTTCCTGGAATGTCTATTGCAGAGGTTCTCAACTTGTGGGTCGCGGCCCCTTTGAGGGTCCAACGATTGATCACAGAGGGTCGCCGCTTTGTTTCCTTCAGGTCTGAAAAGGGGCTCCTCCTCCTTTTCCTCTTCTTCCTTTGGTGACGCGGTCCAGAGAGGAGTCATGTGGAGGCGCTTGGAGGAAGGCGCGCACGCAGGGGAAGAAGGCAAAGACATGCCCCCCTCTTTCTCCTCTTTCCTTCTCCCCCCTTTCCCCTTTTTTTCATTCTCACGCTTTCTCCCCTCTTCTTCTCTTTTGTTCTATGCCTTTCTTTTATTTTTCTTTCTCTTCCTCCCTCTCCTTCGTTCCCTTCTTTCTCCCCTTTCTTTCTCTCTTTCGCTTATTCATTCTCTAGCCTCCCTCTTTCCTTTCCTTCCACCTTCTCTTTTCTATCCCTTTCGTTTCTTTCCGTCTTCCTCCCTCCCTTCCTTTCTCTTCCCCTTCTTTCCCCCCCTTCTTTCTCTTTCCCTTATTCTTTCTCTAGCCTCCCTCTTTCCTTTCCTTCCGCCTTCTCTTTTCTATCCCTTTCCTTTCTTTCCGTCTTCCTCCCCTCCTTCGTTCTCTTCCCTTCTTTCTCCCCCTTCTTTCTCTCTTTCCCTTATTCTTTCTCTAGCCTCCCTCTTTCCTTTCCTTCCGCCTTCTCTTTTCTATCCCTTTCAAATTTTTTGTCTTCCTCCCCCCTCCTTTCTCTTCCCTTCTTTCTACCCCTTCTCTCTCTCCCTTCCCATCTCTTCTTCTTTCTATCCTTCCCTTCCTACTGATAATTCCCTTACTCTTCTCTTTTGCTTTCCTCCTCTATTTCCCTCCCTTTCTCCCTGCCTTTCTATCCTAAGAACATAAGAAATATATGTTTTCTGAAACCCCCTCATGATTCCCCCCCCAGGGGTCCTGACCCCCAGGTTGAGAAAAGCTGGTTTAGATCAAAACCAGCCTTTCTCAGAATTATTATATATTATTTGTTTACTTCATTTCTATTCCGCCCTTCTCACCCTGCAGGGGACTCAGGGCGGATTACAATGTACGCATTACATTTAGACACACAAACACACAAGACAGACAGAGGCAATTTAACATCTGGCCACCAGGGGGAGCTGTCGCACTCCTTCATTCCCTTCTCACCTCGCAGGGGACTCAGGGCGGATTACAATGTACACATTACATTTAGACACACAAACACACAAGACAGACAGAGGCAATTTAACATCTGGCCACCAAGGGGAGCTGTCGCACTCCTTCATTCCCTTCTCACCTCTCAGGGACTCAGGGCGGATTACAATGTACACATTACATTTAGACACACAAACACACAAGACAGACAGAGGCAATTTAACATCTGGCCACCAGGGGGAGCTGTCGCACTCCTTCATTCCCTTCTCACCTCTCAGGGGACTCAGGGCGGATTACAATGTACACATTACATTTAGACACACAAACACACAAGACAGACAGAGGCAATTTAACATCTGGCCACCAAGGGAGCTGTCGCACTCCTTCATTCCCTTCTCACCTCTCAGGGGACTCAGGGCGGATTACAATGTACACATTACATTTAGACACACAAACACACAAGACAGACAGAGGCAATTTAACATCTGGCCACCAGGGAGCTGTCGCACTCCTTCATTCCCTTCTCACCTCTCAGGGGACTCAGGGCGGATTACAATGTACACATTACATTTAGACACACAAACACACAAGACAGACAGAGGCAATTTAACATCTGGCCACCAGGGGGAGCTGTCGCACTCCTTCATTCCCTTCTCACCTCTCAGGGGACTCAGGGCAGATCACAATGTACACATTACATTTAGACATACAAACACACAAGACAGACAGAGGCAATTCAACATCCGGCCACCAGGGGAGCTGTCGCACTCCTTCATTCCCTTCTCACCTCTCAGGGGACTCAGGGCGGATCACAATGTACACATTACATTTAGACACACAAACACACAAGACAGACAGAGGCAATTTAACATCCGGCCACCAGGGGGAGCTGTCGCACTCCTTCATTCCCTTCTCACCTCTCAGGGGACTCAGGGCGGATTACAATGTACACATTACATTTAGACACACAAACACACAAGACAGACAGAGGCTATTTAACATCTGGCCACCAGGGGGAGCTGTCGCACTCCTTCAGTCCCTTCTCACCCCGCAGGGGACTCAGGGCGGATTACAATGTACGCATTACATTTAGACACACAAACACACAAGACAGACAGAGGCAATTTAACATCTGGCCACCAGGGGGAGCTGTCGCACTCATTCATTCCTCAGCCTTGTAAATCAGTTAAATTTAGCCTCCCCACTAAGTGGTACCTTAATTTCCTACTTGACAGATGCAACTGTCTTTCGGGTTGCAAAGATCAACAACCGGCTACACCAGTGTTTCCCAACCACTGTGACGCGGCACAGTAGTGTGCCGTGATGGACCTCCTGCTGTGCCACAAAAAAAGATCTCTACCCCCCTTCCTTCCCCCCTCCTCCTGCCAAACTCCTGCTGCTGGGGGGAAGGGCCGGGGGGCGGCGAAGAAAAATAAGAAGGGGCCGGGGCGCCATTTCCTTTGGCCGTTTCCCCAGCCAGCCTCCAATCCGCCATGATTCCCACCATGACTCTCACCCCTTGCTCGCTGAAGCTGCGCGGAGGAGGAGCCCCGCCCACTGAAGCCCGTCCACCGCTTATGCTCCTCCTACTCTGCGCAGCTTGGCTCCGCCCCCTCCCCCAGCTTCAGTTCTCCCACAGCTTCGCCAGCCTTGAGGGGGCTTGGCACTGTCCCCTCAAGGCTGGCGAAGCTGTGGGAGAGCTGAAGCTGGGGGGGGGAGGGGGCGGGGCCTGGCTCCTCCCCCTCCCCCGGGCTTGGCACTCCCAGCAGCTGTTCCCAGCAGGCCACCATCCCCCAGCCGTTCTTTACTGTGCTAGTGCGTCATTTTGTGTCATTTTGGTTGGTGGTGTGCCCCGGATTTTTTTAATGTTAAAAGTGTGCCGCGGCTCAAAAAAGGTAGGGAAACACTGGTCTACACAATAGTTCGAGAGTCCACCAGGACCCGGGCAGGCCTTGAACTCATAGCCTTCTGGTCAGTAGAGATCTTATGCAGCTGACACCCAGCCAGCTGCGCCACATTCCCGGTGGCTGGATGGCCATCTGTCAGGGGTGCTTTGAATGTGTTTTCCCTTCTGGGGTTGGACTGGGTGGCTTCTTCCAACTCTATGATTCTATGAAACGTAAACTTGTGCCAAGCAGTGGGCATCAACCTTCGCTATCTGGGTGCTAGACAGGAGGCAAACTCTACCAACAACTGTATGACCCTCCTCAGCCAATTGGGGAGGGGGATTATGGGTGCAGGCCCGGATTACCCATAAGGCCAACCTAGGCCATGGCCTAGTGGCGCAAGCCGAGGGGGGACGCAGATCACGGACTCAAATAATAATAATAATAATAATGTTGAAACAAAAACGCAACGCGCATGGAGATGAGGAAAGGGGCCTTGGAGACCAAGCGGGGAGGGGGAAGCCTGGGCCCTCTTCTGCTTCTGGGAATAATCCTCGAGGTGGAGGAGATCCTGCAGGCCCTGCTGCTGCTGCCGCCGCCGCCACTTTCCTGCGGGAAAGGCCCACCCACCTTCTTGGCCTTGGCGAGGTGTGTTGTGACCCCGTGTCTGTGCAGGGAGGAGGCCTGCCTGGAGCCCCGCCCCCTCCTTCCCGCCCAGCTTCGGCTTCAGCCCTATCTCCCCCCCGCAGACCTGTGTTCCATGCCCGCAATAACAAATGCAGCAAAATAATTTGACCCACAGGTCGAAGCATGGGTGTTCCCCCCCCCCGCCTCCCTCCCTGCCCACCTTGCTGTGACAACTGGGGTTTGCAAGGCACTTCCGGGCACCGGGCCCCCGGCCGGCCAGCCAGGGTCTTCCCTTTGGGGCTGCTTTGGGATGACCCCTGCCTGTTGGGGAGGGGCGGGCCATCACTGGCCAGCGAGCCAGAGGCGGCACCTGGTCACCCGCGGCTGCCAAATTCCCTGCGCGGCGGTGACTTTTGCTCTCCTCGGTCGTGGCCTTCCTTCCTGGTGCAAACCCTCGCTCGCGACAAGAAGGGTGCTCTCTTTTTCTAGGTGGGGGGCAGCGGGGCGGGCCTCTTCCCTTTCGATGGCCGAAACCCATCAGCAGCACTCCTGCCTTGGTTTGCCCATTCCATTGGAGAGGGCGTCTCCTTCCAGCCCTCCAGTGGCTTGGATTTGGGCTCCTCTTGCAGAGGCCTGTCGGGGGCTTGGGTGCAGGTTCCCCTTGCGTTTTATAAGATAAGGTTCTATTTTTAGTGTGGGTCTGAGTGATGTGGGGGTGGTAGAGGTTGGCTTAAAGGGGGCGTAATTCCAAAGTGTGGCCTAGGGTGCAAAAAGGTGTTAATCCAGGCCTGTATGGGTGCTGTGGTCCAGTAAAAACAAAATTTCCCCAAACTTTGGGTAGCTTTGACATCCAGATGAACCTTAGTTCACCAGGGTGCCCGATGGACAGGTCCGGATTAACTGTTTGTGGCGCCCTAGGCCACACTCTGGAAGCCTTGCCTCTGGGGGCAGGGCCGCTTGCGTGGGGCGGGGCCGTATGTCGGCTCCTCCCACCCTCCGACTCAGGCAGGCCACGTGGCGCCCAAGCTGGCTTGGCAGAGCGGGGAGGCTATTGGGGAAGGAGGAGGAGCGGAAGGACGGAAGGATTGGGCGCCTTCCACCTGGCCTCCCGCTTGGGCACCTGGCAGAGGGTGGGAGGAGCTGGGAGGAGCTGAGCCTCCAGTGCGCCGGGCGCGACGCGTCGGCTCCTCCCACCCTCTGCCAGGCGCCCAAGCTGGCTTGGCAGAGCGGGGAGGCTATTGGGGAAGGAGGAGGAGCAGAAGGAAGGAAGGATTGGGCGCCTGGCGCCTGGCTTGGGCGCCTGGCAGAGGGTGGGAGGATCCAAGCTTCCAGTGCGCCCACGTACGTGCGTCGGCTCCTCCCACCCTCTGCCAGGCACCCAAGCTGGCTTGGCAGAGCGGGGAGGCTATTGGGGAAGGAGGAGGAGCAGAAGGAAGGAAGGATTGGGCGCCTGGCGCCTGGCTTGGGCGCCTGGCAGAGGGTGGAAGGAGCCGAGGCCTCCAGTGCGCCCAAGACGCACGTGCGTTGGCTCCTCCCACCCTCTGCCAGGCGCCCAAGCTGGCTTGGCAGGCAGAGGCGGGAGGCTAGGAGGGGAAGGAGGAGAAGCAGAAGGAAGGAAGGATTGGGCGCCTGGCGCCTGCCAGGCGCCCAAGCTGGCTTGGCAGCCTGGCAGAGGGTGGGAGGAGCGCGAGCCCTGGCAGTGTGCCCCGCGCACGTGCGTCGGCTCCTCCCACCCTCTGCCAGGCGCCCAATCTGGCTTGGCAGAGCGGGGAGGCTATTGGGGAAGGAGGAGGAGCAGAAGGAAGGAAGGATTGGGCGCCTGGCGCCTGGCTTGGGCGCCTGGCAGAGGGTGGGAGGAGCCAAGCCTCCAGTGCGCCCGCGCACGTGCGTCGGCTCCTCCCATCCTCTGCCAGGCGCCCAAGCTGGCTTGGCAGAGCAGGGAGGCTATTGGGGAAGGAGGAGGAGCAGAAGGACGGAAGGATTGGGTGCCTGGCACCTGGCTTGGGTGCCTGGCAGAGGGTGGGAGGATCCAAGCTTCCAGTGCGCCCGCACGCGGCTTTCTCCCACCCTCTGCCAGGTGCCCAAGCTGGCTTGGCAGAGCGGAGAGGCTATAGGGGAAGGAGGAGGAGCAGAAGGAAGGATTGGGCACCTGGCGCCTGGCTTAGGCGCCTGGCAGAGTGTGGGAGCAGCCGAGCCTCCAGTGCACCCGCACACGTGCCTCGGCTCTTCCCACCCTCTGCCAGGCGCCCAAGCTGGCTTGGCAGAGCGGGGAGGCTATTGGGGAAGGAAGGAGGAGGAGCAGAAGGAAGGAAGGATTGGGGGCTGGGCGCCTGGCTCGGGCGCCTGGCAGAGGGTGGGAGGAGCCGAGCCTCCAGTGCTCCCGCGCACGTGCGTCGGCTCCTCCCACCCTCTGCCAGGCGCCCAAGCTGGCTTGGCAGAGCGGGGAGGCTATTGGGGAAGGAAGGAGGAGCAGAAGGAAGAAAGGAAGGATTGGGCACCGGGCGCCTGGCTTGGGCGCCTGGCAGAGGGTGGGAGGATCCAAGCTTCCAGTGCACCCACGTGCGTGCGCCGGGCTCCTCCCACCCTCTCCCCAGGCGCCCAAGCTGGCTTGGCAGAGCGGGAGGCTATTGGGGAAGGAGGAGGAGCAGAAGGAACGGGATTGGGCACGGGGCGCCTGGCTTGGGCGCCTGGCAGAGGGTGGGAGGATCCAAGCTTCCCAGTGCACCCGCGCACGTGCCTCGGCTCTTCCCACCCTCTGCCAGGCGCCCAAGCCAGGCACCTGTCGCCCAATCCTTCCTTCCTTCTGCTCCTCCTTCCCCAAAGCGTCCCTCCACCAGGCCGGCTTGGGCGCCATGTGGCCTGCCTGAGTCAGTGGGTGGGAGGAGCCGACGCGCGGGGGGGGGCGCCGCGCACTGGAGACCATTTTTTAAATTAAATTTTTAAAAATTTTTTTGAAAAATTTAAAATTTTAAGGGTCCGGATTCCCCCCTCCCCCCATGGCTACGCTCATAGGCCATGGCCTAGTGTGGCCTTATGGGTGATCCAGGCCTGCCGATGGAGGGTGAACTCTACCCGTTCTTAAACCTAGCAGACATTACACTTGGTCTTCTTCTCTCAGGCAGACTGAAATAAACACGTCCCTCCATCCCATGCTCAATGGCTGCCAAAGCAGACAAAGTCCCTCTCGGAAGGTGTCGGCAAAGCCCCGGAGAAGTGTTTTAGCCGTGACACTTACACAATGGAGGCTGCCAGAGCTTCCCCGGCACAACCTTTAGAAGAGAGACGCTGAGTGTGGCTGACTGGCAGCAGGGCAGGGTGACCTGGGCATTTCCGTGTTGTCATCCTGGACTTGGGGGTGTTTTTCAAGGTCCATCTACACCAGTGTTTCTCAACCTTCCTAATGCTGTGACCCCTTAATACAGTTCCTCATGTTGTGGAGACCCCCAACCATAACATTAGTTTCCTTGCTACCTCGTAACTGTAATTTTGCTCCTATTATGAATCGCCATGTAAATATCTGATCTGCAGGATGCATTTTCTTTCACTGGACCAAAGTTTGGCACAAATACCCAATACACCTAAATTTGAATACTGGTGGGGTTGGGGAGGGATTGGTTTCGTCATTTGGGAGTTGTAGTTTGCTGGGATTTATAGTTCATCTACAATCAGAGAGCATTCTGAACTCCACCAACAATGGAATTGAACCAAACTTGGCACACCAAACTCCCATGACCAACAGAAAATACTGGAAGGGTTTGGTGGGCATTGACCTTGGGTTTAGGAGTTGTAGTTCACCTACATCCCGAGACCACTGTGGATTCAAACAATGAACTTGGCACACAGGTTGTGTGTGTGTGTGTGTGTGTGTGTCAATCAGGGACAGGTAACACCTCCTAACAACAAAAGATCCACCCAGGCAGAAAGCAGCCAGGCTTTGAAGCTGCAAAACTGATTTTGTCATTTGGGAGTTGTAGTTGCTGGGATTTATAGTTCACCTACAATAAGAGAGCATTCTGAACTCCACCAACAATGAAATTGAACCAAACTTGGCACACAGGGTGTGTGTGTGTGTGTGTGTGTGTGTCAATCAGGGACAGGTAACACCTCCCAACAACAAAAGATCCACCCAGGCAGAAAGCAGCCAGGCTTTGAAGCTGCAAAACTGATTTTGTCATTTGGGAGTTGTAGTTGCTGGGATTTATAGTTCACCTACAATCAGAGAGCATTCTGAATGCCACCAATCATGGAATTGAACCAAACTTGGCACACAGAACTCCCATGACCAACAGAAAATACTGGAAGGGTTTGGTGGGCATTGACCTTGAGTCTTTGGAGTTGTAGTTCACCTACATTCAGAGAGCACTGTGGACTCAAACAATGATGGTTCTGGACCAATCTTGGCATGAATATTCAATATGTCCAAATGTGGACACTGGGGGAGTTTGGGGAGAATAGACCTTGGCATTGTAGTTGTTGGGATTTATAGTTCAGTTACAATCATGGAGCATTCTTAACCCCACCAATGATGGAATTGAACCAAACTTGGCATGGATACTCAATACGCTCAAATGTGAACACTGGTAGAGTTTGGAGGAAATAATCCTTGATATTTGGGAGTTATAGTTGCTGGGATGTATAGTTCCCCTACAATCAAAGAACATTCTGAACCCCATCAATGATGGAATTGAACCAAACTCGGTACACATAACTCCAATGATCAAGAGAAAATACTGGAAGGGTTTAGTGGGCATTGACCTTGAGTTTTGGAGTTATAGTTCACCTACATTCAGAGAGCACTGTGGACTCAAACAATGATGGATCGGGACCAAACTTGGCACGGATACTCAATATGCCCGAATGTGAAAACTGGTGGCGTTTGGGGGAAATAGACCTTGACATTTGGGAGTTGTAGTTTCTGGGAATTATAGTTCACTTACTAGCGTACAGCATTCTGAACCCCACCAACGATAGAATTGGGCCATACTTCCCATGCCTTGAAGGGACTCGCTGGCGCAAGTGTCTCTCCAGCCTCGCATGCTCTCGCTCACTCACACATGCTCAAAAGAGGCATTTTGGTGGGAGGATTCGTCCTCTGTTTCCAAAAAGGAAGAGAAGGACCGGCGGAGGGATCCTCAGCCTTCTCTACGGTTTGGGGCCTTTTTAGGTTTTGGGGGAAAGTTTCTTTGCTACAGCCGTACCTTGCTTGAGGCCTATTTCTGTTGGCAAGTTTTGTGTTTCTGCGTTGTAAGGTTTCTCTGTTTGAGGTAGTTTTCACATGACGGCTCTTCCTTTATATATATAGATTTTCCAGATATTATCCTCATCCCTATTCTAATTAAAACAGAAAGTTGTGTCACCGCTTCAGTGATATGGGACCTTTTGTTCCTCCCAGCCTATTTGGAGAGGCCGGCGGTTGATTCCGATCCTTCCGACAAGCCGAAGCTGTTCTGGACCACTGGGCATCTCTTCCCGGCCCTCTTTGCTGAGCAAAGGGCTTTTTCAAGGCTGGGCCGCCATCGCAACCTGACCGCACTTTAATTAGCCAAGAGAAGGCCGCCGTTTGGGCATACTGCGTATTAATAGCCCTGCAGTCACTTTGGGTTGTGTCGTTTGTGCTGATCTAATCTCCCTCACCAGGAGCCGTGTGCGAGTGTGTTGTGCATGCAGATCCACAGACCTGCAACACCTTCTGCCTAAGCTGTCGGGAGTTTTGCAAGAACTCAACATCTTGGCTCCGAGCCTTTTTTTAGCAACTAGAAGCAAACAAGAAGTGGTTTCCAGTCCCTTCCTGCCCACACAACCGTTGCTGCCCGGGAGAAAGCCAAGCCAAAAAGTATAAGCAGAGCCGGATCTTGCACTCTGCAAAGTAAGCATTTGCTTACCACTTGCCAATATTTAGGGGCGCATTTTACGTTGTCCCCATCGCCCCGCACCACGAGGCCGAAAAGGAGGCGGCCAGAGGCAGAGCACCCCCGGCTGCAAAAAGCTCCCCCCTCCCAGGGCGATCAGCGGTTCCGGGCAGCCGGGCCCGCCCCGCGGCAATTGCGCACACGCGGAAGTTTCACGCATGCGCCATCATCACAGGGCAAACCCAGCCTCCCAGAGCCACCAACCGCCCCACACCACAAGGCCTAAAAGGAGAAGCGTTCTGCAGATGTACAGGCGGGGCCCGGGGCGGGGCTGGGGTAGAGCGGGGAGGAGCCGGGGTGGGGTGGGGAGGAGCCGGGGCGGATCAGGCTCTTTTGGCCTAGGGCGCCAAAAGGGCCTGATCCAGGCCTGCGCTCCCCCTCTATAGCTTATGAGCATGCTATCAAGGAGGCGAAGAAATTACATTATGCAGCCATGATAGCGTCTGCTAACACACGCTCAGCACAATTATTTACGATAATTCGGTCCCTGACGATGGTCCCTACCATCCCAAAAAACGACAATCAGGCCCTTACTGCTGAGGTTTTTCCAGAGCTATTTTGCAGACAAGATCTCGTCCCTCTGCCCAGGCCCGGATTACCCATTAGGCCACCCTAGGCCATGGCCTAGGGCGGCACCTTTGTGGGGGGGGGGGGGCAGCAGGTCCAGACCCCCCAAAAAGTTTTTAAAAAATTTCCTTCCTTCCTTCACTCCATCCTTCTATCCTTTCTTTCCTTTCCCCTCCCGTCCTTCCTGCTATCCTTCCTTTTTCCTTCCTTTCTTTTCCCCTCCTTCCTTCCTTCCTTCCTTCACTCCATCCTTCTATCCTTTCCTTCCTTTCCCCTCCCGTCCTTCCTGCTATCCTTCCTTTTTCCTTCCTTTCTTCACCCCATTTCCTTCCTTCCTTCACTCCATCCTTCTATCCTTTCTTTCCTTTCCCCTCCCGTCCTTCCTGCTATCCTTCCTTTTTCCTTCCTTTCTTCACTCCATCCTTCTATCCTTTCTTTCCTTTCCCCTCCCGTCCTTCCTTTTTCCTTCCTTTCTTCTCCCCTCTTTCCTTCCTTCCTTCACTCCATCCTTCTATCCTTTCTTTCCTTTCCCCTCCCGTCCTTCCTGCTATCCTTCCTTTTTCCTTCCTTTCTTTTCCCCTCCTTCCTCCTATCCTTCCCTTTTCCTTCCTGCTATCCTTTCCTTCCTTTCCCCCCTCTTTCCTTCCTGCTATCCTTCCTTTTATCCTTCCCTTTCCCCTCCCTCCTCTTTTCCTTTTCCTTCCTTTCACTCCATCCTTCTATCCTTTCTTTCCTTTCCCCTCCCGTCCTTCCTGCTATCCTTCCTTTTTCCTTCCTTCCTTCACTCCATCCTTCTATCCTTTCTTCCCTTTCCCCTCCCGTCCTTCCTGCTATCCTTCCTTTTTCCTTCCTTTCTTCTCCCTCCTTCCTTCCTTCAATCCATTTCTATCCTTTCTTTTCCCTCCATCCTTCCTCCTTCCTTTTCCTTCCTTTCCCTCCATCCTTCTATCCTTTCTTTCCTTTCCCCTCCCGTCCTTCCTGCTATCCTTCCTTTTTCCTTCCTTCCTTTCTTCACTCCATCCTTCTATCCTTTCCTTCCTTTCCCTCCATCCTTCCTGCTATCCTTTCTTTCCTTCCTTTCTTCTCCCTCCCTTCCTCCTTCACTCCATCCTTCTATCCTTTCTTTCCTTTCCCCTCCCGTCCTTCCTGCTATCCTTCCTTCCCTTCCTTTCTTCACTCCATCCTTCTATCCTTTCTTTCCTTTCCCCTCCCGTCCTTCCTGCTATCCTTCCTTTTTCCTTCCTTTCTTCACTCCATCCTTCTATCCTTTCTTTCCTTTCCCCTCCCGTCCTTCCTGCTATCCTTCCTTTTTCCTTCCTTTCTTCTCCCCTCTTTCCTTCCTTCCTTCACTCCATCCTTCTATCCTTTCTTTCCTTTCCCCTCCCGTCCTTCCTGCTATCCTTCCTTTTTTCCCTTTCTTCTCTCCTCCTTCCTTCCATCCATTCTTCCTTCTATCCTTCCTTTCCTTTCTTCTCCCCTCCTTCCTTCCTTCCCTTCCTTCTTTCCTTTCCCTCTTTCCTGCCATTCCTCCCCTTTCTGTATCAGTCCTTGCTCCCCTTGTCTCAGTCCCTCCATTCCTTTCCCTACCACCACCAACATTCCGACTCTCTAAACTGCCAGGGGGGTGGTGGGGGGGCTCCCAGCCTACATTCTAACTGAGGGAGTATTTGCATAATGCCTCTAATTGGTCAGCTCCACTAACATTCCGACGCAGTAAACTGCCAGAGGGAGGTGGTGTGGGGACTCGTGGGAGGTGTTGTCCATAATGGTTTTTTGGATTTGTGGCCGTTGGCTGTTTTTTGGGGGGGGGGGGGATTTGGTAAACATACCTCGTAGGGTTTTCTGGGTATGTGGGCTGTTTGTGTGTTTCTGCCTTGTGTGGTTTTTTTGTCTATAAGACAGGAACCATGACATGGAGGATTATATATATATATATATATATATATAGAGAGAGAGAGAGAGAGAGAGAGAGAGAGAGAGAGAGAGAGAGATTATAACTGTATTCCAACTTCTGAGACAATAAATAAATAAATAGTCGGCAATGGTCTTGTGATAGGGATCCTGCTTCTGATTGTCCCATCCCTGCTCACTGGAGAGGGTCGAAATGCCCTGAAATTGTGTGGTTGCCCTTCTTTTCCTGCCGAAAAAAAACATTGTGGGAGAATTCAGTCCTCGCCCTCCCTTTCGCTGAGAGACAAGGCATCTCGAGCTGAGATGAAGCGATCTTGTTTATTTTCGGAATGCCTTCCGGTTTTCTCCAATGTAACCGCATCAGCTGGAGAGGAAAACATCTCCTTTACAGACAGCGCACTTCACATAGGTGGTTGGGTTTTTTTTTTTGGAGGAGTGGGGTTAAAGTTTAAGGCAGGGAAAAGCAAACCACGCATGTCAGAGGCTCTGGAACATGTTCTCAAAATATTTCTGATCAACATATAGAGGAGGGAGGAGTAAAGACAATGAGTGCTGAGCTGCTTAAGTCATCCTGAATCCACATTTGGTCTTATGTTTCATGTTAAAAGCAGAAGGCAGACATGGTCATGAGGGTTCTGTGTGGTGTTTGGCCCAATTCCATCGTTGGTGGACTTCAGAATGCTCTTTGATTGTAGGTAAACTATAAATCCCAGCAAATACAACTCCCAAATGTAAAGGTCTATTGTCCCCAGACTCCACCATTGTTCACATTTGGGCATATTGGACCACATATTCAAGTGTGGTCCAGATCCATCATTGTTTGAGTCCACTGTGCTCTCTGGGTGTAGGTGAACTACAACTTCCAAACTCAAGGTCAATTCCCAAGCAAACCCTTTCAGTACTTTCTGTTGGTAATGAGAGTTCAATATTCCAAGTTTGGTTCAATTCCATTCTTGCAAGAGTTCAGGATGCTCTTTGTTTGTGTGTTAACTATAAATCCCAGAAACTGTAACTCCCAAATGTCAAGGTCTATTTTCCCCAAACTCCATCTGTGTTCACATTTGGGCATATTGAATATTCATGCCAAGTTTGGTCCTGATCCAACATTGTTTCAGTCCACAGTGCTGTCAGATTATTGCATTTTGAATAGCAATTCATGAGTCAACACAAGATATATTTTCGCAGTTTGAGATGACCTGCAGTGTGACATGTTTGACACCAGATGGCGCTGTCTCAAGACTGCTAAATGGAACCTTGAGGAATGTCAGTTACAAAGTGACAGTTGGGATTTGTCAGTTGGGATTCAATATCTGTGAGGAAAGGATGTTTAGAAAGGTAGCTGTGATGGCTGTTGTTTTTCAATGTTTTGCCAGTTATTGTTAAATACAATTCAATACAAAGTTATATATTTACCTTTTGAATTGAATGAGAGTTTCATTATTCACACGAACAGAGACTGAAGTTTTTGGGCCGATGGGGAATTAAACTTCTATATTTCTGTTGCCTATCCGCTGTGACATAAATACTCGACGCCGAAGAAGTGCTCTCTGGATATAGGTGAACTACAACTCCAAAACCCAAGGTCAATGCCCACCAAACTCTTATAGCATTTTCTCTTGGTTATGGGAGTTCTGTGTGGGAAGTTTGTGTCTTTCTGCCATTCCTGCCAGGATATCTATGTTGTGTTCATCGAAACAGGCCTAGGTTTCACACGGAGTGTATAAATACATTTAAAAACATATTAAGTATATGTATGACTGTGTTAGAGTGTCATTTTGGGTCATTTTGCTTGGTGGTGTGCCCCAGGATTTTGTCAATGTAAAAAATGTACCGCGGCTCAAAAAAGGTTAGGAAACACTGCCATGGAGAATCGAAGTGCCTCTGTGACAGTTTGGGGGATTTGGAATAACCGTTCGTTCCTCTCTGTGACTGAGAAGCTTCTCAGATGAGGTGGGCAAAGTCTGGTCTTTGGAAGGCTCTTCTGCCCTCCCCAACGGTGTCCTAGAAGTCACCTCACATCAGTAACCTCTGCTCAGGCCTATGTTTTTGGCTACTAATTCAGCCCAAAGAGGTGTTGGCAGTCACCTCTTTTGGGATGCTGTGCCATCTGTCCGAGCTGCCCTGCAACGAGACCTCCCTTGCTCTCTTACATGGCCGTCGTTCAAGGAGAAGAACAACGTGCTGTTATGGTTGCGTGCCAACAAGTTGACTGACTTATGGCGATCCTGTCATGGGGTTATCTTGGCAATGTTCATCATGGCCTTCCTTTGAAATTGTGACTCGCCTGAGGTCACCCAGTGGGTTTTCATGGGCTGAGCCAGGATTTGAAGACCGCTCTCTCAATGTCCGAATCCAATACCCAACCACGACATCACATTAATATGATGAACGATGAAGCATAAGTTCATGCGAGCATAGCGAGTGTGTCACAAGCCCCTTACACTGGATACTTGCACAACTATTACCAAAGGTTGCGTTATGCCAAAGTGGGATTCAGATTTATGCTGTGCTTGGAAAGAAGTGTTCATTCATACCACAACAACAACAACAAGAATAATATTTATGTATACCCCACCACCACTGACGAAAGGAAGGAAGCGCGTGCTGTAGTTTCCATGGCAACGCCTGCCCGGGGATTCCAACTCGCAGGGACACAGTCGCAAGCACGCGATCCCCGGGCAGGCGTTGCCTTGGAAACCGCAGTGCGCGCCTCCTTCTTCTCGTCAACCCCACCTATGGCGCAGTCCTGTGTATTGCCTCTTTCTTCCAATGGGGACGTCCTCGCAAGCTCAGGAGAATTTGGGGGGCACTGAACCCCTGTAAGGGGGCGGTGGCGTGAGCCAGGCTTGCCACTTGCAGGGTCGCGCACTTGCGAGGAGGTCCCCTTGGAAGAAAGTGGCGATACACAGGACTGTGCCGTGGGCAGGGTTGACGAGAGGAAGGAGGCGCGTGCTGCGGTTTACACGGCAACGCCTGCCCAGGGATTCCAACTCGCAGGGACACAGTCACAAGCATGCGATCCCCGGGCAGGCGTTGTTGTGGAAACCGCAGCGCGCACCTCCTTCCCGTCAACCCCGCCCATGGCACCGTCCTGTGTATTGCCTCTTTCTTCCAATGGGGATGTCCTCGCAAGCGCGCCTTGCTGGGCCCGGCTCAGGGGGCGAGCAGGAGGCGCTTTTTAAGGTGGGCCTCGCTTGTCCAGTGCCGGCCCCTTCTTTTTTCAATGCCATAAAACAACATGCAATTAAAATAGCATTTTAATTAAAATTAAAACACATTAAAACATTTAATTTTACGAAAAAGTTAGAAACAATACAGTGTTTCCCAACCGCTGTGACGCGGCAGGGTAGTGTGCCGTGACGGACCTCCTGCTCCCCCCCAGCTTCTGCTCTCTCACAGCGTCTCCAGCCTTGAGGAGACAGTGCCAAGCCAGCATTGTTCTGGCTCTGCCACCGCTGGCTTGGCACTGCCCCCGCTGGCTTGGCACTGCCTCCTCAAGGCTGGAGAAGCTGTGGAAGAGCTGAAGCCGGGGGACGGGGGCGGGCATGGTGCAGCCTGGCTCTACCCCCCCCGTCTTCAGCTCTCCCACAGCTTCGCCAGCCTTGAGGGGACACTGCCAAGCCAGGATTGTTCTGGCTCTGCCACCGCTTGCTTGGCACTGCCCCCTCAAAGCTGGAGAAGCTGTGGGAGAGCTGAAGCTGGGGGAAGGGGGCGGGGCACGGTGCAGCCTGGCTCTACCCCCTCCCCCATCTTCAGCTCTCCCACAGCTTCGCCAGCCTTGAGGGGACAGTGCCAAGCCAGCATTGTTCTGGCTCTGCCACCGCTGGCTTGGCACTGCCCAATCAAGGCTGGAGAAGCTGTTGGAGAGCTGAAGCTGGGGGGAGGGGCATGGCACGGCCGGGCTCCACCCTCCCCCTGGCTTCCACTCTCCCACAGCTTCTCCAGCCTTGAGGGGGCAGTGCCAAGCAAGCATTGTGCTGGCTCTGCCACCGCTGGCTTGGCACTGCCCCTCAAGGCTGGAGAAGCTGTGGGAGAGCTGAAGCCGGGGGGAGGGGCGGGGAATGGCGTGGTCTGGCTCCTCCCCCGGCTTCGCACTCCCAGCAGGCCACCATCCCCCAGCCGTTAGTAGAGTGTTATTAGAGTGTCAGTTTGTGTCATTTTGGTTGGTGGTGTGCCCCCGGATTTTATTAATGTTAAAAGTGTGCCGCGGCTCAAAAAGGGTTGGGAAACACTGCATTTATATATGTATATATATATATATATGTGTGTATGTATGTATATATATGTGTGTTTATATATATATATATATATATGCATATATATTTTAACATTGTTTCCCAACCATTTTTGAGCCGCAACATATATATAATTTTTTTAAAAAAATAGCAATTAAACAACATATATATATTGCTTTTTTAAAAAATTAATTAAACAGATAGATAGATAGATAGATAGATAGATAGATAGAAAAGTGATATCTGTTTAATTGCTATTTTTTAAAAAAAATTATATGGGGGCGGTGAGTAATTTTTTTCTGGAAAGGGGTGGTAGGCCAAAAAGGTTTGGGAACCACTGCTTTAGACTGTACCAAGACCTGGGATTATGGCTCTCGCTTAGATGTTGTCAGAACGGCATTTACGCAAAGACCTGGAAGGTGAGTTGCTCGATTCCGATCCCAATGCAAACTTTGTATTTTTTTTTTCTAAAAAAAATAAATAAGAGTAAGAACAAATTGACGCTTCCACCGGAGAGGGAACAAAAAACGGAATTTCTCTCCTTAGTAAATTAATTTTGACTCAGATGATTGTTTGCCTTTGCAAAGCTCCAGCTATTCATTCTTCCACCTGCCACGTAATGAAGTAATTGTGACATTAGGAATTAATAACTGGCAACGGAGTGACATTCTCCCTTTTGTTGCCGGCACGGAGGTGCGGGACGGGGAGCAGTGTCTTTCTATCGGAATATTTTCCCCTCCTTTGTTCTAGGCGTGAATGCGTTCGCCGTTTCGCTCTGATTACTTTCTTTTTCTCCTTCTTCTTAATAATCCAAACCTTGTGCAGACCCTGGGTTTCTTTGGCGGAGAGGGCACCATGCTCAGGACCTGAATGGACGATCCCTATTATGCCCAACAACACACTGAGCAATAATTGATTCAGAGTGAAACCTAGGGGTTAATTTAATCTCCTTGTTGTTGTTGTTGGGCTTTTTAGTACCATTTTCATCCAGACTTTCAGGTAGTAGGGCCATAAGAAGCTCCTGAATCTCACTGCCGTGGTCTGAAGTCCACTAATCCAGTGTTTCCCAACCGCTGTTCCGTGGCACACTAGTGTGCCGTGAGCGATCACCTGGTGTGCCGCGGGAAAACCTCTCTTCCCCCCTTTCTTCCCCCTCCTGCCGAACTCCTGCTGCTGCTGCTTGGGGGAGGAAGAGGAGGAGGAAGGGCCGGGCAGCGGCGAAAAAGAAAGGGCCGAGGCGCCGCCTCCTTTGGCCGTTTCCCCAGCCAGCCAGCCAGCCTCCAATTGAGGGAGGGCGGGGAACGGAAGTGGAAGAGAGGAGCGCAGTCCGAGGCAGGCCCACCGGCTTCTTCTTTCGAATCGCAGGAAAGAAGGAAGGAAGGCAGGCAACCGCGGACTGAGTGAGTGCCTTCCCTTTTGGTGTGCAAGAAGGAGAGAGCCATTCAGGAAAGGAGCCACCTGGGGGTTCTGTGTGGGAAGTTTGGCCCAGTTCTGTCATTGCCGAATTTAGACCCTTCGGCTCCCTCCAATTACCGTCCGGTTTCCAACTTGCCATTTTTAGGCAAGGTAATTGAGAGGACAGTAGTGGATCAGCTGCAGAAGTTCTTCGACCAGTGTTTCCCAACCTGTGTGCCGTGGCACACTAGTGTGCCGTGAGCGATCATCAGGTGTGCCGTGGGAAATGGGAGCCTCCAATCCCCTTTCTTCTCCTTCCTGCCGAACACTTTTTCTTCTCCACTCGGGCTCCCTTCTTCCCATCCTCGCTCTGCTCGCTTTGCCTCGCTTTGCTCTGGGGCGAGTCTGCGCAGTAGCGCCCGCACGGGTCACGTCTTCCTCCCTCCCCCCTCCCCTCCTGAACATACTCACGCTGCCCCCTTGGATCAAAATGGCGGCAGAAGCGGCAGTGGAGAAGGAAAATTAATTGTTCGGCAGGAGGGGGAAGAAAGGGCGCGAAGGGGAAGGGGGAGGAAGAAGTCTCTGTCGAAAGCTGGCATGGGCAAACTTGGACCTTCCAGGTGTTTTGGACTCCAACTCCCACCATTCCTAGCAGCCTCAGGCCCTTTTCCTTTACCCCCCCCCCCCCAGCCATTTAAGCAGGAAACGGCCTCAGGCTGTTAGGAATGGTGGGAGTTGAAGTCCAAAGCACCCAGAGGGCCGAGGTTTTCCCATGCCTGTTTTAGGGACCTTAAAGTGGTGAGCCTCCTTCCAACATTTTGGTTCTGGATAGAAAACAAACAACAACATAACATAACATTGTTTGAGTCCACAGTGCTCTCTGGGTATAGGTGAACTACAACTTCCAAATTCAAGGTCAATTCCCAAGCAAACCCTTTCAGTATTTTCTGTTGGTAATGAGAGTTCAATATGTCAAGTTTTGTTCAATTCCATTGTTGCAAGAGTTCAGGATGCTCTTTGTTTGTGTGTTAACTATAAATCCCAGAAACTGTAACTCCCAAATGTCAAGGTCTATTTTCCCCAAACTCCATCTGTGTTCACATTTGGGCATATTGAGTATTCATGCCAAGTTTGGTCCTGATCCAACATTGTTTGAGTCCACAGTGCTCTCTGGATATAGGTGAACTACAACTCCAAAACTCAAGGTCAATGCCCACCACACTCTTATAGCATTTTCTCTTGGTTATGGAAGTTCTGTGTGGGAAGTTTGTGTCTTTCTGCCATTCCTGCCAGGATATCTGTGTTGTGTTCATCGAAACAGGCCCAGGTTTCACACTGAGTGTATAAATACATTTAAAAACATATTAACTATATGTATTACTGTGTTAGAGTGTCATTTTGTGTCATTTTGATTGGTGGTGTGCCCCAGGATTTGGTAAATGTAAAAAATGTGCCGCAGCTCAAAAAAGGTTGAAAAACACTGCCATAGAGTACGGGACAGGTGGCAACCCTATTTTAGTCTCATTCCTCCCCACTTCGCAGGTGTAACCTCTAGATCAGTCTTTCTCAACCAGTGTGCCATGGCACACTAGTGTGCCGTGACGGACCTCTTGCTGTGCCGCGAGAAAAGCTCTCTGCCCCCTTACTCCCCCCCTCCTGCCGAACTCCTGCTGCTTGGGGGAGGAGGAGGAAGGGCCGGGCAGTGGCGAAGAAAAAGAAGAAGGGACATGGGCGCCGCCTCCTTCGGCCGTTTCTCCAGCCAGCCTCCAATCCGCCATGACTCCCACCATAACTCTTGCCCCTCGCTCGCTGAAGCCGTGTGGAGGAGGAGCCCCACCCACTGAAGCCCGTCCACCGCTCATGCTCCTCCTCTGTAGGAGAGCTGAAGCTGGGGGAGGGGCGGGCATAGCTCTGCCCCATCCCCCGGCTTCACCGCAGCTGCATGCTGCCAAGCCAGCATTGTGCTGGCTCTGGCACCGAGCTGCCCCTCAAGGCTGGAGGGCTGGGAGGGGTGCGGCCAGGGGTAGGGGGGCATGGTGCAGCCTGGCTCCGCCCCTCCCCGGCTTCGGCACTCCCAGCAGCTGCTCCAGCCTTGAGGGACAGTGCCAAGCCAGCATTGTGCTGGCTTTGGCACCGCTGGCTTGGCACTGCCCCCTCAAGGCTGGAGCAGCTGCTGGGAGAGCTGAAGCCATGGGGAGGGGGCGGGGCATGGTGTGGCCTGGCTCCGCCCCCTCCCATCTTTGGCATTCCCAGCAGCTGCTCCCAGGCCACCAAGCCCCAGCCGTTCTTTACTGTGTTAGAGTGTCATTTTGGTTGGTGGTGTGCCCCCGAATTTTTTTAATGTTAAAAGTGTGCCGCGGCTCAAAAAAGGTTGGGAAACACTGCTCTAGATCCTTGAATGTGCAAGCCAGGCTTTGTAATGAGGCAAGAAGAGGACACTTGGAATTGGGGTTGCCCAGGTATCTTGACTCTCCCAAATCCTGTGCCTGAAATCACAGTCCTTTTTCCTTCCCGGCAAAGGCACCTGATCCGTGACCAATCTGTGCGCTCACCGTGGCCGGCAAACAGCTTAGCGCCCTTCCTATGCTCCCAGAGCGAGGAGAAGCTGATGGCAGCAGCCAAGCAGAGGAGAAAACCTTTTCTGCCAAGCTCTTCCCGTCCACAGAGCAAGCCTGGCCCGCCACGCAGGGCTGGCTGGCAGCACAGCGAGACAAAACAGAGTGGCCGGTGGCGCGGATGGGTTACTCAGAGAGGGATAATGTAAACCATCTCCGCTTGGGTAGGGCTTAATCTCTGGGACACAGAAAGGCTGAATAGGGCTTTTTTCCTCTCCATGGATTTGCCTTTGCCGACGACAATATGTTGCAGCAGCGAGTTCCGCAGGTGAACCATAAACTATCCCTTTCGAATTATGTTAAGCTGCACAAAATATTCTTCTCACACTATTGAGCCCATTCGTTCCCAACTGTCTCCATCAATTTCAGTTTCACAGCAATTGGTTTGTCGTCGAAAGCTTTCATGGCCGGAATCACTGGGTTGCTGTGAGTTTTCGAGGCTGTCTGGAGAATGTTCCAGAAGCATTCCCTCCTGACGTTTTGCCCACATCTACGGCAGGCATCTTCGGAGGTTGTGAGGTCTGTTGGAAACGAGGCAAGTGAGGTTTATTTACAGTATCTGTGGAATAATGTCCATAGACAATGTTTACACTTGCCTCCAACAGATGAGAGTCCTTTCTCCCGCCCTGGACGTTATTCCACAGGTATATAGACCCCACAACCTCTGAAGATCCCTGCCATAGATGCAGGTGAAATGCATGCCCGGATTACCCATAAGGCCAAAGAGGCCATGACCTAGGGGCGCAAGCCGGGGGGCGCAGATCATGGACCAAAAAAACCTGGTCTGCGCCCCTCTTTCCCCCTTTCTCATGCCCCTCCTTGCTCCTTTTCCCGGCAAAGTCTTTGCTCTGTCCCCTCCATCTCTCTCGCGCTCCCTCACTCGCTCTCTCATGCGCGCGTGCTCTCTCGCGCACTCTCTCTTTCTTGCTCTCTGTCTTTCTTGCTCTCTCTCGCGCGCTTGCGCTCTCTCTCGCACTCGCTCTCTTGCTCTCTCTCTCTCACGCGCGTGCGTGCGTGCGCTCTCTCTCTTGTGCGTACTCTTTCTCTGTCTTTCCCTCTCTCTCTCTCGCACTCTCTCACACGCGTGCTCCCTCTCTTTCTCTCTCTCGTGCACGTTCTCTCTCTCTTTCTCTCTCGTGCTCTCTCTCGCTCGCGCTCTCTCTCTCTTTCTCTCTTGCTCTCTGTCTCTCTTGCTCTCTCTCTCTCTCTCTCTCTCTCTCTCTCTCTCTCTCGCTCTCTCTCTCTCTCTCTTTCTCTCTCGCTCTCTGTCTCTCTTGCTCGCTCTCTCTCACGCGCGTGCGCTCTCTCTCTCTCTCTCTCGCACGTGCTCTCTCTCTCTCTCTCTCACTCTCTTTCTCGTGCACGTTCTCTCTCTCTTTCTCTCTCGCTCTCTCTCTGTCTCTCTGTCTCTCTTGCTCGCTTTTTCCACGCTCTCGCACGTGCTCTCTTGCTCTCTCTCTCTCACGCACGCTCTCACGCACGCTCTCTTGCTCTCTCTCTCGTGTGTGCTCTCTCTCGTGTGCACTCTCTCTCGCGCTCTCTGTCTCTCTCTGTCTCTTGCTCTCTGTCTTTCCCTCTCACGCGCACTCTCGCTCTCTCGCGTGTTCTCTCGCGCTCTCTCTCACGTGCGCTCTCTCTCATGCGCACTCTCTCGCTCTCTCTGTCTCTCTTGCTCTCTCTCTCGCACTCTCTCACGCGCTCTCTCTTGCTCTCTCTCGTTCTCTCTCGCCTGTGCTCTCTCTCTCGTGTACACTCTCTCTCGCTCTCTCTCTCGTGCGCACTCTCTCTCTCACTCTCTCTGTCTCTCTCTTGCTCTCTTGCTCTCTCACGCGCTCTCTCTCTCTCACACGCGCGCTCTCTCTCTCTCTTGTGCGCGCCTTTGCAATGAGTTTGCACCCATTGCGCTCTCCCCAAGCCTCCCGACTCCCGAGGAGACCTTCAGAGCACAGCGGAGCTTTCCAGCCGGCGGGAATGGGGACTTTGGAGGTAGCGGGAGGTTGGCTTAAAGGGGGCGTAATTTCAAAGTGTGGCCTAGGGCCCCAAAAAGTGTTAACCCGGGCCTGGTGAAATGTCAGGAGAGAACGCTTCTGGAACATAGCCATATAGCCCGGAAAAGTCACAGCAACCCAGTGATTCCGGCCATGAAGGCCTTCGACAACACCTTTGTCTACAACATTATTCTTAATACGAACCCATCTGGGTTCGGGATTTCTCCTCGCTCTCGCACTCACTCACTAGAAACAGCATCGCATCTCGCAACGGTGTTCACTTGCAGCATTCCTAATATTGCTGCATCATCTCCAGTTTGCATCATAGGATGTAACCAGGCCAGAGTTAAAGGCGTATTGCATTGAATAGACTGATTTCCGTGGGGAGGGACGCGGAGTGGAGGGAGCGGATCATGATCGGGATGCCAGCCATGGGAAACAGGGAATTGTTGTCCTCCTAGGTTCCAGCGTTCCACCTTCAAACGGGGAATGCGTCAAGTAAATAACGTTGTTGTTTTTTGGTCCTCGGGGCTACAGCAGCGATAGGGAAAGGGTTAAACGTTTCTCTCCGCCTGATAATTATAATGCGCTCCACATATCGCTAATGTTTTGCTTTGAAAGAGAGAGAGAGAGAGAGAGAGAAAGAAAACCCACACATGTTAAATGCAACGACGTGTTTGTCACATCTACTTTGGCCTTGATACTTTTGTCACTTCTGGCAGCGGCACAAAAAAAAAGTGGAACACACGCCAACAATGCCGTTCATCAGAAGCGGGCTAAAATGGTGTTTGCATTCCCTCCCACACAAACCTGGTCCACAGGTAGCAGATTAGCGGCTGAAACGCAACCCGGGAGCTTAATGGCACTCAATAGCCACTGTCCCTCAACTCCGTGGTCTGCCCTATTCCTCCACGGGTGCATCTACACTGTAGAATTAATGCGGTTTGACCCCACTTTCACTGCCGCGACCCATCATTGTGGGGTCAGGAGAGTTTGGTGAGTCACCGGCACTATTTGGCAAAGAAATGTATACAATAGAGCAATGTTTCCCAACATTTTTTGAGCCGCGGCACACTTTGTACATTGACAAAATCCTGGGGCACACCACCAACCAAAATGACACAGAATGACACTCTAACACAGTCATACATACAGTTAATATGTTTTAAAATGTATTTATACACTCAGTGTGAAACCTGGGCCTGTTTCGATGAACACAACATAGATATCCTGGCAGGAATGGCGGAAAGACACAAACTTCCCACACAGAACTCCCATAACCAAGAGAAAATACTATAAGAGTTTGGTGGGCATTGACCTTGAGTTTTGGCGTTGTAGTTCACCTATATCCAGAGAGCACTGTGGATGTTGGATCAGGACCAAACTTGGCATGAATACTCAATATGCCCAAATGTGAACACAGATGGAGTTTGGGGAAAATAGACCTTGACATTTGGGAGTTACAGTTTCTGGGATTGATAGTTAACACACAATCAAAGAGCATCCTGAACTCTTGCAACAATGGAATTGAACCAAACTTGGCATATTGAACTCTCAATACCAACAGAAAGTACTGAAAGGGTTTGCTTGGGAATTGACCTTGAGTTTGGAAGCGAGCAAGTCTTCTAGTACAGTGTTTCCCAACCTTTTTTGAGCCGCGGCACACTTTGTACATTTGCAAAATCCTGGGGCACACCACCAACCAAAATGACACAAAATGACACTCTAACACAGTCATACATATAGTTAATATGTTTTTGGCAACCTCCTGAGGAGAATGGGCATCTTAACTCCACAAGATCCCCGTTCAATCTTCGGAGCCGCAGCATCAGTCAACTCCCAACCAGATCCCCCGGCGGTCCCCGAGATGGACTGGGATAAATCCTGGGACTTCCAAACCGGAGGCCTCTGGGCCGATATGGATTGCCCGGAGACCAGAGGGGAGACAGAACTGACCGCTGCTCAAACCACCCGTATTAACATAGAGGGGATGACTAGGGAAGGAATCGACCCTGGACAGAGACCCCTTCATGACACAGGAGGGACCGTGAGTCAACACATGGGCATCCACCTTCAGCACCTGCCAGAACCCAGGACCGGACTCTGGCCCACCTTCCAGGCGTTCGCCACTGGGAGATGGCCTGAGCCGACCAGACTTTGGTGGTTCTATGCCGGCGCTGGAAGTTTCGGAGTTCCTGTCGGCCGCCCAGGTCCCCCCCCTCCTGCCGAAGAGATCTTGAGGGAGGGGCGGGGTGGATAGTTGAGGGCCATTCGAATATGACGACCGACCTTGAGGACGCCGGATCAGAACCGGATATCTTCTCCAGCCGAAGACTGGAGCGAACTCCCACCGGAAACCACGTCATCGTCCCAGGAAGTGGAAACGACAGCAGAAGAAAAAGAGTCTCCTAGAGCGAACTTCCGGCCCCGCCGAAGAGCACCGAGAAACCAACCAGATCGCCCAGCCCAGGACCGGATCAACGACTCATCGTGATCACAGAGCCCCCAGGACTGCTGCGAATGCTGTAGGTCAGGCCTGTCCAACAGGCATCCCGTGGGCCATACACGGCCCGCCAGCCCCTTGGACGCGGCCCGCCTACCCTCCTGGGATAAATAATATTTGAAAAAAAATTAGAAAAAAAATTTGGAAAAAAATCGGGGGCGGCGTTGCTCGGGGGGCACTCGCGGGCATCCGCGGGAGGGCGGGAGGGTGCCTCGCCTCTCCGCCCGGCGTCCTGCGCGGCCCGGCCTACCCTTTTTCGGCGAGGCTGGGTGACGTCAGACACCGGCGCCGAGGAGGAAGAGGTGGAGCGCCAGCGTCTGGCGTCTCCAGCCCTGCCGAAAAGGGGCAGGCCGCGCAGGACGCCGGGCAGGAGAGGCGTCCTCACGCGACCTGCCCCTTTTGGCGGGGCTGGGTGACGTCGCCAAGCCCCGCCAAAGGGACGCCGCGCTTGGTGACGCCGGCGTGGCACCGGGTTCCTTCCACCTCTTCCTCCTCAGCGGTGAGGAGGAAGAGGTGGAAGGAACCCGGCGCCACGCCGGCGTCACCAAGCGTGCCCTGGCGCGCATGCGCGGCGTCCCTTTTCGGCGAGGCTTGCTGATGTTACCAAGCCCCGCCAAAAAGGGATGCAGGGCTTGGTAACACCGCTCCTCACCGCTGAGGAGAAAGAGGTGGAAGGAACCCGGCGCCACGCCAGCGTCACCAAGCGTGGCGTCCCTTTTCGGCGGGGCTTGGTGATGTCAGCAAGCCTCGCCGAAAAGGGGCGGACCGCACAGGATGCCGGCGTGCTGATGTCAGGATGCCAGCATGCTGACGTCAGCACGCCGTCAGGAGCGGCCCCGCCCTCGTGAGCGACCCTGCCCCCCGCTGCGGCCCCCCAGGTCATCAACGACCAGAACTCCGGCCCCTGGGCCAAAGAGTTGGACAGCCCTGCTATAGGTCTTCAACAGCGGAAGAGGACCAGAGTGTTTACCTCGGGGACCCAGAGGACATTTCATTCGAGGACATTCTGGAGTTCAAACTTTGGAGCTTCGAAACGTCCTTCGGAGAGCTGCCGGTCCTCAAGTCAGGTCGCTGGACTTGTAAGGGGACAGCCTTTGAGAACACAGGGCCCAAGGGTCGGAGCTGATCTCCTTCTCCTTCCCAACCTTGTGATCCTACAGAGCTCTTTGGGAGTCCCGCGGCTGCCTCCCTTTGATGGTCGCCAACTGCCACCATAGGACAATCCCAGGAAGGGGTCAATCGATATGGACCCTGGTTCTATCCAATCCCTATCCCCATTCCATTGCCGAATGTATGTGATCCTTACGCTTCCCCCCTTATTTATGTTTTGCTTCTGTTGTAACGTCTGTTCTGTATTGTTATCGTGTTATGAATCAAACTGTCAATCGCTCCGAGCCTCCGGGGAGTGGCAGTATAAAAGTTTGAAACATATAAATAAATAAATGTATTTATACACTCGTTGTGAAACCTGGGCCTTTTGCGATGAACTCAACATACATATCCTGGCAGGAATGGCCGAAAGACACAAACTTCCCACACAGAATTCCCATAGCCAAGAGAAAATGCTAAAAGAGTTTGGTGGGCATTGACCAGTCTGCACCATGCCCCGCCCCCTACCCCGGCTTCACCTCTCCCAGCAGCTGCTCCAGCCTTGAGGGGGCAGTGCCAAGCCAGCGGTTCCAGAGCCAGCACAATGCTGGCTTGGCACTGTCCCCTCAAGGCTGGAGCAGCTGCTGGGAGTGCCGGCCGGGGAGGGGCAGAGCCAGGCTGCGCCGTACCCCCGCCTCCCCCAGCTTCAGCTCTCTTACAGAGGAGGAGCAGGAGCGGTGGACGGGCTTCAGTGGGCGGGGGGCAAGAGAGTCATGGTGGGAGTCATGGCGGATTGGAGGCTGGCTGGGGAACGGCCGAAGGAGGCGGCGCTCCGGCCCCTTTTTTTTCTTTGCCGCCGCCCGGCCCTTCCTCCTCCTCCCCCAAGCAGCAGGAGTTCGGCAGGAGGGGGAGGAAGTGGGGCAGAGAGCTTTTCTCGCGGCACAGCAGGAGGTCCGTCACGGCACACTAGTGTGCCACGGCACACAGGTTGAGAAAGACTGATCTAGAGGTTACACCATTTCTGTTTACTGTATTGTGGGGCACACCACCAACCAAAATGACACCAAATGACACTCTAACACAGTAAACATATAAATAAATTTTTAAATGTATTTATACACTCAGTGTGAAACCTGGGCCTTTTCGATGAACACAACATAGATATCCTGGCAGGAATGGCAGAAAGACACAAACTTCCTACAGAACTCCCATAACCAAGAGAAAATGCTAAAGAGTTTGGTGGGCATTGACCTTGAGTTTTGGAGTTGTAGTTCACCTACATCCAGAGAGCACTGTGGACTCAAACAATGTTGGATCAGGACCAAACTTGGCACGAATAATGAATATGTCCAAATGTGAGCACAGATGGAGTTTGGGGGATATAGACCTTGACATTTGGGAGTTACAGTTTCTGGGATTTATAGTTAACACACAATCAAAGAGCATCCTGAACTCTTGCAACAATGGAATTGAACCAAACTTGGCATATTGAACTCTCATCACCCACAGAAAGTACTGAAAGGGTTTGCTTGGGAATTGACCTTGAGTTTGGAAGTTGTAGCTCACCTACACCCAGAGAGCACTGTGGACTGAAATAATGATGGATCTGGACCACACTTGAAATGAATACTCAATATGCCCAAATATGAACGCAGATGGAGTTCAGGGGAAATAGACCTTGCCATTTGGGAGTTATAGTTGCTGGGATATAGTTCCCCTACAATCAAAGAGCATTCTGAACCCCACCAATGATAGAACTAGGCCAAACTTCCCACACAGAACCCCCAGGTGGCTCCCTTCCTGAATGGCTCTCTCCCTCTTCCACACCAGAAGGGAAGGCACTCGCTCGGTCCGCAGTTGCCTGCCTTCCTTCCTTCTTTCCTGCGATTCGAAAGAAGAAGCCGGTGGGCCTGCCTCGGACTGCGCTCCTCACTTCCGCTTCCGTTCCCCGCCCTCCCTCAATTGGAGGCTGGCTGGCTGGGGAAACGGCCGAAGGAGGCGGCGCCTCGGCCCCTTCTTTTTCGCCATCGCCCGGCCCTTCCTCCTCCTCCCCCAAGCAGCAGCAGCAGGAGTTTGACAGGAGGGGGAAGAAAGGGGGGAAGAGAGGTTTTCCCGCGGCACAGCAGGTGATCGCTCATGGCACACTAGTGTGCCACAGAACAGCGGTTGGGAAACACTGCAATAGAGTCTTGCTTATCTGACATGAACTGGGTGGGTCGGATAAACGAAAAATGTCAGATAATAGGGAGCCTCCTACTGTTACCCATCCGACGCGAAGGAGGTTAGCAAATAGATATGTAGATGAACTACAACTCCCAAACTCAAGGTCAATGCCCAACAAAGCCTTCCAGTATTTTCTGTTGCTCGTGGGAGTTCTGTGTGCCAAGATTGGTTCGATTCCATTGTTGGTGGAGTTCAGAATGCTCTTTGATTGTAGGTGAACTATAAATCCCAACAACATGACGAACTGTCTTTAGGGTTCGCGGCATTCGGAAGGTTGAGAAGCACTGCCTTTATCCAAAGAGTGACGCGCTTGGCTTGGAAAGGCTCCTGATCCAAATGGCAGGGGCTCTGTCCCGCTTTGTTTGTTTGTCTCCGGCAGGTTAGCGTTCGCTTTGCAGAAATCGGGGCCAGCCGAAAGAGACGCTGCTGTCAAACATGCTTTTGCGTTTGATGAGCACCCTTTTGGAAAATACAGATGGTACTGGTGGGTTGAGGCTCCTAATGAGGCTTTCAGTGGGAGGGGAAGGGAGAATTTCTATATATGTCTTCTCCCCATGCTGTGATCCTGCAGAAGATGGCTCTGGGAGGATGCTTTCTGAAATTCCCCCCATTCTGCCTATTAGAGACCATCCCGAGTTTCTCCCCAGGGGCGGTCCCACCATGTAGGCCAACTACGCCACTGCGTAGGGCGCCATCTTGGAAGGGGGGCGAATTCCCACCCACCGGGCACCGCCGCTCCCGCGGGGCATTGCAGAGCGAGAAGGAGCCTTCGAAGGCTCCTCTTCGTGCTTCCTGGTTCCGCTGCCAGCCCCTCACACGGGGCGTTGCAGAGGAGCAAGGAGAGAGCTCCCCGCCCTCTGCAATGCCCGTGGGAGGGGCCCGAGGCAGCGGGGCCTTCGGGGGCAGGAGGGCCCTTCTGCAGCCCCATGGCTCCTCTTCGAGGGGCCTGCTTCCTGGTTCCGCTGCCGGCCCCTCCCACGGGCGTTACAGAGGAACAGGGAGAACTCCCCGCCCTCTGCAATGCCCCGTGGGGAGGGGCTGGCAGCGGAGGGAGAGAGGAGCGGAGGAGGGGCCTTCGAAGGTTCCTCTTCGTGCTTCCTGGTTCCGCTGCCGGCTCCATGGGGCGTTGCAGAGGAGCAGGGAGAGGCTCCCCGCCCTCTGCAATGCCCCATGGGAGAAGGCTGCTGTGATCCTGCAGAAGATGGCTCTGGGAGGATGCCTTCTGAAATTCCCCCATTCTGCCTATTAGAGACCATCCGGCCCTCCCACGGGGCGGTCCCACCATGAGGCCAACTACGCCACTGCGTAGGGCGCCATCTTGGAAGGGGGCGAATTCCCACCCACCGGGCACCGCCGCTCCCGCGGGGCATTGCAGAGCGAGAAGGAGCCTTCGAAGGCTCCTCTTCGTGCTTCCTGGTTCCGCTGCCGGCCCCTCCCACAGGGCGTTGCAGAGGGCAAGGAGAGAAACTCCCCTGCCCTCTGCAATGCCCGTGGGAGGGCTGGCAGCGGGAGCCCGGAGAGCGAGAGGAGGGGCCTGAGGCTCCTCTTTGCGCTTCCTGGTTCCCGCTGCCGGCCCCTCACGGGGCGTTGCAGAGGGCAGGGGAGAGCGCTCCCCACCCTCTGCAAGGCCCCGTGGGAGGGGCTGGCAGCGGGAACCCAGGAGAGCGAGAGGAGGGGCCTTCGAAGGCTCCTCTTCGTGCTTCCTGGTTCCCGCTGCCGGCCCCTCCCACGGGGCGTTACAGAGGGCAAGGGAGAGAGCTCCCCCGCCCTCTGCAATGCCCCGTGGGAGGGCTGGCAGCGGAGCCCGGGAGAGCGAGAGGAGGGGCCTTCGAAGGCCCCTCTTTGCACTTCCTGGTTCCGCTGCCGGCCCCTCCCACCGGGCGTTGCAGAGGGCAAGGGAGAGAGCACCCCCACCCTCTGCAATGCCCCGTGGGAGGGGCTGGCAGCGGGAGCCCGGGAGAGCGAGAGGAGGGGCCTTGAAGGCTCCTCTTTGCACTTCCTGGTTCCCGCTGCCGGCCCTCCCACGGGCGTTGCAGAGGGCAAGGGAGAGCTCACCCCCCCCTGCAATGCCCGTGGGAGGGGCTGGCAGCGAGTCCGGGAGAGCGAGAGGAGGGGCCTTGAGGCTCCTCTTTGCGCTTCCTGGGGCGCCAAAATAATGTTTTTGCCAAAATAATGTTTGGGGCAAAATAATGTTTGCTTACCATTCAAAATTACCTTAGACCGCCCCTGTTTCTCCCCAAGGCAAAGATGATATCGAGCAATTTGGGGGTCTTGCCGTGAGGCAGAGCATTCAGACCCACCAAAGAGGATCCGGTATAGCTCTGGCGACATCGGAAGCGACTAACTGAATTTCCCCAAATAAAATCTCACCAAGTTGAAGGAACGCCACCGAGTTGTTTATTTCGTTCCAGCTGGAGCGGATGTCAAGCTGCAATCCTTTGCCAAGAGCTGACATACCATATAATGCAGAACATTACACAATTATAGAAAAACAGAGCTGTCAAAGTTCAAATTCCCCGCCCCCTTTGCCAGCTTCACACTGATTGGTTGGAGTCATCAGCTGGCAGGGAGGCGCGGCCGACTTTGCCGCGCCCCAGCCAATCAGGAAGCCAGCGCTGCTTCGGGCTCTCGACCAATGAGAGCGGAGGGGGCGGTCCAGGCGGGAAAGAATGAACCGAGAGGGAATGATGAGTTGATTAAATCAACCATTTTTGAACCTCGGCACATTTTTTACATGTACAAAATCTTGGGGCACACCACCAACAAAATGACACAAAATGACACTCTAACACAGTAATACATATAGTTAATATGCTTTTAAATGTATTTATACACTCAGTGTGAAACCTGGGCCTGTTTCGATGAACACAACAGAGATATCCTGGCAGGAATGGCAGGAAGACACATGCGAAGGTCTTGCTCAACAGCTGTCAGTCTCTCTCTGTGTTCTTATGCATCAATAGGAAGGAAGGAAGGAAGGGAGGGAGGGAGAGGGGAGGGGAGGAAGAATGGGGAAGAAAAGGGGAAGAAGGAAGGAAGGAAGGAAGGAAGGAAGGAAGGAAGGAAGGAAGGAAGGAAGGAAGGAAGGAAGGAAGGGAAGAGAGAAGGAAGAATGGAACCAAAGAGCAAAGAAAGGGAGGAAAGAAACAGGTAGAGAAGGAAGAAAGAAAAAGGGAAAGGAAAAAGAAAAGGAAAAGGGGGAAGAAAGGAAAGAGGGAAGGAAGGAGGGAGGGAGGGAGGGAAGAGAAGAGAAGGAAGGAAGAATGGAACCAAAGAGCAAAGATCTTGAGGAAAGAAACTGGTAGAGAAGGAAGAAAGAAAATGGGAAAGACCAAGGAAAAGAAAAAGAGGGAAGAAAGAAAAGAGGGAGGGAAGGGAAGGGAAGAGAGAAGGAAGAATGAAACCAAAGAGCAAAGAAAAAGGGAAAGAAATAAATAGAGAAGGAAGCTAAGAAAAACAAATAAGAAGGAAAAGAAAAATTCTTAGGAGATTTATTCAGTTTTAGGTTGGCCTCAGCAACGTGCTGGCGGGTACAGCTATCACAACAAATAATACAATATACATCACACAGTAAACACACACACACACTATATATATATATATATATATATATATGTATATGTATATATATATATGATATATGAATGGTGGGAGTTGTAGGCCAAAACACCTGGAGGGAGGGCCCAAGTTGGCCCACGCCTGCCTTAAGTGAGCAAACCCTGTTAGTTTTCGGCCCCTGCTTAAATGTGCCCCAACCCTGTGTCCTGAACGCCCCTTGACCAGCCTTGGCTGAGTGCGAGGGAATCACGGGAGTGGTAGTTTGACACCATGCTGAGCCTCCCCAAACTACAAATCCCGGGATTCCCCAGCCTTGAGCCCTGGAAGACCAAGGGGTGCCTCACTGCATGAATGCTACGGTGTAGATCCGCCCCCAGGCAGCCGGGGGACCCGGGGAAGTCCCATCCCAGGATCTTCTCTCTCTCCGCGCGGCTCTTTCCGCCTGACACAGTCCCCGCCTTTCGGCTCAAACCCTTCCGAGGCCGAGGAAGGAGCGGAGGGGAGGAGGAAGCCCAAGAAGGCAAGTGGTGAGTCCGGCGGCACAAGGCTTCCCAAAAGTAGGCTGTGTTTGCGGGACCGGGGCAAGGATCGAGCCCCGGCTAGGGCTTCCCGGTAGGACAGGAGGGCTCTCTCTCTCTCTCTCTCTCTCTCTCTCTCTCTTCTATCTCCAATTTCCCACGGCACACCTGATGATCGCTCACAGCACACTAGTGTGCCGCGGCACACCGGTTGGGAAACACTGGATGAAATGACTTAATCTTTGTCCAAGCGCTGGCGATTACTCCAAGAGTCCTCAAGCTAACTTTCTGTATTGTCTCAAGTGAAGGAGATAAACATTTTGGTCTGGCGTGGATGCTGTTGATCCTTTAATCCTGGATATGGGATCCACTGATGATATCTTGCCTTTGTTTTCAACCAAGGGAATGAAAACAAAGGTTGAGGTAGATGGGACATCCAAATCCTCCGGAAGACAGGATGTCGCCATTGTGAGGAATGACAAATCACCATGGGACACGTCTTTCAGGTGGGCCGGCTCCGATGTCTGAAGGTGTGTGCCCATTGTTCTATTATCCATGCAAGAGTTCCTGTTGGGCCCTTTGTGTTAGGGGACTAGCTGGCCCAGGAAATGAGAGATTCCCTGAGCCTTGGTATGCTGGGGTCACGAAAAGGTGGCATTTCATATTTCATATAGGAACACAGACAAGGGGGAAAACATATAGGGCAGGGCTGTCCAACTTCTTTTGTCCAAGGGCCGGAGTTCTGGTCACTGATGCTCTGGGGGGCTGGAGCAGGGGGCGGGCCACTCCTGACGACGCGCTGATGTCACCACGTCTGACGTCACCACGCCGGCGTCCTGCGCGGCCCGCCCCTTTTCGGCGAGGCTTGCTGATGTCACCAAGCCCCGCCGAAAAGGGACGCCGCACTTGGTGACGTCAGCACGCCGTCAGGAGCGGCCCCGCCCCCGCCTCCCTCCTACAGTGACAGCCAGGGCGGCAGAACCGGCGATTTCTCCCGGTTCTGCTGCCCTGACTGAGGCTGTAAGAGGGAGGGCAAAGCCAAGGAGAGCTCTCCATGGCTTGGGCCTTCCAGCTAACGGGACCCCCCAGCCTCGGAAGCGGGGAAATCGCTGCTTCCGAGGCTGGTGTGTCCCTTTAGCTGGAAGGGCAAAGCCAAGGAGAGCTCTCCATGGCTTCGCCCTTCCTAAAGGGTCACGCCAGCCTCCTCCTCCATCCCGCCTCTCCCCCCCGGTGCACCGATCGGAGCGCCGGGGGGAGAGGCAGGACGGAGGAGGCGGGCCTATGGAGGAAGAAGGGAAGCGCTTCCCTTCCTACCCTTTAGGCCCGCCTCCTCCCTCCCCCCCCCCGGCATTCCCGATTGGTGCGCCGGGGGGGGAAGGCGGGACGGAGGAGGAGGAAGGGAGCCTCCCTCCTCTTTAGGCCCCCGGTGTTCCCGATTGGAAGAGGCGGGACGGAGGAGGAGGAGGAAAAAGGAGCGCTCCCTTCCTACCTTAGGCTTTCCCTCCCCCCGGCGCCCGGTGGAGGAGGAGGAGGGGAGCCTCCTCCCCCCGGTGTTCCCGATGGTGCGCTAGGGGAGGCGGGATGGAGGAGGAGGAAGGGAGCGAGCGGGGGCTGGGTGACGCCAGGCTTGGCGCCGGCACCACGCCTGACGTCACCCAGCCCCGCCCCGGAGATCGAATTTTTTAAAAATATTTTTTTGCAGGGTAGGCGGGGGCTGTAGGGAAGGGGCTGGGGGGGCTGTATACGCCCCCCAGGCCGCCAGTTGGACAGCCCTGATATAGGGAATACATTCATATAGAAGGGAAATATTTATTTATTTATTTACTTCTTCGATTTTATATACCGCTCCTTCCTGCAGGCTCGGGGGGGTTTCACATACAACCAAATTAAAACGAATCATACAGCAGTACACACAAAAATTGCATAAAAATGCAATACAGTTACATAAAATGCAATGAATGCAATTAATACATAAAATGCAGTAAAACGGAGGATTGCAACATTCAGGGCTTCAATTGAAGGCAAGCCTGAATAAGGTGGTTTTGCATGCCCTCCGAAATGGAATGAGCTCTGTGATGGCCCGGACATCATCCGGCAGTGTGTTCCATAGTGCCGGGGCCGCAACTGAGAAGGCGCGTCGCCTTGTTGTGGAGAGATGACAGGAGCGAATAGATGGCATATTTAGAAGATTTAGCTCTTCCGAGCGTAGTGATCTCGGGGGAACATATGGGGTGAGGCGGTCCCTCAGGTACACTGGCCCTAGACCATGCACGGCCTTGAAGGTCAAAACCAGCACCTTGAAGACAATTCGGTACTCGATTGGTAGCCAGTGCAAATGCTGCAAGATGGGGGTAACGTGCTCTCTTGCCAGTGCTCCCACCAGTAATCGAGCCGCAGCATTTTGCACTAGCTTGAGTTTCTGGATTGTCAACAAGGGAAGGCCTATGTAGAGGGTGTTACAGTAGTCTAACCTCGAGATGACCGTCGCTTGGATTATCGTGGCCAGGTCATTCCTGGACAGGTAGGGGGCCAGTCGCCTAGCCTGTCGCAGATGGAAAAATGATGTTTTGCTGACCATGGAGACCTGGGCCTCCATAGACAGCAATGGGTCCAACTGGACCCCCAGGCTTTTTACCAGAGATGACGGGCTTAACTGCTCGCCATCCAGGGTAGGCAAGCGGCACTCATCCAACCCAGGGCGACCGGGCCACAGAATCTCCGTCTTCGACAGGTCCGGATCAGGCCCTTTTGCCCCCTAGGCCAAAAGGGCCATCTGCCGCCGTCCCTGGCTCCGCCCCGCCCCCTCGCTGGCAAGGAGGAGGAAAGCCCCACCCCCGGCTCTGCCCCAGCTCCTCCCTCCCTCCTAAAGCCACCATGCCGGGGGCGGGGTGGGGGCGGGGGAGGGGGCCGGTACCGGGGGCGGGGGCAGAGCCTTTGAAGCGAGCAAAGGGGGGAGCCGCGCGCATGCGCACTTAATTTTTTTATTATTATTTTTATTATTTTTTAAAACTTCGATTTTTTTAAACTTGGGGGGGCTATGAAATGCCCCCCGGATCTGCTGCCCCCGGACACCGCCCTAGGCCAAGGCCTAGGTTGGGCTTATGGGTAATCCAGGCCTGGTCTTCGATGGATTCACCTTCAGCTGGCTGGAACGCAGCCAACCAGTCACGGCTTCAAGGCATTGGCGGAAACAATCAGGTACGGTGTCCGGCCTGCCGTCCATTCTCAGCACAAGCTGGGTGTCATCAGCGTACTGATAACACTCCAGACCAAAATCGCGAACCAGCTGGGCCAGCGGACGCATATAGATGTTGAATAATAAAGGGGAAAGGATGGCCCCCTGGGGTACCCCCCTCTCCACACGTTGTCCCCGGTGGGTCAATAATGCGGAATAGGAACCATATCATCTCATATCAGCCCATCCCACCCACCAGAGTCCACTTGAATTCATAGATCATGAGGAGGGTCCATGGGATTTGAAAGGAAAAAGTTCCCAAAAAGTTTCTGAAAGTCCTTCAAAAGTAGGCAAAAGTACCATAAAAGTTCAAGAAAGTCCATAAGAGTAAAATGGAGTCCATGTGATCCACACTGGGGATCGCTGCAGACATGGAGGGCTGAGGTTTGTTCATTCAGGAGAAGAAAACTACAAATCCCGTCTCATCATGGGGCCAGAGTGGCCTGCTTGCTTCCCGGGGGGTCCCAAGGGGTGACCACAGCAAGCTCCCCGGGTCACAAGCTTCTGGATATCCACAGGAAGGTGGTGAGATCGGTGTCGCAGTGAGGAGCCATGGATGACAATCAGCTGGTCTCCGTTCAGTTTATTTATTTCTGATAAAAAAAGTTATTCCCGAGGCGTAGGGGCCCAACAAGTAAAAGCGAGATAGCAATTAGTCTTATAATTAGTCTAAGAAAATATGACGCCTAAATGGAAGCAATCCATTGACCCGCGGATAAGGGGTCCCAATGGGTTTCCATATCCGCGGTTCAGAGGAACGTAATTTCGGCCTCCTCGGGACGTTGTAAGAGCATCCCGGCCAAGCCGGCAGCGATCTGCGACTCGGGAAAGGAAACGTTCATGCTTTGAGAGAGTTGGAGACAGTAAAGAACGCAATGTATCATTATGAAGAGGGAAAAGTTACAATTAAATGTAATTATTTATTTATTTTACGACATTTATATGCCGCCCTTCTCACCCCGAAGGGGACTCAGAGCGGCCTACAAGTAAAATGTAATTACAATATATTATATTATTGCCATAGCACGATATTAATATTATATATTACATTGTACTATAACATTATACTGTAATATTATTAGTAATATAATATAATATAATATTAGTAGTAATATTACATGTAATATAAATATATATAATTATAATATGATATTAGTAGTAGTATATCGTTTTACATTATAATATTATCATAATGTTAATCCCACAAACAAACATTACATTTTTATTTATATAAGATTCAAAAACATTTAACCTACTGTTGCCTCAATTAATGTAATAGTATTGGAATTGATGTTTTATTTTGGAATTTACCAGTAGCTGCTGCAATTCCCACCTTCGGCTTATACTCGAGTGAATATGTTTTCCCAGTTTGTTTGTGGTAAAATTAGGTGCCTCGGCTTATATCTGGGTTGGCTTATACTCGAGTATATACAGTAAATATCTGAAATACAGGATGTATATCAGATATTCACTGGCCCAAATTTGGCACACATACTCGATACGCGCATGTTTGAATACTGGTGGGTTATGGGGTGGGGGTGTTGGGGGCTGATTTTGTCATTTGGGATTTGTAGTTGCTGGGATTTATAGTTCACCTACAATCAAAGAGCATTCTGAACTCCACCAATGAGAGAAGACTCATAACTGACTAAATTTAGGAATAGCTTCATTATTTATTTATTTATTTATTTATTTATTTGCGGCATTTATATGCCACCCTTCTCACCCCGAAGGGGAACTCAGAGCGGCTTACCAGATGTATATAGATACAATATATCAGGGCTGTCCAACTGGCGGCCTCGGGGCCGGAGCCGGCGCCGTAGCCTGTTGGACACTGCCCCACCTAGGCCCTCAGCCGCCATTTTTAATTTTCAAAAAAAAAAATTGGGGGCCGGGGGGGTGGGGGAGGGGGGGCTGGGTGGAGGAAGAGAGCTAGCTCCTCCTCCTTTTTGGCGCCCCTCCTACCTAGGGCGGAGAGCCGCCGAAAAGGGCAGAAGGCGGCGCCAAGAGCAGCGCGTCACAGGCCTGGCGTGACGCTGCTCCTGGCACCGCCTACTCCTTCTTTCGCGCCCCTCCCTTCCTAGGGCGGGGGTGCCGAAAGGAGGAGTAGGCGGCGCCAAGAGCAGCGCGTCACAGGCCTGGCGTGACGCGCTGCTCCTTGGCACCGCCTATTCCTCCTTTTCGGCGCCCCCTCCCTTCCTAAGGCGGAGGCGCGGAGGAGTAGGCGGCGCAAAGGGCATGGCGTCACGCCAGGCCTGTGACGCTCTGCTCTTGGCGCTGCCTACTCCTCCTTTTAAGCGCCCCCTACCTAGGGCGGGAGCCGCGAAAAAGGGCAGAAGGCGGTGTCAAGAGCAGCGCGTCACAGGCCTGGCGTGACGCGCTGCCCCTTGGCCGCCGCTTACCTCCTTTTCGCCCCCTCCGCCCCTAGGAAGGGGGGGCGCCGAAAGGAGTAGGCGGTGCCAAGGGGCAGCGCGTCACGCCAGGCCTGTGACGCGCTGCTCTTGGCGCCGCCTTCTGCCCTTTTTCGGTCGTTTTAGGAGGGGGCGGGGCCTGGGGTTGGGGGCAGGGCCTGGGGGCGGGGCCGAGCGGCCCCCTAGGTCATCAGTGACCTTTTATCCGGCCCTGGACCCCGTAGAAGTTGGACAGCACTGCAATATATTATATTATTAGCATAGTACAATATCAGTATTATATATTATGCTAGCCATCCTCTGCCACGCGTTGCTGTGGCCCAGTCTGTGTATAGGTGTTTTGTGTGTATATATGTGTATATATGTGTGTGTCTATATTTGTGTATATGTGTATATGTGTGTGTTTGTGCATATATATGGTTTTGTGCATGCGTTGTAATGTCTTTTTGTTGTAATGTGTTTTTTGGTGTTTTATGGGTGATGGACACTCGTTGGACTGTTAGGTGTATCGTGTCCAAATTTGGTGTCAATTTGTCCAGTGGTTTTTGAGTTATGTCAATCCCACAAATACATTTATTTATTATTTATTATTTCGCATTTGTCTGTCGCCCCCCCAAAAAAACGGCTCAGGGCGACTTACAACAGCTCGTAAAATGCAATTGTCAGATAACTCATAAGCCACAGTAATACCATTAAGATGGAATTACCATTAGAACAGTTGAAGCAACAAATGGAGTCGCAGTGGGCTGACAGCCAGGCGGTGCAAGCTACAGTTTAGCTAACTCCGAAGGCTTGTTGGAACAGCAATGTCTTGACTGCTCTCCTGAACGGGAGGAGGCCCTGGGTGGCACGGATGCCGGCGGGCAGTGCGTTCCACATGGTAGGGGCTGCAACAGAGAAAGCCCGGCGGCGGGTTGCGGACAGATGGTAGGTCCTCACATTTGGGATGACCAGGAGGTTTAGCTCTTCGGAGCGCAGTGATCTGGTGGGATTACATTTTTATTTATATAGATTACTAGCTTGGGGACCCGGCGTTATTTGAGGAAGGCATTGTGTTCCAAGGTTGGTTCCTATCAGATGTTTATGTGGCTTGCAGTGGTCTCAGGAACTTAGTGAAGGTACTGCAAGTCCCATTGGCCATGGTCCATCCCCCTCCAAACAGCACCGGGATGTAGAGTGGGTCATGGGGGCTGTGTGTGTCACATTTGGTCTTGATCATTCTTTGGATGAGGATTGCAGCAGCCTCGGAAGGTGAGTGAAGGCATTTCAAGTCCCATCATCTGTGGGCCATCCTCCTTGAAACAGCACCAGGGTGTAGAGTGGGTCAAGGGGGCTCTGTGTGCTAATTTTGGTCTGTAGTGGTCATTGGGTGAGGGTCACGTTGTGAAGAGGGCCATTGGGCCCCTGTGTGGCAAGTTTGATCCTGATCCGTCACTGCTGTGGGCCACTCTGCGTCACCTTAGAATGTTGGAATGTGGTTGGCCAATCAGAGTCCTTTATGCAAATAATCGCATAGTGGCAACCTATCGAAATGCTGTCACATATTCCTTGGCACCTCCGCACCTCTGAGAAAATATGCATTCCATTTCCAATGGGGGAAAAACATGTCTTTTGGCTAACTCAAGCATTCAGTTGCATTCTGTTTTGCTGGCCAATCAGAGTCCTTTATGCAAATTGCCTCTCAGTGGCAACCAATGCCCTCTGTCTGGTGCCTTAGAGTGTTGGAGTTCTGAAGCTGGCCAATCAAAGTCCTTTATGTAAATAATCTGGAGCCTTAGAGTGTCGGTGTTCTGAGGCTGGCCAATCAGTGTTCTTTATGCAAATAATCCCACAGTGGCAACCAATCGAAACGCTGGCACATATTCCTCCCTCTGCACCACCGCACCTCCGCACCACCGCAAACACTGACTTTTATTATATACATAGATAGATAGATTTATATTATATATTATATATTACTAGAGTAAATTGCACTATATAATTATATATAAAATAATATATAAAAATATATATTATTACCGATGAGGTTACTTGGCATAGATTGACGTAAGGATTAATGCAGTTCGCCACCTCTGTAAGTGCTATGGCTCGATGCTGGGAGTTGTAGTTTCACAGTTCTGCAACCTGTCAGTCTTCAGTCCTGCTGGCACAAGGGTTGAACCCATTGCTCTGATGGCGATTCAAGTGGTGCCGAACAGCATTAATTTTTCAATGTAGATGCACCCTTGGGAAGAAAACGCGGTTTTCAATTCGCTGCCTTTCGTCCTCGATCTTCCCATTGCCTCCCCATCCCTCCATCTTTCTCCCTCGGCCGTCACATCGTCCTATTGCTTTCTAATCGCTCTTCATCTGTCTAATCTCTATGCATTCCTGATCTCGCTTATCTGGCCTCCATCTGTTTTACATCGATCTCTTTATCCTCTCTATCTGCAATCTCTCCTGCCTGTCGACTTTCCATCCCGCCGACCGGCCTTTTCTCTATTCATCTGGGTTCGTTTCTCTTTCCCCTCTCGACTCGACCTGTCGTGCGCAAGTGTGCACTTTTGGATGGGGCGATGCTCCAAGACGAAAGTCTCCGTTCCCACCCGCAACAGGGAGCGTTCTCTCCCTTGTCCTTCCTCCCCAAAATAAGACAATTAGCTCAGGGAAAAAAGAACGAAAAGAAAACCCGCCTTGCCTAGTCAAGTGGCAAATGTAATTCAATAGTTACCCGGGACAGGCCGTAACAAAGATGACATTGACAGTCGTAATTATGTTCCACTTTCAAAAACGAACCCGCGGCTCTCCCGGCGTTTGGAGAGGCCTTGGCGCCCGAAAGGCAGATAAAGGCTAGCGCGAGGAACGTAATTGGTTTCTCTTCTGGCGCTGACCTGTGCGCCACCGCCGGGCTCGTATTTTGAGGCGCGGAACGGAGGAGCGGCCCTCCCTCCTTCCGACTCTCTGGCTGCAAAGGGAAAGGCCTCTCCCACCAAATGAAAGGCCTCTACCACTAAGACGGCGTTTCTCAACCTGTGGGGTTGCCAAAGACCATCAGAAAACGCATACAGTGTTTTCTAGGACGTTAAGATCGTCTGCTCATGACTCCGTCTACGTCAGGGCTGCCCAGGAAGTCGATCGCGATTGACCAGTCAATTGCGAGACCGAAGGAGGTTGATCGCAGTCGCATGGGGCACTTCTCAGAGGGGGGCGGAGCCAGGCCATGCCAAGCCCCGCCCCCTCTCCCAGCTTCAGCTCTAGCAGCAGCTGCTCCAGCCTTGAGGAGGGCAGGGCGAAGCCAGCCTTGTGCTAGCTATGCCACCACTGGCTTGGCCCTGCCCTCCTCAAGGCTGGAGCAGCTACTGCTAGAGCTGAAGCCAGAGGAGGGCGGAGCCAGGCGGCCCCAAGCCACGCCCCCTCTCCCAGCTTCGCACTCCCAGCAGCTGCTCCAGCCTTGAGGAGGGCAGGGCCAAGCCAGCCTTGTGCTAGCTATGCCACCACTGGCTTGGCCCTGCCCTCCTCAAGGATGGAGCAGCTGCTGTCAGAGCTGAAGCCAGAGAAGGGCGGAGCCAGGCCATGCCAAGCCACACCCCCTCTCCCAGCTTCGGCACTCCCAGCAGCTGCTCCAGCCTTGAGGAGGGCAGGGCCAAGCCAGCCTTGTGCTAGCTATGCCACCTCTGGCGTGGCCCTGCGCTCCTCAAAGGCTGGAGCAGCTGCTGCTAGAGCTGAAGCCAGAGAAGGGCGAAGCCAGGCCATGCCAAGCCACGCCCCTCTCCCAGCTTCGGCACTCCCAGCAGCTGCTCCAGCCTTGAGGAGGGCAGGGCCAAGCCAGCCTTGTGCTAGCTATGCCACCACTGGCTTGGCCCTGCCCTCCTCAAGGCTGGAGCAGCTGCTGCTAGAGCTGAAGCCAGAGAAGGGCGGAGCCAGGCCATGCCAAGCCACGCCCCCTCTCCCAGCTTCGGCACTCCCAGCAGCTGCTCCAGCCTTGAGGAGGGCAGGGCCAAGCCAGCCTTGTGCTAGCTATGCCACCACTGGCTTCGCCCTGCCCTCCTCAAGGATGGAGCAGCTGCTGCCAGAGCTGAAGCCAGAGAAGGGCGGAGCCAGGTCATGCCAAGCCCCGCCCCCTCCCAGCTTCGGCACTCCCAGCAGCTGCCCAGCCTTGAGGAGGGCAGGGCCAAGCCAGCCTTGTGCTAGCTATGCCACCACTGGCTTGGCCCTGCCCTCCTCAAGGCTGGCAGCTGCTGCTAGAGCTGAAGCCAGAGGAAGGCGGAGCCAGGCTGCGCCAAGCCACGCCCCCTCCCCCGGCTTCGGCACTCCCAGCAGCTGCTCCAGCCTTGAGGAGGGCAGGGCCAAGCCCGCCTTGTGCTAGCTATGCCACCACTGGCTTCGCCCTGCCCTCCTCAAGGCTGGCCAACATAGGTGCATGCGTTGTGTCAGCGGATTCAGAATTCAAAGAAAGAACAACACTCGGAGAACACATGGGGATTCCAGACAGAAAACAACCAGAGCTAGCTAACACCTCCCAACAAAGGATTCCCTCGGGCAGGAAGCAGGCAGGGCTTGAAGTTGCAAGGTTATTCAGTGCTAACCAAGCTGGCCAGTTGCAACATTTACCTCTTGATTCATTACTGGGCAATGTTGCTGCGTTTGGTGGTCCCTATGGAGACTCGAGGCAAGCGTGAATGTTGCAATTGACCACCTTGATTAGCATTTAATGTCCTTGAATCTTCAAAGCCCGAGACTAACAGCAGGAGCTCCCCCCGCTACCCGAATTCGAACCTGCGACCTTTTGACCAGCAAGTTCAGCAGTTCGGCGCTTTAACCCACTGTGCCACTGGGGGCTCCTACTAATTATGCACAATTACTATAACGAAAAAAGTAACGAAACTTTGAAAATTCTCCTAAAATCCGCGGATATGCGAAACGTTCTGAAATTTGGCGGACGAAGAGTGGTCAATGCGTTCTACGATTGCAGTGACTTTCGTGCGCAATTACTATAACGAAAGAGTAACAAAATTTCATTACTTTCGTTATACTAACTTTTTTTCCCCACAAACTATACTTTAGAACAGTGTTTCCCAAGCGCAGTTGCGCGGCACACTACTGTGCCGCTAGGGATCACCTACTGTGCCGGGAAAACCTCTCTTCCTCGGCCCTGCTGTGTCCCAGGCGAGGCCCCGGGGCACCATTCCCCGCGGCTCGGCCCAGCCCCTCACCTGGGACACAGCAGGGCCAAGCCGGGGCGCCTCCGGAAGCAGCTGGCTTCTTCGCTTCCTGCGGCAGTGAAGGAAGCGAAGGAGCCAGCTGCTTCCAGAAGTGCCTCGGCTCGGCCCTGCTGCGTCCCAGGTGAGGCCCCAGGGCGCCCTTCTCCTCGGCCTAGCCCCCCCCCCCCCCCGACCCTCGGGGAAGAAGGGCCCCAAAGGGGAGAAGGGGCCTTCCTTCGCGGTGGAAAGGGTCGGGGCCTGGCAGGAGTACCCTCGGAGGAAGGAAAGGCAGGTGGGATTCCGTGAGGGACTCCCTCGCCAGCCTTCCTCAGCCTTCCTCTCAAATGTCAAGGACTATTTTCCCCAAACTCCATCTGTGTTCACATTTGGGCATATTGAGTATTCATGCCAAGTTTGGTCCTGATCCAACATTGTTTGAGTCCACAGTGCTCTCTGGATGTAGGTGAACTACAATTCCAAAACTCAAGGTCAATGCCCACCAAACTCATAGTATTTTCTCTTGGTTATGGGAGTTCTGTGGGGGAAGTTTGGTTCAATTCCATTGTTGCAAGAGTTCAGGATGCTCTTTGTGTGTTAACTATAAATCCCAGCAACTACAACTCCCAAATGTCAAGGTCTATTTTCCCCAAACTCCACCAGTGTTCACATTTGGGTATACTGAGTATTCATGCCAGATCCATCATTGTTTGAGACCAAAGTGCTCTCTGGATTCAAGTGAACTACAACTCCAAAACTCAAGGTCAATGCCCACCAAACTCTTTTTTTTTTTTTTTGAAAAGCTTTATTGATAAAAGGAAGACATAAACATAAAGACAAGTATATACAAAAACATTAAAAACTTACATTGGGGTGGCCCTGCCAATATCTAGCTGCTGTTTAATCCATATCCATATGGATAGGATATCCCGCCACCTCCCAACATAAAGAATAATAGAATATTAAGGGTAGGCAATAGAAAGAAGGGGGAAGGAGGGATCGGAATAGGGGGGGGGGGTAAGGGTAGGAGCTAGGGGTATGGTTAGGAAAGAAGGGGAAAAGGGTATAGCAGGGTATAGCATTTGCTCTTGGTTATGGGAGTTCTGTGTGGGAAGTTTTTCTGCGATTCCTGCCAGGATATCTATGTTGCGTTCATCGAAACAGGCCTAGGTTTCACACGGAGTGTATAAATACATTTAAAAATATATAAACTATATGTATTACTGTGTTAGAGTGTCATTTTGTGTCATTTTGGTTGGTGGTGTGCCCCAGAATTTTGGAAATGTAAAAAATGTGTCGTGGCTAAAAAAAGGTTGAAAAACAGTGCTCTCTGGATGTAGGCGAACTACAACTCCAAACCTCAAGGTCAATTAACTATATGTATTACTGTGTTAGAGTGTCATTTTGTGTCATTTTGGTTGGTGGTGTGCCCCAGGATTTTGTCAATGGAAAAAGTGTGCCGCGGCTCAAAAACGATTGGGAAACAATGCTTTAGAAACACTTTAGAAACACTTTAGAAACAAAAAAAACCCCCCAAAACTCAAAAACCTCCAAAACGACCAAAAGTTCTGTAATGACTTTTGAAACATTTTTTTCAACAGATCGTACATCCCTAGTGCTCAGGTTCCTTCGTGGTGCGCGAATGCGAGTTTGCCATCGAGACGCAATTTGTGGGTCCAATTATAGCTGTGGGAGGGGATAAAAGTCTGAAGGTTGGGGAGGGGGCGTCTCTGTGCATCTCTGTGACCTACCCTTCCCCTGCCGGGAATAAATGGAAAAGAGTAAATTAGAGACTAATGAACCTAAATTTGCACACGAGGCACACAGCTTATTAGCGGGGTGTTAATTACACTTTTGGCCAAGGAGACAACACACCCAAGGTTTATAGCGCAACGTGCCCTTCGTCCACAAACAAAGCCCCGCAACGGGAAAATGGTTATATTCCTCTGTTGTGCAGCTCTTCCTAATAGTTGGAACCATTGCTCCATCCATGGGGTCCTAGAAAACAAGCTCTCCCCTTCCTCAGTGGGGCATCCCTGCAAGTAGCGAAGCGTGGCTCTGGTGCCGCTCGACAAGGTCTGCTTGCACCCCCGTGGACCTGATCTGCAAAGCCGTTCTTGGACCCAGGGGATTGCAAGGGACTCTCGGAGGCAGCCCCCTTTCCCAGCCCACTCTACGCCGGCTGGGCCCACCGCATACATCTCTATTACCGGCCCGGCCCCGGGGTGAGCGATGAGGTGTTGATGCAGGTTGACAGGTGGATGGAGTGGCGCTGAGATTGATCTCGCCCGGTTGCTAGGGAACAAGGGGACGGCGGGCAAAGCTGTCAAAAGAGATGGAGCGGCCGCAGAGGCCGGGACCAATGCGCAGCCCTGGTTCGGCAGACCGCTCTTCCCTTGCAAACAGGGAGCCTGAGATGGACTTGGACCACAAGACGGGCCAGTTCATCTATAATAATAATAATAATAATAATTATTATTATTATTATTATTAACAGCCTTACAGTTTTCCATGTTCTAGCCCAGTGTTTTTCAACCTTTTTTGAGCCACGGCACATTTTTTACATTTACAAAATCCTGGAGCACACCACCAACCAAAATGATACAAAATGACACTCTAACACAGTAATACATATAGTTAATATGTTTTTAAATGTATTTATACACTCAGTGTGAAACCTGGACCTGTTTCGATGAACACAACATATATATGACTTCCTCTCACATATTTATACATGGCTATCATGTCTTCTCTCAGCCTTCTCTTCTTCAGGCTAAACATGCCCAGCTCTTCAAAGCCGTTCCTCATAGAGCTTGTTCTCCAGAGGACCTCTGTGAAATTTCACCCGAGTGAAACTTGCTTCCAGTTAACTATGTCATGAAGCTGTTATAAACAGTTCCTTGGGGGGTACTCTCGAAAAATCCAGTAAAATAGTAAAAAAAAAAATTCCAAGCGGAGAGGCTCAATTTGTTTCTTGGAAACCTGAGAGGGGGCTGCTAGGAGGGGGGAGACTGCCAATTTCCCACGGCACACCTGATGATCGCTCACGGCACACTAGTGTGCCACGGCACACTGGTTGAGAAACACTGTTCTAGCCTGCCCCTCTTCGCGCTCAGTTTCAGGTCCTGGCAGTCCACTGTCATCCAGACTCTTGAGCTTATAGGCCAATACCTGAGCCCTGAGGCCTGGGCCTACGTGGTGTCTTGGACTCCAACTCCCACCATTCCTAACAGCCCCAGGCCCTTCCCCCACTTTATTTGCTTAATTGTGTGTGTGTGTGAGCTGTTTGGACTGGAAGTCAGCCTGAAGAAAATGGAAGTCCTCTACCAGCCCGCACCACAGGAAGAATACCATCACCCCCACGTCAGCATAGGCAGATCTGTGCTTAAGGCCGTTCAGCAGTTCACCTCCCTGGGAAGCATCATCTCTTCAGACACCAAGATTGATAAGGAGATAGATCACAGATTAGCAAAGGCATAGAGTGCATTTGGAAGGCTTCACAAAGGAGTCTGGAGCAACAAGCACCTGAGGGAAAGCACAAAAATCAGTGTGTACACAGCTATCGCACTGTCTATTCTCCTCTATGGGTCTGAAACATGGGTCACCTATCGCCAACACCTACGACTCCTCGAACGCTTCCATCAGCGCTGTCTTCGCACAATCCTAAATATACACTGGACCAACTATGTGACGAATGTTGCTGTCCTTGAACAAGCAGGGAACACCACCGTTGAGGCCATGCTATTGAGAACACAGCTGCGCTGGGCAGGGCACGTCTCTAGGATGGAGGACCACCGCCTCCCAAAGATATTACTCTATGATGAACTCGCCACGGGTCAGCGCAAGAAAGGTGCCCCCCAAAAGAGATATAAGGACTCCCAGAAACAACAACTCAGGCTCGGCCAGATTGATCACCAACAATGGTCCACCCTGGCCTCACATCGGGAGGCATGGAGACGCACGATCCACAATGCTGCGGCCTCTTTCGAGAAGACACGCCGAACAGGTCTCGTAGAGAAACGACAATGCAGAAAGAACCGCAACTTGGAAACAACATCACCCAAGGAGACTTTCTGCTGTGCTTTCTGCAACCGAACTTGCCTATCTCAGATTGGCCTTTTTAGTCATCAATGCACTTGTAAAAAGTGTGGGATGAGTCCTTCCTAAGAATCTTTGTTTGCGAAGTAATGCCGAGGTGTGTGTGTGTGTGTGTGTGTGTATATGGACTGGGCAATCATGCTTCTAAATGGTTCTAAAGTATTTACAAAGCTAAAGTTCTGGTGGTGAACACTAGGTGGTGCTGGTGCTTTGCTTCTACAGTGTTGATAAAGTTCTGGTGGTGAACATTTCAGAACTCTAACAAAATTTTCAAAACTTCATTATTATTTCATTATTGGCGATTTTTAAAGACAGAACCAATTAGGAACTGCCATTTATAACCAAATTTTGGAAGTTTTGTTAGAGTTTTGAAATGTTCACCACCAGAACTTTAACAACATTGTAGAAGCAAACCACCAGCGCCACCTAGTGTTCACCACCAGAACTTTAACAACATTGTAGAAGCAAAGCACCAGCGCCACCTAGTGTTCACCACCAGAACTTTAACAACATTGTAGAAGCAAACCACCAGCGCCACCTAGTGTTCACCACCAGAACTTTAACAACATTGTAGAAGCAAACCACCAGCGCCACCTAGTGTTCACCACCAGAACTTTAACAACATTGTAGAAGCAAAGCACCAGCGCCACCTAGTGTTCACCACCAGAACTTTAGCTTTGTAAATACTTTAGAACCATTTAGAAGCAATATATCTGATCTGCAGGATGTATTTTCGTTCACTGGACCAAATAGGCCAAAAACGTTTGAGAACCACTGATTTAACTGATTTACAAGGCCAAAAAAAAGATCTCCAGGAAACACGCTGAGGAATGAAGGAGTGCGACAGCTCCCCCTGGTGGCCAGATGTTAAATTGCCGCTGTCTGTCTTGTGTGTTTGTGTGTCTAAATGTAATGTGTACATTGTAATCCGCCCTGAGTCCCCTGCGGGGTGAGAACGGTGGAATAGAAATGAAGTACATAAATAAATAAATAAACAAATAAACAAACAAATAAATTGAATCCGAATTCATTCCGATTTTACGACCATTCCGACGAATCTACCCTGATACGTACTTCCAGAAAGCTCTCTTCTTTCCTCCCTGGTGAACAAAGGAGCCGAGATTCACGGGAACCGGAAGCAAAAAAAAAAAGGCTTCGTGGGTCAGCGCAAATGTCACGCCATTCCATGGCACACTTCTGGGAAGGGTGAAGGAAAAGGGACAAAGCGATGACAGATCCCGAAAATGTCTGGCAAGGTGACTGCGAGTGGGGTGCCCCTATCGCTTGGCACGAGGTGACAGCCGTGGCTGCGACTGGCACACTTAGGGCGAGATTTATGTCACTCACGGAGGCTGGAAATTAAAAAGAGAGCGAGAGAGAGAGAAAGAAAGAGGCGCTGGAGGGGAAAAAAGGAGGGATGGATTTACGAGAGGAGACGGGAGGGAGAGTTGGCAGGCGGGCCACGACGGCTCGCTGGCACAATAACTCCTGGGCTCGGGTGAGCGAGCAACCATGGCTGAGTGGCCCCATAGCCAAGGGTGTAATGGACCATGTAAGGCCAGAGCGAGAGAGAAAGAGGATGCCCGTCTACTCCAAGATGGCTGCTTAGGCACCAAAATGGATGCCTCGGCAGGATCGTGGCTTACGGGATTTGTGTTAGTCGCCCATCTTTGGGGAAATCGAGAGCGTGTTTGATCATGCATCGATTGGCAAGTTGAGCCTCACCTGCTGATTCCATCTGAAATCTTTGCGGAAGGCACAACAGGAGGTCCGACGGGATATATTTATTTTTAATGGAGAAGGGAAAGGCACATTTAGCGGATTTGAGAATCCTAAACTGGACCCAAAACCCATTTACAAGTCTCTTGGGATTGGAAATAGCAACCTTCTACAAGCCATAGTTATTTGTTATGGCTGTAATTCGGATTCCTTACTGTATTTTGTACTAACTTGGGTACCCGGCGGTGCCCAAGGCCTAGTTTATTTTGGGGTGTTAGGTCATATCATTTAGTTAATTAGTAACACTATGTATTAGGGGGGGGGGGAACCTGATTGTGATTTCAGTTTTTATTAATGAACTAGCTTGGGGACCCGGCGGTGCCCGGGTCATTTGAGAAAGGCATTGTGGGTCAAGGTTGGTCCTTATCATAAGTGTACGTGGCTCGTAGTGGTTTCAGGAAGTTAGTGAAGGTAGTGTGAGTCCCATTATCCATGGCAGTGTTTCCCAACCTTTTTTGAGCCGCGGCACACTTTTAACATTAAAAAAATCCTGGGGCACACCACCAACCAAAATGACACAAAATAACACTCTAACACAGTCATACATAGAGTTAATATGTTTCTAAATGTATTTATACACTCAGTGTGAAACCTGGGCCTGTTTCGATAAACAGAACATAGATATCCTGGCAGGAATGGCAGAAAGACACAGACTTCCCACACAGAACTCCCATAACCAAGAGAAAATGCTGTAAGAGTTTGGTGGGCATTGACCTTGAGTTTTGGAGTTGTAGTTCACCTACATCCAGAGAGCACTGTGGACTCAAACAATGTTGGATCAGGACCAAACTTGACATGAATACTCAATGTGCCCAAATGTGAACACAGATGGAGTTTGGGGAAAATGGACCTTGACATTTGGGAGTTACAGTTTCTGAGATTTATAGTTAACACACAATCAAAGAGCATCCTGAACTCTTGCAACAATGGAATTGAACCAAACTTGGCATATTGAACTCTCATGACCAACAGAAAGTACTGAAAGGGTTTGCTTGGGAATTGACCTTGAGTTTGGAAGTTGTAGTTCACCTATATCCAGAGAGCACTGTGGACTCAAACAATGTTGGATCAGGACCAAACTTGACATGAATACTCAATGTGCCCAAATGTGAACACAGATGGAGTTTGGGGAAAATGGACCTTGACATTTGGGAGTTACAGTTTCTGAGATTTATAGTTAACACACAATCAAAGAGCATCCTGAACTCTTGCAACAATGGAATTGAACCAAACTTATCAACAGAAAGTACTGAAAGGGTTTGCTTGGGAATTGACCTTGAGTTTGGAAGTTGTAGTTCACCTACACCCAGAGAGCACTGTGGACTCAAACAATGTTATGTTATGTCATTGTTTGTTTTCTATCCAGAATCGCAATGTTGGAAGGAGGCTCACCACTTTAAGGTCCCTAAAACAGGCATGGGAAAACTTCGGCCCTCTGGGTTCTTTGGACTTCAACTCCCACCATTCCTAACAGCCTGAGGCCCTTTCCTGCTTAAATGGCTGAGGGGGGAGCCTGAGGCTGCTAGGAGCGAGGCTGGGAAGAAGGAAGCCCGAGTGGAGAAGAAAAAGTGTTTGGCAGGAGGGGGAAGAAAGGGTATTGGAGGTTCCCATTTCCCACGGCACACCTGATGATTGCTCACGGCACACTAGTGTTCCACGGCACATTGGTTGGGAAACATTGATTTAGTTAATTAGTAACACTATGTATTAGGGGGGGAAACCAGATTGTGATTTCATTTTTTATGAATGAACTAGCTTGGGGACCCGGCGGTGCCCAGGTCATTTGAGAAAGGCATTGTGGGTCAAGGTTGGTCCTTATCATAAGTGTGCGTGGCTCGTAGTGGTTTCAGGAAGTTAGTGAAGGTAGTGCAAGTCCCATTATCCATTGTGTACCCTCCTCCAAATTGCAGTAGGATGTAGATTGGGTCATGGGGGCTTTGTGTGCCAAGTGTGGTCTGTATTGGCGAATGGATGAGGGTTGCATTGTTTTCCGGAAGTGAGTGAAGGTACTTCAAGTCCCATCACCCATGGTCCGTCTCACACCAAACTGCACCAGGATGTAGAGTGGGTCATGAGGGCTCTGTGTGGCTCTGTGTTGATCAGTCATTGGATTAGGTTTACAGAAGTCTGGGAAAGTGAGGGAAGGCACTGCAAGTCCCATCATCCATGGTCTGTTGTCCTCCAAACTGCAGCAGGATGTAGTGTGGGTCATGGGGGCTCTGTGTGCCAAGTGTGGTCTTGATCCATCATTATTGGGAGTTGTAGTGGTATCTTGACATTTCTGACGGTACTGCAAGTCCCATCATCTGTGGGCCACCCTCCTCCAAATTGCAGTAGGATGTAGATTGGGTCATGGGGGCTGTGTGTGACAAGTGTGGTCTGTATTGGCGATTGGGTGAGGGTTGCATTGTTTTTAGGAAGTGAGTGAAGGTACTTCAAGTCCCATCATTCGTGGTCCGTCTCACACAAATCTGCACCAGGATGTAGAGTGAGCCATGAGGGCTCTGTGTGGCAGGTTTGGTGTTGATCAGTCATTGGATTAGGTTTGCAGCAGTCTTGGAAATTGAGGGAAGGTACTTCAAGTCCCATCATCCATCATCCATGGTCTGCCCTACTGTAAACTGCAGTAGGATGTAGAGTGGGTCACTGGGGTGTGAAAGTACTACAAATCCCATCGTCCATTGGCACAACCCCCCCCCCCCAAACCTCATCATGGGGGTTATGTGTGCCAAGTGTGGTCTTGTTCAGTAATTGGATGATGGTCGCAGCGGACTTAGGAAGTGAGTAGAGGTAGTTCAAGTCCCATAATCCATGCTCTGCCCTCCTCCAAAGTGCCCCAGGATGTAGAGTGGGTAATGGGGGATGTGTGTGCCAAGTGTGGTCTGTTTTGGTCCTTTTAGGTGACCACAGTGGTCTGTGGGAACCAAAGTGTTTGAATGTACTACAAATCCCATAATCCGTGGTCCATGTCCCCCAATCCACACCAGGATGTAAAGCGGGTCAGGGGGGTTATGTGTCCCAAGTTTGGTGCAGGTCCATCACCCACGCTGCTCGCTGTGGCCTGTGAAAGTGACAGCCAATCAGAACGCCGGCACATATATACCCACACACATACACACCCACATACAAACAAACATTCTGCTTTATTATATATAGAGAGAGAGATACATAACGATGTGGGTGAACTACAGCTCCCAGATTCCCAGGGCAATCTCCCTCAAACCGTGTCAGTATTTACAGTTGGCCATGTTGGGTCTGTGTGCCAAAAACCCTCCTACTGTGATTGGCTGGCCTCCAAGCGGGGAGGGGAGAGCAGGTGTGTACAGCACATGGCAACATGATGCGCAAGTGCGGGTGAGGGAGAGTGTGTGAGGCTGGAGGGAGGCTCACGCCAGCAAGTCCCTTCAAGACATGGAAGTTCTGGGTGAGAAGTTTGGCCCAATTCTATCATTAGTGGGGTCCAGAATGCCCTTCCAGTATTTTCAGTTGGTCATGGGAGTTCTGTGTGCCAAGTGCCATCGTCGGTGGAGCTCAAAATGCTCTTTGATTGTAGGTGAACTATAAATCCCAGCAACTACAACTCGCAAATGTCAAGGCCTATTTCCCCCAAACTCCACCACTGTTCACATTTGGGCATATTGAGTATTTGTGCGAAGTTTCGTCCAGATCCATCATTGTTTGAGTCCTCAGTGCTCTCTGGATGTAGGTGAACTATAACTCCAAAAGTCAAGGTCAATGCCCACGAAACCCTTCCAGTATTTTCCGTCGGTCATGGGAGTTCTGTGTGCCAAATTTGGTTCAATTCCATTGTTGGTGGATCTCCGAATGCAATTTGATTGTAGGTGAACTATAAATCCCAGCAACTACAACTTCCAAATGACGAAACCCCAATTTGGGCGTAATCGGGTATATGTGCCAAATTTGGTCCAGTGAATGACAATACATCCTGCCTATCAGATATTTACATGGCAATTCATAACGATAGCAAAAATTATTTATTTCCTAGCTTGGGGACCCGGCGCTGCCCGGCTTATTTGAGAAAGGCATTTTGTGCCAAGTTTGGTATTTATCTATTGTTTATGTGGCTTGCAGTGGTCTCGGGAGTGAGTGAAGGCGCTGGGAGTCCCATCGTCCATGGTCCACCCTCCTCCAAACTGCAACAGGATGTAGAGTGGGGCATGGGGGCTCTGTGTGCCAAGTTTGGTCTTGATCAGTCTTTGGATGAGGTTGGCAGCGGTCTTGTGAAGTGAGTGGAGGTACTTCAAGTCCCATCATCCGTGGTTCACCCTCCTTCGAATTGCACCAGGATGTAAAGTGGGTCATGGGGGCTTTGTGTGCCAAGTGTGGTCATGATCATGCACTGGATGACGGTCGCAGCGGGCTCGGGAAGTGAGTGGAGGCACTTGAAATCCCATCATCCATGGTCCGCCCTCCTCTAAACTGCAGTAGGATGGAGTGTGGGTCATGGGGGCACTGTGTGCCAAGTTTAGTCTTTAACGGTCTGTGTTCAGGGCTGCTGTGGTTTGTGGGGAATGATGGCTTTGAAAATACTACAAATCCCATAATCCATAGAGGTACTTCAAGTCCCATTATCCATGGTCCACCCTCCTCCAAACTGCAGGAGAATGTAGCGTGGGGTCATAGGGGCTCTGTGTGCCAAGGTTGGTTACTGTCAATTCAGGCCGTACACAATGTCCCATTAACTGAAGCCTAGTCAGGAAAATCAAGTTAAGTAAGTCTTACTGCGAATTCAGGCTAAGGCCTAGCCAGGAGAATCAAGTTGAGGAAGCCTTACTGTCAATTCAGGCTGAGGCCTAGTTTGTAAAATCAGCTAAATAGAGCCTTTTTGTGAAGTACTCTCTCTGTCACCTTTGAGATTTGGGATGTAGGAATGCTGGCCAATCAGAGCCGGTTTTGCAAATTCTCCCTCATTGTCAACCAAACATGTTGTTTGAATGTAGACTCTTGGATTCTTGGATGCTGGCCAATCAGAATCCTTTATGCAAATACTCCCTCAGTGGCAACCAATCCCTCTCCCTTAGAATGTTGGAGTTCCGAGGCTGGCCAATCAGTATCCTTTATGCAAATAATCCCACAGTGGCAACCAATCGAAATGCTGGCACATATTCCTCCGCACCTCCCGCCCTCCACACCGCCGCAAACACTGACTTTTATTATATACACTAGCTTGGGGACCCGGCCCTGCCCAGGTTATTTGAGAAAGGCATTGTGTGCCAAGGTTGGTCCTTATCAGATGTTTACGTGGCTTGCAGTGGTCTCAGGAAGTTAGTAAAGGTACTGCAAGTCCCATCGGCCATGGTCCATCCCCCTCCCAACAGCACCAGGATGTAAAGTGGGTAATGTGGGCTCTGTGTGCCACGTTTGGCCTTGATCATTCATTGGATGAGGGTCGCAGTGGTCTCGGAAGGTGAGTGAAGGTACTTCAAGTCCCATCATGCATGCTCTGCCCTCCTCCAAACTGTACCAGGATGTAAAGTGGGTCATGGGGGCTCTGTGTGCCAAGTTTGGTCTTGATCAGTCAGTGGATGAGGGTAGCAGCGGTCTGGGGAAGTGATTGAAGGTACTTAAAGTCCCATCATCCATTTTCCGCCCTCCTTCAAACTGCACCAGGATGTAAAGTGGGTCTTGGGGGTTTTGTGTGCCAAGTTTGGTCTTGTTCTATCATTGTTGTGAGCCGCAAACTCCAAACAATGAAACTCCCAACATGGCTGACTGCCTCAGGCCTTTGCCTTATGCCCCTCTGGCAGTTTAGAGTGTCGGAATGTTCCTGTTGACTGGCCAATTAGAGGCGTTCTGCAAATACTCCCTCACTGGCAACCAATCATGTTGTCAGAATGTAGAGGCTGGGAGCCAATCAGAACGCTGCCACATACATACATACATACATACATACATACAAACATTCCGCTTTATTATATATAGAGATAGAGGTAGATTTATTTTTTTATTTTTTTATTGACAGTTATGAAGCAGCAACCAAATAATGTTATGTTTGGGGATCACCACAACATGAGGAATTGTATTAGGAAGGTTGAGAACCACTGCTGGGGTGGGTGATGCCTTGTGAACCAGCATGGCCCTACCGATGGTCGTTGGCATGAGGAACAGGCAAGACAAAGTGGTTCTTTCTGACAGAGGTGCATGTAGCTTATTGGAATTTACAACCTTTGTCTCCATTGTTCAGCCAAGGGTCAGGAGCGGGGTTGCTTTGGGTGCTGGCATTACATCTATTTGGTGCCAGGAGCCGCGGCCGTTTCTCACCCAAAGTTTGGCTGCCAACACTTGTCACCGTCAGCGGCTCTGACCCCGGCGCAAGCAAGCGTTTGGGGAGATGGATTATATGCCCAGCTCTTGATAATGACCGAGGCAAAGCGTAGCTGCGATGGCATCCATGCCAATTCCATACCACTGAAACTAAAAGCACCCGTGGGAACTTGGTAGCCGTTCGAGGACTGTTCATTTGAGGCACTTCATTATTGTTATTATTAATAATAGTAATAATAATAATCTTATTTTTATTTTTATTATTAATTATTATTTTATTATTAATTATTATTTATTATTATTATCTAATAAGTATGATTAATAATAATTAATAATAATAAACTTTATTTATACCCTTACTTGGTAGTCGTTCGAGGACTGTTCATTTGAGGCACTTAATTATTATTATTATTAATCTTATTTTATTATTATTTATTATTATTTATTATTATTTTATTATTTATTAATAATAATAATAATAATTATCTAATAAGAATGATTAATAATAATTAATAATAATAAACTTTATTTATACCCTTACTTGGTAGCCATTCGAGGACTGTTCATTTGAGGCACTTCATTATTATTAATTATTATCTTATTTTATTAATTATTATTTTATTTATTATTATTTTATTAATAATAATAATTAATATTAATTATAATTATCTAATAATTATAATTAATAATTATAATATTTATTTATGCCCTGCCACCATCTCCCCAAAGGGGACTCGGAGCGGCTTGCATGAGGCCAAGCTCAGCAATACGTTACAGCAAAAATAACACATGCACAACAAAAATAGCATCACAATAAAATAATTAAAATATAGACAAAAGACCACCCATTTGCATTGGACAGCTGAGAGGGAACTTGTTAAAAGGTAAAGGTTTCCCCTTGACATTAAGTCTAGTCATGTCCAACTCCGCAGATTGGTGCTCATCTCCATTTCAAAGCCAAAGAGCCGGCGTTTTCCGTAGACACCTCCGAGGTCATGTGGCCAGCATGACTGCATGAAGCACCATTTCCTTCCCGCCGGAGCAGTACCTATTGATCTACTCACATCTGCATGTTTTCGGGAGCTCATCTGATCTCACGGCTTGAATTGCTGACCTTCAGGTCAGCAGTTCAGTTGGCACCACTGTGGCTCCTAATAAAATAATAATAATAATAGATGTTGCAACAGAAGGATTGAAGAGCAACAAATGGAAAAGCATACACAGTATGAGGATTTAAAGATCAAACTGCAAATACTTTGGCACAAGCCAGTCAAAGGGGTCCCTTCTCCGCCTCTTTCCTTCCTACCCCCTTTTCTTTCCCTTCCTCTTTCTCTCCTTTCTTCCTTCTCCACCTCTTTCCTTCCTTCCTTCTCTCTTTCCTTCTTTCTTTTCCTCCCTCTTTCCTTTTTTCTTTATTCCTTTCTTGCTCACCTTCCTTTCCTTTTTTTTTTTTTCCTTCTCTCCTTTCTTCCTTCTCCACCTCTTTCCCTCCTACCCCCTTTCTTTCCCTTCCTCTTTCTCTCCTTCCTTCCTTCCTTCCTCCTCTCTTTCCTTCTCTCTTTCCCTCCCTTTTTCCTTTTTACTTTATTCCTTTCATTCTTGTTCACCTTCCTTCCTTTCCTTTTTTCTTTCCTTCTCTCCTTCTTCCTTCTCCACCTCTTTCCTTCCTGTCCCCCTTTCTTTCCCTTCCTCTCTCTCCTTTCTTCCTTTTCCACCTCTTTCCTTCCTTCCTTCCTTCCTTCCTTCCTTCTCTCTTTCCTTCTTTCTTTCCCTCCCTCTTTCCTTTTCTCTTGATTCCTTTCTTTCTTGTTCACCTTCCTTTCTTTCCTTTTTCTCTTTCCTTCTCTCCTTCCTTCCTTCTCCACCTCCTTCCTTCCTTCCTTCCTTCCTTCTCCACCTCTCTCCTCCCTTCTCTTTCCCTCCCTCTTTCTCTCCTTCCTTCCTTCTCCACCTCTTTCCTTCCTTCCTTCTCTCTTTCCTTCTTTCTTTCCCTCCCTCTTTCCTTTTCTCTTGATTCCTTTCTTTATTGTTCACCTTCCTTTCTTTCCTTTTTTTCTTTCCTTCTCTCCTTCCTTCCTTCTCCACCTCCTTCCTTCCTTCCTTCCTTCCTTCTCCACCTCTCTCCTCCCTTCTCTTTCCCTCCCTCTTTCTCTCCTTCCTTCCTTCTCCACCTCTTTCCTTCCTTCCTTCTCTCTTTCCTTCTTTCTTTCCCTCTTTCCTTTTTTCTTTATTCCTTTCTTTCTTGCTCACCTTCCTTCCTTTCCTTTTTTCTTTCCTCCTCTCCTTTCTTCCTTCTCCCTTTCCTTCTTTCTTTCTTTCCCTCATTGCTTTTTTCTTTATTCCTTGCTCTCCTTCCTTCCTTTTCTTTTTTCTTTCCTTCTCTCCTTTCTTCCTTTTCTCTTTCCTTCTTTCTTTCTTCCCCTCTTTCCTTTTTTCTTTATTCCTTGCTCTCCTTCCTTCCTTTTCTTTTTTCTTTCCTTCTCTCCTTTCTTCCTTCTCCCTTTCCTTCTTTCTTTCTTTCCCTCATTGCTTTTTTCTTTATTCCTTGCTCTCCTTCCTTCCTTTTCTTTTTTCTTTCCTTCTCTCCTTTCTTCCTTTTCTCTTTCCTTCTTTCTTTCTTCCCCTCTTTCCTTTTTTCTTTATTCCTTGCTCACCTTCCTTCCTTTCCTTTTTTCTTTCCTTCTCTCCTTTCTTCCTTCTCCCTTTCCTTCCTTCTTTCTTTCCCTCATTGCTTTTTTCTTTATTCCTTGCTCTCCTTCCTTCCTTTTCTTTTTTCTTTCCTTCTCTCCTTTCTTCCTTTTCTCTTTCCTTCTTTCTTTCTTCCCCTCTTTCCTTTTTTCTTTATTCCTTGCTCTCCTTCCTTCCTTTCCTTTTTTTCTGCATCGTCCTTTAGCTTTCTGTCATTGAGCTTTTAAGTCCTTTCCACTCTTTTTAGGGGGGTTTATGACCGATGGTCACTCGTTGGTGTGTTAGGGGTGGAGTGTCCAAATTTCACATCAATTTGTCCAGTCTTTTTTTTAGTTACGTTATTCCCGCAAACGAACATTACATTTTTATTTATATAGATGATGATGGTAATGCTACTGGTGATGGAGTCTCCTTCTCTGGAGGTTTTTCAGCACAGGCTGGGTGGCCATCTGTCGGGAGGGTTTGGTAGAAAGGGGTTGGACTGGATGTCCCTTGCGAACCCCTCCCCAGCCTAGGATTCGATGCTTCTCTTGTGGTTGCCTCTCCAATCTGTGGGGGGCCGGGCGGGCCTTGATGAAGTGCCCACGCCCCTGCGCTCTGATAATCGGGGTTTAATGCAATAATTACATCTATGGCTCTAATAAGCAGCGTGAGCACGCACCGCCAGCCAACCGCTCCCACCGCGTGGTATTAATCACTGCTTAGCATAATAAGCCCTTAATGACGCCACCACCGTCCCCTTCCACCCTGCCTTCCCTTGCCTCCCAGCAGTGGCAGCGCTCCTTGCTTTGCTGGGGATTTGCCGTCAGAGGGATTCCGTCCTCGATGCCAAAGAGTTCAGGATGCCCAGATTTGAAAGGATGGCTTCTCTTGGGCTTCCGCTAAGCTTCCTGTTGCAGGGTGCCAGCATCCAAGTATTACAGGACCATGGGCAGTGCATCCAAGTATTTCAGGACCATGGGCAGTGCATCCAAGTATTTCAGGACCATGGACAGTGCATCCAAGTATTTCAGGACCATGGACAGTGCATCCAAGTATTTCAGGACCACGGACAGTGCATCCGAGTATTTCAGGACCACTGACAGCGCATCCGAATATTTCAGGACCGCGGACAGTGCATCCGAGTATTTGAGGACCATGGGCAGTGCATCCGAGTATTTGAGGACCATGGGCAGTGCATCCAAGTATTTGAGGACAATGGACAGTGCATCCGAGTCTTTCAGGACCATAGACAGTGCATCCGAGTATTTCAGGACCATGAGCAATGCATCCGAGTATTTCAGGACCACGGACAGGGCATCCCAGTATTTCAGGACCATGGGCAGGGGAGAGGGGGGGAGGGAAAGAGGAAGGAGAGGAAGAGAAGGAAATGGTAAAGGGGAGAAAGGAAGGAAGAGAGAGAGAATGGGGAAAGAAGGAAGTGGAGAGAAAGAGAAGAGAAGGGTAAAGGGGAGAAAGGAAGGAAGGAAGAGAGAGAATGGGTAAAGAAGGAAGGGGAGAGAGGGAGGGAAAAGGAAGGAGAGAAGGAGAAGGAAATGGTGCAGGGGGAGAAAGGAAGGAAGAGGGGGACTAGAGGGGAAAAAGGAAAGGGAGAGAGGGAGGGAAAAGGAAGGAGAGGAGAAGGAAACGGTGTAGGGGGAGAAAGGAAGGAAAGAAGGAAGGAAGGAAGGGTGAGAATGGAGGAAAAAAGGAAGGGGAGAGAGGGAGGGAAAAGGAAGGAGAGAAGGAGAAGGAAACGGTGTAGGGGGAGAAAGGAAGGAAGGAAGGAAGGGAGAATGGAGGAAAAAAGGAAGGGGAGAGAGGGAGGGAAAAGGAAGGAGAGGAGAAGAAGGAAAGGGTGAAGGGGAAGGAAGGAAGGAAGGAAGGAAGGAAGGAAGGAAGGAAGGAAGGAAGGAGGAGAATGGAGGAAAAAAGGAAGGGGAGAGAGGGAGGGAAAAGGAAGGAGAGGAGAAGAAGGCAACGGTGTAGGGGGAGAAAGGAAGGAAGGAAGGAAGGAAGGAAGGAAGGAAGGAAGGAAGGACGGACGGACGGACGGACGGACGGACGGAGGAGAATGGAGGAAAAAAAGGAAGGGGAGAGAGGGAGGGAAAAGGAAGGAGAGGAGGAGAAGGCAACGGTGTAGGGGGAGAAAGGAAGGAAGGAAGGAAGGAAGGAAGGAAGGAAGGAAGAGAATGGAGGAAAAAAGGAAGGGAAGAGAGGGAGGGAAAAGGAAGGAGAGAAAGAAAGAATGGGCTGCTCTGGAGAGCCAGGTGCAATCATGAAAGAGCCACATCTGGCTCCCGAGCCATAGGTTCCTGACCCCTGATATAATGTCATATGTTTTATGGTTTATATTGTATATTGAAAAAGTTCGATTTCGTAATGTTTTGGCTTGCGTGCGCATCAGAATACACGTCGTAAGTCTGAAACATCCGAAGAACGTCCGACTTACGATGCTTTGTAAGACCGACGCACACGCCTAGTGCTTAGCCTTTCCTCCAAGAGAAAACCGGCTGTTACTTAAGGTGACGGCTCTCTTGAATTGTGACCCTCTGCGCCGTGAGTGCCCATAACTCACCGGGAGCTCTTTATAACCACATAAGCGCCCTTTGCTTGGAAAGAACGGCCCGAGTGAGTTATGGGCTGATTTTGGAGAAAGAGAAAATGCCAAAAAGGAAGGAAGGAAGGAAGTCGACACAGCTCGACTGAAACCAATCTGTGTCGCCTGTCAGGGAAACCTCCAGCTTTGCCATGAATGTAATTGACGCAGATGTGCAAAATTGCCTCCTTGGCATCCATTAAGTCTGGATTCTTATGAGTTTCTGGGGATTTTTGCTTTGGAACCAAAGGCGACAGACCTTGAAACCATTCGAAAGACAATGTGAGGATGCCCGCCATAGATGTGGGCGAAACGTCAGGAGAGAATGCTTCTGGAACATGGTCATACAGCCTGGAAAACTCCTAGCACCCCAACAGGAGTACTAATGTGTTGTCGAAGGCTTTCATGACTGGAATCACTGGAAAATAATAATAATAATAATAATAATAATGGCTTGCCGTGAGTTTTCCGGGAAGCATTCTGTCCTAGGAAACTAGGAAAATAATAATAATAACAATAATAATAATGGCTTGCCGTGAGTTTTCCGGGAAGCATTCTCTCCTAGGAAACTAGGAAAATAATAATAATAATAATAATAATAATGGCTTGCCGTGAGTTTTCCGGGAAGCATTCTCTCCTAGGAAACTAGGAAAATAATAATAATAATAATAATAATAATAATGGCTTGCTGTGAGTTTTCCGGGAAGCATTCTCTCCTAGGAAACTAGGAAAATAATAATAATAACAATAATAATAATGGCTTGCTGTGAGTTTTCCGGGAAGCATTCTCTCCTAGGAAACTAGGAAAATAATAATAATAATAATAATAATGGCTTGCCGTGAGTTTTCCGGGAAGCATTCTCTCCTAGGAAACTAGGAAAATAATAATAATAATAATGGCTTGCTGTGAGTTTTCCGGGAAGCATTATCTCCTAGGAAACTAGGAAAATAATAATAATAATAATAAATAATGTCTTGCTGTGAGTTTTCCGGGCTGTATGGCCATGTCCCAGAAGCATTCTCTCCTAGGAAACTAGGAAAATAATAATTATAATCTATCTATCTATCTATCTATCTATCTATGTATTTAATAAAAGTCAGTGTTTGCGGGCGGTGGTGCGGTGGGAGGAATATGTGCCAGTGTTTCGATTGGCTGCCACTGTGGGATCATTTGCATAAAGGGCTCTGATTGGCCAGCCTCAGAACTCCAACATTGTACGGCCCCAGACAGAGGGGATGGGTTGCCACTGAAATGGAATTTGCATAAAGGACTCCGATTGGCCAACCACATTCCAACATTCTAAGGTGACTCAGAGGGAAAAGGAAAGGCCTCAGGCAGTCAGCCACAGCGGCCCACAGCAATGACGGATCCGGACCAAACTTGGCAAACAGGGACCCAATGGCCCACTTCACAACCTGGTGTGGTTTAGGGCAGGATGGGCCACGAATTATGAGATTTGCAGTACCTTCACATCATTCACTTCCCAAACAACACCGTAGTCCCTATAAATCACAGACCAGGCCCAAAATTGACAGCAAGGCTTCCTCAACTTGATTTTCCTGACTAGGCCCCCAACAATGACAGAACAAGACCAAACTTGGCACACACACACACACACACCCCTCCAAGATGCACCCTACATGCTGGTGCAATTTGAGGGAGGATGGACCATGGATGATGAGACTTGCAGTACTTCATTTCACTTCCTTAGAGCACTGTGGCCCACACCAATGACGAATCAGGACCAAACTTGGCACTCAGAGGCCCAATGGCCCACTTTACAAACCTGCTGCGGTTTACGGCAGGATGGCTCACAAACGATGGGATTTGCAGTACCTTCACCCAATTCATTTCCCAAAGAACATTGCAGCCCCTACAAATCAGAGACCAGGCCCAAACTTGGCACGCAGAGTACCCATGACCCACTCTACATCCTGGTGCAGTTTTGCGTGGGACGGACCACAGATGATGGAAGTTGAAGTACCTTCACTCACCTTCTGAGACCGCTTCCACACTCATCCAATGACTGACCAAGACCACACTTGGCACACAGAGCCCCCATGACCCACTCTACATCTTGGTGCAGTTTGGAGAACGGGGGACCATGGATGATGGGACTTCCAGTATCTTCCCTCACTTCCAGAGACCGCTGCAACCCTCATCCAGAGAATGATCAGGACCAGATGTGACACACACAGCCCCCATGACCCACTCTACTTTCTGGTGCTGTTTGGAGGGGGATGGCTGCTTTTTACCATTCTCACTTCTTTGGCTGTCCGAACCTTTGGGCCAAATTGGAGTCGCCACAGTTTTAATGTTGCAATTGGCCACCTTGATTAGCACTGAATGGCCTTGCAGCTTCAAAGCCTGGCTGCTTCCTGCCATTCTCACTTCCTTAGCCATACAAACATTTGGGCCAAATGGGCGTTTGCACCTGAGCCGCCGCAGTTTTAATGTTGCAATGGGCCACCTTGATTAGCACTGAATGGCCTTGCAGCTTCAAAGCCTGACTGCTTTTTACCATTCTCACTTTTTTGGCTGTCCGAACCTTCGGGCCAAATTGGAGTCACCACAGTTTTAATGTTGCAACGGGACACCATGATTAGCACCGAATGGCCTTGCAGCTTCAAAGCCTGGCTGCTTCCTACCATGCTCACTTCTTTGGCTGTCCGAACCTTTGGGCCAAATTGGAGTCGCCACAGTTTTAATGTTGCAATGGGCCACCTTGATTAGCACGGAATGGCCTTGCAGCTTCAAAGCCTGGCTGCTTCCTGCCATTCTCACTTCCTTGGCCGTACAAACCTTTGGGCCAAATGTGTGTTTGCACCTGAGTTGCCGCAGTTTTAATGTTGCAATTGCTCACCTTGATAAGCACGGACAGGCCTTGCAGCTTCAAAGCCTGGCTGCTTCCTGCCATTCTCACTTCTTTGGCCGCACAAACCTTTGGGCCAAATGTGCGCTTGCACCTGAGTTGCCGCAGTTTTAATGTTGCAATTGCCCACCTTGATTAGCACGGAATGGCCTTGCAGCTTCAAAGCCTGGCTGCTTCCTGCCATTCTCACTTCCTTGGCCGTACAAACCTTTGGGCCAAATGGGCGTTTGCACCTGAGTTGCCGCAGTTTTAATGTTGCAATGGGCCACCATGATTAGCACTGAATGGCCTTGCAGCTTCAAAGCCTGGCTGCTTCCTGCCATTCTCACTTCCTTGGCCGTACAAACCTTTGGGCCAAATGTGCGTTTGCACCTGAGTTGCCGCAGTTTTAATGTTGCAATTGCTCACCTTGATTAGCACTGAATGGCCTTGCAGCTTCAAAGCCTGGCTGCTTCCTGCCATTCTCACTTCCTTGGCCGTACAAACCTTTGGGCCAAATGTGCGTTTGCACCTGAGTCATCGCAGTTTTAATGTTTCAATAAGCACTGAATGGCCTTGCAGCTTCAAAGCCTGGCTACTTCCTACCATTCTCACTTTTTTGGCTGTCCGAACCTTCGGGCCAAATTGGAGTAGCCACAGTTTCAATGTTGCAATGGGGCCACCATGATTAGCACTGAATGGCCTTGCAGCTTCAACGCCTGGCTGCTTCCAGCCATTCTCACTTCCTTGGCCGTTCAAACCTTTGGGCCAAATCAGAGTTTACACTTGAGTAGCTGCAGTTTTGCTCCATAATGGTGGCTCTTGCTCACGCCATAGGAATGGCCGCCTTATCAGTATGCGCCACCAGACTGGTGACACCCCGTGGATGGATCGCAAGTGGCCCGGCTCTGCCCAATCCCCAAACACGCTCGCTGCCTCTTGCTCTGCAGCTCTGTGCATCTTCTCCTTTTCTGCAAGGAGGCGGCAGAGCGGGATTAATTACTGCTCTGTTGCAAATGAAATTAAGCTGGCCTGATCGTTAGCTTATTGATGAGACAAACGAGATTAGGCGGCGCATTGTCAATTGGTGGCTGCACCAGGAACTGGATTAAACGAAGGAGCGGCCATTAGTCAGAGCTGCAGCAAAGGAAGCCAAAGGAGCCAATGGGAACAAGGAGAGAGATGGGGAAAGCTGGAGCCCTGAGATCCTGGGGTTGGAGTGGATGGCCGTCTGCTGAGAGGGCTCGGGTGGTGTCATTCTGCATTGGGTGGACTCGATCAGTGTTTTTCAACCTTTTTTGAGCGGCGGCACATTTTTTTACATTGACAAAATCCTGGGGCACACCCACCAACCAAAATGACACAAAATGACACTCTAACACAGTAATACATATAGTTAATATGTTTTTAAATGTATTTATACACTCAGTGTGGGGGGGGTGATTTTGTCATTTGGAAGTTGTAGTTGCTCGGATTTATAGTTCACCTACAATCAAAGAGCATTCTGAACTCACCAACAATGGAATTGAAGCAAATTTGGAACACAAAACTCCCATGACCAACGGCAAATACTGGAAGGGTTTGGTGGGCATTGACCTTGAGTTTGGGAGTTGTAGTTCACCTACATCCAGAGAGAACTATAGACTCAACAATGATGGATCTGGACCACACTTGACACGAATCCTCGATATACCCAAATGTGAACACTGGTGGAGTTTCGAGAAAATAGATCTTGACATTTGGGAGTTGTAGTTGCTGGGATTTATAGTTCACCTACAATCAAAGAGCATTCTGAATTCACCAACAATGGAATTGAACCAAATTTGGAACACAAAACTCCCATGACCAACGGCAAATACTGGAAGGGTTTGGTGGGCATTGACCTTGAGTTTGGGAGTTGTAGTTCACCTACATCCAGAGAGCACTATAGACTCAACAATGATGGATCTGGACCACACTTGCCACGAATCCTCGATATACCCAAAAGTGAACACTGGTGGAGTTTGGGGAAAATAGATCTTGACATTTGGGAGTTGTAGTTGCTGGGATTTATAGTTCATCTACAATCAAAGAGCCCCTTGCACTCTACCAATGATAGAATCGGGTCAAACTTCCTACACAGAACCCCCATGCCTTGAAGGAACTGGCGTGAGTCTCCATCCCACCTCACACACTCTCCCTCCCCCACACATGCGCATCAGGCTGCCATGCGCCAAGCACGCCTGCTCTCTCCTCCCCGCTTGAGTCTCAGAATCAGCTCTCCCTTGGCTGGGAGGCCTGCCAATCACAGCAGAGGAGAGCTTTAGATGGGAGAATTCACAGTCTGTTTCCAAAAAGAAAGAGAAGGACAAGCGGAGAGATCTTCAACCTTCTCTGCCAAAGGGCTTCCTAAGACCATCAGAAATGATGGTCTTTGGCGACCCCTCTGAAACCCTCTCGTGACCCCCCTGGGGGTCCCGACCCCCAGGTTGAGAAACACTGCCCTAGGGGTTACTTCCAAGGCTACCGTTCTATGATCCCCAGGGCTGGAACAGAGTCATACAACCATCGAGTTAGAACAACTTCTGAGTCACATCCAGTCTAAACCCCGGAAGACGCAATCAAAGCCCTCCCGACAGATGGCCATCCAGTCTCTGTTTCCCCCTTTGAAATCTTGAAATGTGGTTCTCCTGTTCCCTCGCTACTCCTCTTCTCCCCATTAAACATACCCCAGGAGAAAAGGAGGAAGGAAAAAAGAGAAGGGAGGGAGGAAGAGAAGGATGTAAACGAAGGAAGGGTGGAAGGGAATGGAGGGAGGGAAGGAGAAAGAGAGACAAGGAAGGATGAAGGAAAGAGGGAAGGATGGAGGGAAAGTAAGGAGGGAGGGAGAAAGAGTGAGGGAAGGAAGGGCGGGAAGGAAAGACAAAAGGGAAGGAAGGAAGGAAGGAAAGAAGGACAAAGGGGAAGGAAGGAAAGAAGAGGGGGAAGAAGGGAGGAAAGAGGGAAGGAAGGAGGGAAGAAAGATGAAAGAGAAGGAAGGAAAGATGAAAGAGAAGGAAGGAAGGAGAAAGAGAGGGAGGGAAGGAAGGAAGGAAGGAAGAGAAGAAGGGAGGGATAAAGGGTGAAGGTGAAGATGAGAAAAACAAAATGAAGGCAGCGAGGAAGGGAAGGGAGGGATGGAGGGAGGAAAGAGAGAAGGGAGGAAAGACAAAAGGAAAAGAAGAGGGGGAGGGGGAGAGAAGGATGGTAGGAAGGTGAACAAGAGACAGGGAAGGAGGGATGAAAGAGGGAAGGAAGGATGGAAGGGAAGGAAGCAGAGAGGGAGAACAAAGGAGGTAAGGAAGAAGGAAAGAAAGACAAAAAGAAGGGAAGGGAGGATGGAAGGGAGGAAGGAAGGAGAAAGAGAGGGCATGAGGGAAGAAAGAAGGAAAGGAAGGAGGGGGAAGGAAGGAAGAGAAGGAAGGGAAGAAAAAAGAAAAGGAAGGAAGGAAGGAAGGGAGAAAGAGGAAGGAAGGAAGAGGGAAGGAAGAGGTAAAGAAGGAAAGGAAGGAGGAGAGAAGGAAGGAAGAGAAGGAAGGAAAAACAAAAAGAAGGGAAGGGAGGATGGAAGGAAGGAGAAAGAGAGGGAACAAGGGAAGGAAGAGGTAAAGAAGGAAAGGAAGGAGGGGAGAAGGAAGGAAGAGAAGGAAGGAAAAACAAAAAGAAGGTAAGGGGGGGATGGAAGGAAGGAGAAAAGAGAGGAACGAGGGAAGAAAGAGGGAAAAAGGAAAGGAAAGGAAGGAGGGGAGAAGGAAGGAAGAGAAGGAAAGACAAAAGGAAGGGAAGGGAGGATGGAAGGAAGGAAGGAGAAAGAGAGGGAATGAGGGAAGAAAGAGGGAAAGAAGGAAAGGAAGGAGGGGAGAAGGAAGGAAGAGAAGGAAGGAAAAACAAAAAGAAGGTAAGGGAGGATGGAAGGAAGGAGAAAGAGAGGGAACGAGGGAAGAAAGAGGTAAAGAAGGAAAGGAAGGAGGGGAGAAGGAAGGAAGGAAGAGAAGGAAGGAAAAACAAAAGAAGGGAAGGGAGGATGGAAGGAAGGAGAAAGAGAGGGAACGAGGGAAGAAAGAGGTAAAGAAGGAAAAGAGGGAAGGAAGGAAGAGAAGGAAGGAAAAACAAAAAGAAGGGAAAGGAGGATGGAATGAAGGAGAAAGAGAGGGAACGAGGGAAGAAAGAGGGAAAGAAGGAAAGTAAGGAGGGGGAAGGGGGAAGGAAGGAAGAGAAGGAAGGGAAAAAAGAAGGGGAGGATGGAAGGAAGGAGAAAGAGGTAGAAGGAAAGGAGGGAAAGAAAGAGGGAAAGAAGGAAAGGGAGGAGGGTGGAAGAAAGAGAGGGGGAAGGAAGAAGGAAGGAAGAGAAGGAAGGAGGAAGAAAAGAGAGAGGGAAGGAAAGACAAAAGGGAAGGAAGGAATGAGAAACAGGGAAAAGGAGGGAGGAAAGAAGAGGGAAGGATGAAGTGATGGAAGGGAAGGAGGGAGGGAGAAAGAGGAAGGAAAAAGAGAAGGAAGGAAGGATATGGTGGTGAGAGAGAGGAGGGCCTGAGAAAAGAGCCCAAGGGGCTGCATCCGGCCCGCGGGCCTGGGTTTGCCCATACCTGAGATAGCATCATAATGTCAACTAAGTGGGGCACATCCAAGGTATGGGGGTACTCTCCCCCACTCAAAGGAAACTGAATCTCGCTTCAGCGCTGGCAACATATGAGGACAAGCAGGCTCTCCTAAGGGACACGAGACAAGCTGCGTGACACATGTGACTCTGTCCTCCAGCTAAGGAGAAGGATGCCCCAAGGGATCGGGGAATAGTTGGGAGTTCCTAGAGCGACCCCTCTGGCATCGGTTGCCTGAAGCCAATGGCAAGACCGGCCCTGCCAACTCCACTCTATTGCACCTATTGCTGAGATGTGAAAGAGGCCAGCTTGGCAGTCGTTTTGAGGCAAGGCCAAAATACTTCCATTTCCTTGGGCATTTTACGCCAGTGTTGTTATTGTATTATGACGATATATTTCCAATGTGCACCACCCTGGGCATTTTTTTCTATTTTTGGTGAAGCATAATTTATAAATAAGTAGTCTGTTCAGCACCTTCCAAGTTGCCAAGCCTTTTGTGTGCCCAGGACCATCCAGTGTCAGCCAATGATGGGTATTCTGGGTTTTAGCCTGCCACTTTTGGACTCTTGCTTGCTGAGGTCTTCGAGCAAATATAGTCTGTGGATCTAAGGAATGTTTCTTGATTTAAGACATTGGCATGCTGGCCGATATCCAAACAGAGGATGGGCTGGAGATGTCACTGTCTTGGTCCTTTCACTATTGGCTGCTACTTCCCGGAAGATGTCAGGTGGTGCAATACCAGCTCAACAGTATAATTTCTCCAACGGCATAGGACATAGACATCCGGTGATAATGTGTCATGTCTCCACCAGGCCCGGATTAACACTTTTTTGCGCCCTAGGCCACACTTTGGAATTACGCCCCCTTTAAGCCAACCTCCCGCCACCTCCAAGGTCCCCATTCCCACTGGCTGGAAAGCTCCGCTGTGCTCTGAAGGTCTCCTCGGGAGTCGGGAGGCTTGGGGAGAGCGCAGCGGGTGCAAACTCACTCCAAAGGCGCGCATGAAAGAGAGAGAGAGAGTGCACACGAGAAGAGAGAGAGAGTGCATGTGAGAGAGAGCGCAAAAGAGAGAGAGAGCGTGAGAGAGAGCACATGAGAGAGAGCGCGAGAGAGTGAGAGAGAGCGCACGAGAGAGAGAGAGCGTGTGAGAGAGAGAGAGAGCGCGTGAGAGAGAGAGTGCGTGAGAGAGGGGGAGAGAGCGAAAGCGAGAGAGAGAGCATGCAAGAGAGAGAGAGAGAGAGAGAGAGAAAGAGTGCGTGAGAGAGGGAGCACGCAAGAGAGAGAAAGCGCGTGAGAGAGAGAGAGCGCGTGAGAGAGAAAGAGCACGCAAGAGAGAGAGCGCGCACGTGAGAGAGAGAGATCGAGAGAGAAAGCACGTAAGAGAGGGAGCACGCGAGAGAGAGAGAGTGAGAGAGAGAGCGCGAGAGAGAGCGAAAGAGAGTGTGAGAGAGAGAGCGTGAGAGAGAGAGAGAGAGAGAGCGTGAGAGAGAGAGAGAGAGAGAGCGTGAGAGAGGGAGCGCGCACGAGAGAGAGAGAGAGAGCACGAGGGAGAGCCCGAGGGCACGGAGCAGAGACTATGCCGGGAGAAGAAGCGAGGAGGAAAGAGCGCCGCACACCAGGGTATTTTTGTCCGTGATCTGAGCCCCTCGGTTTGGCTTGCACCCCTAGGCCATGATCTCGTTGGCCTTATGGGTAATCTGGGCATGGTCTCCACTGTTGTACTATGGTGAAATGTTTTCCACATCGGTCATGCGTACTCATCAGCAGAGTAGCAAAGCGCATGGGCAGATGCCTTCGCTGTGTCTGGTTGTGATCCCCAGGTTGTGCCAGTCAGCTTTCGTATGATATTATTTCTAACACCCACGTTTTGCTTGATATTCAAGCAGTGCTTCTTATTAGTCAGAGCACGGTCCAGAGTGACTCCCGGGTACTTTAGTGTGCTGCAATACTCAAGTGGGATTGCTTCCCAATTCATCCTCAGAGCTCAAGATCTTGTCTGTTCTTAAGATGAAATGCACACATCTGCATTTTAGATGGATTAGGAGTCAGGTTACAGGTTTTCCCTGAAATAGGCTTCGGAGAGCTTCTATTCAACCATCTCAAAGCTCCCTGCTTGAGCGGTGATGGCACGATCATCAGCGTAGATGAAACTCTCTTTCCCTTCTGGCAGTAGCTGGTCATTTGTGTGAATGTTAAACATTGATGGAGCAAGCTGTAATAGGCAGTAAGAGCACCTAAAGCAAGGGGGTGGCCACACTTTTTCAGCATGCGAGCTACTTAGAATAAAACCAACCTCCTCAAGGCTGGAGCGGGGTGGGGGCGGAGCTTGGCGTGGCCTGGCTCCGCCCCCCTCTGACTTCAGCTCTACCAGCAGCTTCTCCAGGCTTGAGGATGGCAGTGCCAAGCCAGCCTTGTGCTAGCTATGCCACCACTGGCTTGGCAATGCCATCCTCAAGCCTGGAGAAGCTGCTGGTAGAGAGGAAGCCAGAGGGGGCGGAGCCAGGCCGTGCCAAGCCCTGCCCCCACCCCTCTAGCTTTGGAGCTCCCAGCAGCTTCTCCAGGCTTGAGGATAGCAATGCCATGCCAGTGGTGACATAGCTAGCGCAAGAATGCCTTGGCACTGCCATCCTCAAGCCTGGAGAAGCTGCTGGTAGTGGCTTGGCATTGCCATCCTCAAGCCTGGAGAAGCTGCTGGTAGAGCAGAAGCCAGAGGGGGCGGAGCCAGGCCATGCAGAGCCCCACCTCCTCCCCTCTGGCTTTGGAGCACCCAGCAGCTTCTCCAGGCTTGAGAATGGCAATGCCAAGCCAGTGGTGACATAGCTAGCACAAGGCTGGCTTGGCACTGCCATCCTCAAGCCTGGAGAAGCTGCTGGTAGAGCAGAAGCCAGAGGGGGGCAGACCCAGGCCATGCTAAGCCCCCCCTCTGGCTTTGGAGCTCCCAGCAGCTTCTCCAGGCTTGAGGATGGCAATGCCAAGCCAGTGGTGACATAGCTAGCACAAGGATGGCTTGGCACTACCATCCTCAAGCCTGGAGAAGCTGCTGGTAGAGCGGAGGCCAGAGGGGGTGGAGCCAGGCCGCACAGAGCCCCTCCCCTCTAGCTTTGGAGCTCCCAGCAGCTTCTCCAGGCTTGAGGATGGCAATGCCAAGCCAGTGGTGACATAGCTAGCACAAGGATGGCTTGGCACTGGCATCCTCAAGCCTGGAGAAGCTGCTGGTAGAGCAGAAACCAGAGTGGGAGGAGCCAGGCCGTACTAAGCCTCGCCCCTCTGGCTTTGGAGCTCCCAGCAGCTTTCCAGGCTTGAGGATGGCAATGCCAAGCCAGCCTTCTGCTAGCTATGCCACCACTGGCTTGGCACTGCCATCCTCAAGCCTGGAGAAGCTGCTGGTAGAGCGGAGGCCAGAGGGGGCAGAGCCAGGCCGTGCTAAGCCCGTCCCCACCCCCTCTGGCTTTGGAGCTCCAGCAGCTTCTCCAGGCTTGAGGATAGCAATGCCAAGCCAGTGGTGACATAGCTAGCGCAAGGATGGCTTGGCACTGCCATCCTCAAGCCTGGAGAAGCTGCTGGTAGAGTGGAGGCCAGAGGGGGTGGAGCCAGGCCGTGCTAAGCCCTGCCCCCACCCTTCTAGCTTTGGAGCTCCCAGCAGCTTCTCCAGGCTTGAGGATAGCAATGCCAAGCCAGTGGTGACATAGCTAGTGCAAGGATGGCTTGGCACTGCCATCCTCAAGCCTGGAGAAGCTGCTGGTAGAGCAGAGGCCAGAGGGGGTGGAGCCAGGCCGCGCAGAGCCCCTCCCCTCTAGCTTTGGAGCTCCCAGCAGCTTCTCCAGGCTTGAGGATAGCAATGCCACGCCAGGGGTGACATAGCTAGGTCAAGGATGGCTTGGCACTGCCATCCTCACGCCTGGAGAAGCTGCTGGTAGAGCAGAAACCAGAGTGGGCGGAGCCAGGCCGTACTAAGCCTCGCCCCTCTGGCCTCAGCTCTACCAGCAGCTTCTCCAGGCTTGAGGATGGCAGTGCCAAGCCAGTGGTCTGCTAGCTATGCCACCACTGGCTTGGCACTGCCATCCTCAAGCCTGGAGAAGCTGCTGGTAGAGCGGAGGCCAGAAGGGGCGGAGCCAGGCCGTGCTAAGCCCCTCCCCTCCCCTCTGGCTTTGGAGCTCCCAGCAGCTTCTCCAGGCTTGAGGATAGCAATGCCAAGCCAGTGGTGACATAGCTAGCGCAAGGATGGCTTGGCACTGCCATCCTCAAGCCTGAGAAGCTGCTGGTAGAGTGGAGGCCAGAGGGGGTGAGCCAGGCCGTGCTAAGCCCTGCCCCCACCCTTCTGGCTTTGGAGCTCCCAGCAGCTTCTCCAGGCTTGAGGATAGCAATGCCAAGCCAGTGGTGACATAGCTAGTGCAAAGGATGGCTTGGCACTGGCATCCTCAAGCCTGGAGAAGCTGCTGGTAGAGCAGAGGCCAGAGGGGTGGAGCCAGGCCGCGCAGAGCCCCTCCTCTGGCTTTGGAGCTCCAGCAGCTTCTCCAGGCTTGAGGATGGCAATGCCAAGCCAGTGGTGACATAGCTATGCACAAGGATGGCTTGGCATTGCCATCCTCAAGCCTGGAGAAGCTGCTGGTAGAGCAGAAGCCAGAGGGGGCGGAGCCAGGCCGTGCTAAGCCCCGCCCCTCTGGCTTTGGAGCTCCCAGCAGCTTTCAGGCTTGAGGATGGCAATGCCAAGCCAGCCTTGTGCTAGCTATGCCACCACTGGCTTGGCATTGCCATCCTCAAGCCTGGAGAAGCTGCTGGTAGAGCAGAAGCCAGAGGGGGCGGAGCCAGGCCATGCCAAGCCCCACCCCCTCCCCTCTGGCTTTGGAGCTCCCAGCAGCTTCTCCAGGCTTGAGGATGGCAATGCGGTCCAGTGGTGACATAGCTATGCACAAGGCTGGCTTGGCACTGCCATCCTCAAGCCTGGAGAAGCTGCTGGTAGAGCAGAAAACCAGAGTGGGCGGAGCCAGGCCGTGCAAAGCCCCTCCCCTCTGGCTTTGGAGCTCCCAACAGCTTCTCCAGGCTTGATGATGGCAGTGCCAAGCCAGCCTTGTGCTAGCTATGCCACCACTGGCTTGACATTGCCATCCTCAAGCCTGGAGAAGCTGCTGGGAGTGCCAAAGCCGGAGGAGGGGGCAGGGCTTGGTGTGGCCTGGCTCCGCCCCCCTCTGAGAAGAGCCCCATCCTGGTATCGACCTCAATTGCGATCGACTTCCTGGGCAACCCTGACCTTAAAGCTTTGGAGAGCGTCTGTTCAACCACCTCACAGCTCCCTGCTTGAGCGGTGATGGCTCGATCATCAGCATAGAAACCAGTCCCTTCTAGCAGTGGCTGGTCATTTGTGTAAATGTTGAACATTGATGGAGCGAGCACACTCCCCTGAGGCACGCCGTTCTTCTGTTTTCGCCATCTGGAACTCAACAAAAAAGCTCCTGTTTTGTAGCAGATTTCTTATGAAGCGGGTGAGGTGGTAATCCTTTGTGATATTATAAATGTTTATTACACTGCCCTCCATGAATCCTTTTTCTGACCCCGTTCTCTTTCTCTCTTCTTTCCTTCCTCTCTCTCTCCGTTCCCACCTTCCTCGCTTCCAAACAGGACCAGGGGACCGTCGGGGTCATTTTCAACGTGGGCACGGACGACATCACCATCGAGGAGAGCAACGCCATGGTGAACGACGGCAAATACCACGTGGTGCGCTTCACCCGGAGCGGCGGCAACGCCACGCTGCAGGTGGACAATTGGCCCATCAACGAACGGTACCCCGCAGGTAGGGACTGGCCGGCAACGCCCGCCTCAGCCTGTGTCCTGGCACGATGCCACACACTCCCATGCATTGCGGAGGTCAGAACCAACTTGACCATCGGGGAATCTAAGCCTTTGAGTCTCTGGACGTTTCCACAATCCAAAGGGGAGAGTTAGAAGAGCTGCTATTATTCGCTTTTGGGGAATAGAGGGGGCCGCTCGCGCCCAGGCTGGTCTGTCTCCCATCCGAGTCTTCCGTAGAGAATGTGTCCCAGTCTTCTTGTTATCCCCCCCTCCAAAAACAAATGTGGAGTAAAGCCTCCCATTGCGCCTTGTCTTTCCCATTCGGAAACACACAGAAGAGCCTTTCAGTGCTGCAGCCAAAGAAAAGAGGTGCCCGGGGAATTCCCAAATCAGGCACTCCGAACAAAAGGAGCCTCGTGCCTACAATATGCAATTCTGTACGGAGATTACAACGCAATTTATCACCACATTGTGCATGTCAGATGTCTGGAACAAGCTGTCAGGGACACACATCCCATAATAGCCATATTTTGCTTTATTTGAGCTCCATTAGGATCCTTCGTCTCCAACCCTGCTGTAGTTGCAGCTCTCCGGGGCTTCAGGCAGCCCTTTCCGTTGGTTTCCTAACTCAGGGCAAGGAAGAGCGGGGCCCTAGAGCAGTGTTTCCCAACCTTTTTTGAGCCGCGGCACGTTTTTTACATTGACAAAATCCGGGGGCACACCACCAACCAAAATGACACAAAATGACACTCTAACACAGTAATACATATAGTTAATGTGTTTTTAAATGTATTTATACACTCAGTGTGAAACCTGGGCCTGTTTCGATGAACACAACAGAGATACCCTGGCAGGAATGGCAGAAAGGCACAAACTTCCCACACAGAACTCCCATAACCAAGAGAAAATGCTATAAGAGTTTGGTGGGCATTGACCTTGGGTTTTGGAGTTGTAGTTCACCTATATCCAGAGAGTACAGTGGACTCAAACAATGTTGGATCAGGACCAAACTTGGCGTGAATACTCAATATACCCAAATGTGAACACAGATGGAGTTTGGGGGAAATAGACCTTGGCATTTGGGAGTACAGTTTCTGGGATTTATAGTTAACACACAATCAAAGAGCATCCTGAACTCTTGAAACAATGGAATTGAATCAAACTTGGCATATTGAACTCTCGTTACCAACAGAAAGTACTGAAAGGGTTTGCTTGGGAATTGACCTTGAGTTTGGAAGTTGTAGTTCACCTACACCCAGAGAGCACTGTGGACTCAAACAATGTTATGTTATGTTGTTGTTTGTTTTCTATCCAGAATCACAATGTTGGAAGGAGGCTCACCACTTTAAGGTCCCTAAAACAGGCATGGGGAAACTTCGGCCCTCTGGGTGCTTTGGACTTCAACTCCCACAATTCCTAACAGCCTGAGGCCCTTTCCTGCTTGAGTGGCTGAGGGGGAAAAGGAAAAGGGCCTGAGGCTGCTAGGAATGGTGGGAGTTGGAGTCCAAAACACCCAGAAGGTCCAAGTTTGCCCATGCCAGCTTTCGACAGAGACCTCTTCCTCCCCCTTCCCCTTCGCGCCCTTTCTTCCCCCTCCTGCCCAACACTTACTTTTTCTTCACTCGGGCTCCCTTCTTCCCAGCCTCGCTTTGCCTCACTTTGCTCACGCTGCTGTGAGTGTGTTTAGGAGGGGAGGGGGGAGGGAGGAAGACGTGGGGTGAGTCTGCGCAGTAGCGCCCGCACGGGTCATGTCTTCCTCCCTCCCCCCTCCCCTCCTGAACATGCTCATGCTGCCCCCTCAGATCAAAATGGCAGCAGAAGCGGCAGAGCGAGGCTGGGAAGAAGGGAGCCCTAGTAGAAAAAATAAGTGTTCGGCAGGAGGGGGAAGACAGGGTATTGGAGGTTCCTATTTCCCATGGCATACCTGATGATCGCTCACGGCACACTAGTGTGCCGCGGCACACCGGTTGGGAAACACTGCCCTAGAGGTCCTTTGGCTGCAAAATTCCAAATACCATAAATCCCAGCATTCCATGTTTGTTTTTCATGCCAGGGGCAACTTGAGAAACTGCAAGTTGCTTCTGGCGTGACAGAGTTGGCCGTCTGCAAGGACGTTGCCCAGGGGATGCCAGGATGTTTCGATGTTTTACCATCCTTGTGGGAGGCTTCGCTCACGTCCCCGCATGGGGAGCTGGAGCTGACAGCGGGAGCTCATCCGCACTCCCCATGGATTTGAATTATTTATTTATTTGCTTACTTTATTTCTATTCTGCCCTTCTCATCCCGCAGGGGACTCAGGGCGGATTGCAATATACACATTACATTTAGACACACAAACACACAAGACAGACAGAGGCAATTTAACATCTGGCCACCAGGGGGAGCTGTGGCAATGACAACATTCACACTTGCCTCAATTTATTTATTTATTTATTTATTTACTTCATTTCCATTCCGCCCTTCTCACCCCACAGGGGACTCAGGGCGGATAGCAATGTACACATTACATTTTAGACACACAAACACACAAGACAGACAGAGGCAATTTAACATCTGGCCACCAGGGGGAGCTGTTGCAATGACAACATTCACACTTGCCTCAATTTATTTATTTATTTACTTCATTTCTATTCTGCCCTTCTCACCCTGCAGGGGACTCAGGGCGGATAGCAATGTACACATTACATTTTAGACACACAAACACACAAGACAGACAGAGGCAATTTAACATCTGGCCACCAGGGGGAGCTGTGGCAATGACAATATTCACACTTGCCTCAATTTTTTTTTTTTATTTATTTATTTTTTTATTTATTTACTTCATTTCTATTCACCAGGGGAGCCCTTCTCACCCCGCAGGGGACTCAGGGCGGATTACAATGTACACATTACATTTAGACACACAAACACACAAGACAGACAGAGGCAATTTAACATCTGGCCACCAGGTGTAGGTCTCGCATTCCTTCCTTCCCTTCTCACCCCTCAGGGGACTCAGGGCGGATTACAATGTACACATTACATTTAGACACATAAACACACAAGACAGAAAGAGGCAATTTAACATCTGGCCACCAGGGGGAGCTCTCGCACTCCTTCCTTCCCTTCTCACCTCTCAGGGGACTCAGGGCGGATTACAATGTACACATTACATTTAGACACACAAACACACAAGACAGACAGAGGCAATTTAACATCTGGCCACCAGGGAGCTGTCGCACTCCTTCATTCCTCAGCGTGTTTTCTGGAGATCTTTTTATGGCCTCGTAAATCAGTTAAATTTAGCCTCCCATTAAGTGGTACCTTAATTTCCTGCTTGACAGATGCAACTGTCTTTCGGGTTGCAAAGGTCGACAACAGGCTAGACAATAGGTCGAGAGCCCACCGCGACCTGGGCAGGCCTCAAACTCATGACCTTCTGGTCAGTAGAGATGTTATGCAGCTGACACCCAGCCAGCTGCGCCACATTTGAAACTCTGACCTATCAGTCATCGGTCCTGCTGACACAAGGGTTTAACCCACTGTGCCCTTGGGGGCTCGTCCGGGATTCTATAGGACACTGCCATTATAGTTAAGGTGCTACGTTTGTGTAATGAGAAAGGAAAAACAACCATGGAAGGGGAACTTCTCTACCCAAAGGGTGGGAGTGTTCCCAAGTCCCTCTGAGGCTCTGAGCTCCTGCTCCTGCATCTCTGGGGGTCTGCAGAACAATTTGGAGCAAGCCCACTGTTGCCTTTTAGGCCCTTTGACGTTGTTCAGGGGGCAACACGTGCCCTTTTCTTCTGATAGCAAACCCTCAAGGTCAGTGTTTCTCAACCTTCCTAATGCTGTGACCCCTTAATACAGTTCCTCATGTTGTGGAGACCCCTAACCATAACATTATTTTCATTGCTACTTCATAACTATATTTTTTTTATGGGGGGGGTTGATTTTGTCATTTGGAAATTGTAGTTGCTGGGATTTATAGTTCACCTACAACCAAAGAGCATTCTGAATTCACCAACAATGGAATTGAACCAAACTTAGTACACAAAACTCCCATGACCAACAGCAAATACTGGAAGGGTTTGGTGGACATTGACGTTCAGTTTGGGAGTTGTAGTTCACCTACATCCAAAGAGCACTATAGACTCAACAATGATGGATCTGGACCACACTTGACACAAATCCTCCATGTATCCAAATGTGAACACTGGTGGAGTTTGGGGAAAATAGATCTTGACATTTGAGAGTTGTAGTTGATGGGATTTATAGTTTACCTACAATCAAAGAGCCCCTTGCACCCCACCAATGATAGACTTGGGTCAATCTTCCTACACAGAACCCTCATGCCTTGAAGGGACTAGCTGGCATGAGCCTCCATCCCACCTCACTCACTCTCCCTCACCCACACATGCGCATCATGCTGCCATGCGCCAAGCACACCTGCTCTCTCCTCCCCACTTGGAGTCTCAGAAACAGCTCTCCCTTGGCAGGGAGGCCTGCCAATCACAGCAGAGGAGAGCTTTAGGTGGGAGAATTCACAGTCTGTTTCCAAAAAGAAAGAGAAGGACAAGCGGAGAGATCTTCAGCCTTCTCTGCCAAACGGCTTCCTAAGACCATCAGAAATATATGTTTTCTGATTATCTTTGGTGACCCCTCTGAAACCCTCTCGCGACCCCCCTGGGGGTCCCGACCCCCAGGTTGAGAAACACTGCTCAAGGTGATTCCCATTTGGGAGGCAGGCAGCGGACACCGGGAAGCGGGACAGCTGCCCAGGAGCTAAGCTGAAATTGGAAATTGCAGCCCGTGTGTCCGTTGCCCACGCCTTTTCCTTCCAATCTCCCCCCCCCACAATATCACCCCCTCCCCAGTTGACGGTGAGAGCCCTTGACATTCATTCGGCAGCTGGCATTTTTCCGCTATCGGCATAATATTTTTTACAGCCCTTTTCAGCGGAGGGAAAGTGCTTTCGGCGCATCTCATTCTAATCTCTATTCTTTGAAAAGGTTGGCGATTGCGGAAAAGGTCTGGGTTTTCGACACTGTCGGCGCTGGGAAATGGAGAAGGGCACGGGTTGAAGGAGAAGAGGGATTGAGAGAGGGTGGGGAGGGGGAGAAGGCAGAATGGAGAACCCTCCGAGGGAGGAACGGCAAGGCGAAAGCGTTATCATAGAGTCCTTAAGTTGGGAAAGACCTGGGCCATCCAGCCCAACCCCATTCTGCCAGGAAGCAGGAAAACCACATTCAAAACATTGTCTAGATGCCCACAAGTCCTGTCTCTATCCAGCAGCCTTGGTGGCGTCTCCGTTACGGCCCAATCTTGACAGCTCTGGGTTATGTTGCTAGGCTAGTGTTGAGACAACAGGTTGGTTCTGACCTCCGCCGAGCCAAGGTTGGTGTCCCGGGTTGCGGGGATTGGGTTTTTGTGGCTGCATTTGTGCCTGAGAATGCAACTCAACCGAAAATGCCGTTCTTCAAGATCCATTTCCCTCCCGTCCTGTATTGTCGGAATCACACACAAGTGCCTCGCAGGGGTCTGCAAGGGATTGTAGAGGGGGTTTCGTCAAGGCCGTGGGTGCCGCGAGCGGGGTGAGCTCTGCCCCGCCTGGGATTCGCCAACTACTTTGTTCCCCCTCCCCCCAAAAAATACCCCGCAGTTCCCCAGACTGCCATCCTGCCGGCCTTATTGCACAGTCTCTTTGATGCTGAGAGCTCATGTTTTCTGAGCAGGCGTTACCTTCACATATCAGGGTTCGGAGTCGTGGCCAGGTACGTGGTTCCTGCTCTTGTTGTGAGCCGTTCGAGGTCTCAAAGGGCACTTCTAGCCCTTTTCCAAGTCCATTTCGGCACCGGCACCTTCTCTAGATGCTTCCAGGCTGTGAAACAAGCTGCGCCTCGTTCCTGGCATCGTTTCCATTCAGGGGGGACTTAAAATGGCTTCCAAGTTTTGGGTTCTTGTGGTGACACATAAGGCCAACCTAGGCCTTGGCCTAGGGGCGCAAGCCGAGGGGGAGGCGCAGATCACAGACCAAAAAAAAATGTTGAAACAACACGCATGGAGATGAGGAAAGGGGCCTTGGAGACCAAGGGGGCAGGGGGAGGAGTCCTGGGCCCTCTCCTGCTTCCGGAATCGTCCTCGAGGTGGAAGAGACCCCGCGGGCCCTGCTGCTTCTGCTGCCGCCGTCGCCACTTTCCTGCAGGAAAGGCCCACCCACCTCCTTGGCCTTGGCAAGGAGTGTTGTGACCCCGCGTCCGTGCAGGGGGGAGGCCTGTCTGGAGCCCCCGCCCCCTCCTTCCCGCCAGGCTTCGGCCCTATCCCTCCCCCCCTCCCCCCGGCAGACCTGCGTTCCATGCCCACAATAATAAATGCAGCAGAATAATTTGACCCGCAGGTCGAAGCATGGGTGTTCTCCCCCCGCCTCCCTCCCTGCCCCCCTTGCTGTGACAACTGGGGTTTGCAAGGCACTTCCGGGCACCAGGCCCCCGGCCGGCCAGCCAGGGTCTTCCCTTTGGGGCTGCTTTGGGATGACCCCTGCCTGTGGGGGAGGGACGGGCCATCACCGGCCAGCGAGCCACAGGCGGCACCTGGTCACCCGCGGCTGCCAAATTCCCTGCACTGCGGCGACCTTTGCTCTCCTCGGTCATGGCCTTCCTTCCTGATGCAAAACCCCACTCGCGGCAAGAAGTGTGTTTTCTTTGTTTGAGGGGGGGTGTGCAGGGGGCGGGCCTCTTCCCTTTCGATGGCCGAAACCCATCAGCAGCACTCCTGCCTTGGTTTGCCCATTCCATTGGAGAGGGAGTCTCCTTCCAGCCCTCCAGTGGCTTGGATTTGGGCTCCTCTCGCAGAGGCCTGTCGGGGGCTTGGGCGCAGGTTCCCCTTGCGTTTTATAAGATAAGGTTTTATTTTGAGTGTGGGTCTGATGTGGGGGGGGGGGTGCGGTAGAGGTTGGCTTAAAGGGGGCGTAATTCCAAAGTGTGGCCTAGGGTGCAAAAAGGTGTTAATCCGGGCCTGGTGGTGACACCCCCTTAGAAGTTTTGTATGTTTTGATATGGTCAAAATTGACTAATCAATAAAGAATTGTTGTTGTTGGAATACATATTTTCCTGACACGATGGCGGTGCTTTTTCCGAGGGTTGTCTGCCAAGTAAGACTACAAGATTTTTTAAGGAGCCCACAATGGCGCAGTTGGTTAAACCCTTGTGCCAGCAGGACTGCGGACCGAGAGGTCAGCGGTTCGAATCCGGGGAGAGTGAGTTGAGTTCCCTCTGTCAGCTCCAGCTCCCCATGCAGGGACAGTAGAGAAACCTCCTACAAGGATGGTAAAACATCAAATATCCAGGCGTCCCTTGGGCAACGTCCTTGCAGACGGCCAATTCTCTCACACCAGGAGTGACTTGCAGTTTCTCAAGTCAGTTCCGACACACAAAAAATGTGAAATACAGCATGGAAATGGAACTTCTCTCCGCAAAGGGTGGGAGTGCTCCAAAGTCCCTCTGAGATCCTGAGGTCCTGCTAATGCATCTCTGGGAGTCTCCAAAACAATTTGGAGCAACTAGAACTCAAAATGAATAAATCTATTTTAATAACACTTACATGGATTGTAGCCTAGGTATTCCTTTATTTTTCCACATAATCATCATTCAGATCAATACATTGTGATGCCTGTGCAGGGGCGGTCTAAGGTAATTCTAAATGGTAAGCGAACATTATTTTGGTGCCCCCCCCCAAAAAGCATTATTTGCCCCCTCGTCTGCGCATGCCCACAAGCTCCTGCCTGAAGGCGCCCCTCAGGAGAAAACTGCCACTCACCGCCGGCTTCGTGGAAGGAAAAGGGAGAAAGGCTCCTCACAGCGCAGCGGCAAACTGGCGGCTGTGTAGTGGCTCGCGAGGCCACGCCCTTCCTTCTCACGCGCCCCGCACCGCCCCAGCCTCGCGCGAGACCTGTTTAGGCTTCGGCTTCAACGCCTGCAGGAGGTTCTGGGCATGCGCGGAGGTTTTCACCCATGCGCAGTGGCTCAAGGAGCTCAACTTCAGCTCCGGAACCACTGCGCATGGGCGAAAACCTCCGCGCATGCCCAGAAACTCCTCCAGGCGCTGAAGCCGACGCAGCAGCAGAGGTTTACTACGGTGGTGCGGCCGGCGCGGTGGCGCCCTTCCAAGATGGTGCCCCACACAGCCGCGTACTTCGCATATACGTAAGACCGCCCCTGTGCCTGTGTCATACAAGTTTCCCTCTGCTGTTTGTCACTTCAATTTTCTCATTGCGTGTGCAAGAGTGACACACCTCGCGCCAAGAACAATAATGCAGACACAATTGGTTGGATAAAAATGGCCACAACTCATTTATTGAAAACAGGAACAAAGGGTTGGCGGCCACGCTTGGGTCCTGGATCAGGGCTAACAACCCCCACGAATGTCCAAAGGCATATTTTAGCCTGGGGTGCGAGCAGCCCAATGCCTGTCCACGAAAACTCAGCACCCCAGGGGGCCTGGGCGTTGTCTCCCTAACAACCAAGGGGCGATAAGCAGGGGCGGTCCTACAAAGTAGGCCAAGTAGGCGGCCGCCTAGGGCGCCATCTGGGAAGGGGGCGCCATCCTGGCTGCATGGGGCACCATCCTGGCCCTGCCGATGTTCCTCAGGCAGCGCCGCAGCTGCCTGCTTTTGGGCCTCGGCCTTCTGCACTCCGACGCAGCTTCTGGGCATGCGCGGAGGTTTTCGCGCAGGCGCAGTTGCTCCAGAGCTGAAGTTGAGCGCAGGAGCAACTGCACATCCGCGAAAACCTCTGCGCATGCCCAGTAGCTCCCTTGCGCAGAAGCCTGTAAGCCAGTGGTTCTCAACCTTCCTAATGCTGCGACCCCTTAATACAGTTCCTCATGTTGTAGTGACCCCCAATCATATAATTATTTCAATGCTACTTTGTAGCAACTTCACAACTGTGATTTTGCTATTGTTATGAAGCGTAATGTAAATATATCTGATATGCAGGATGTATTTTCATTCACTGGACCAAATTTGGCACATATAACCAATATGTCCAAATTTGAATACTGGTGGGATTGGAGGGAGAGATTGTCATTTGGGAGTTGTAGTTGCTGGGATATATAATTCATTTACAATCAAAGAGCATTCTGAACATTCAATGGAGGAATTGAACCAAACTTGGGACACAGAATTTCCATGACCAACAGAAAATACTGGAAGGGTTTGGTGGGCATTGACCTTAAGTTTTGGAGTTGTAGTTCACCTACATCCCAAAAGCACTGTCAACTCAAAACAATGATGGATCTGGACTAAACTCGGCATGAATATCAATATGCCCAAATGTGAACACTGGTGGAGTTTGGGGAAAATAGACTTGACATTTGGGAGTTGTAATTGCTGGGATTTATAGTTCACCTACAATCAAAGAGCCTTTTGAACTCCACCAAAGATAGAATTGGGCCAAACTTCCCCGACACACACACCCCATGATCAACAGAAAATGCTGTGTTTTCTGATGAACTTTGGCGACCCCTCTGACACCCCCTCGTGACCCCTCCAGGGGTCCCGACCCCCAGGTTGAGAAACACTGCTGTAAGCAAAGCACTCCCTATCGGGCAGGCAGGGAGTGCTTCCCCTCTCCTTTTGTCTCCGCCGCGCGCGCGTTTGCGGGGAAGGAGAAAAGAATCAGTGAAGGAAGTGTAAGTGAAGGAATGAATGAAGGGCTTTCCTCCTCCTCCTCCTCTGTGACCTCTTCTCTCCCTCCTTCCTTTCTTCGGCTCTATTTCTGCCTAGACCTGAGGGGCCTGAGGCTGTGAGGAGTTGTGGGAGTTGGAGTCCAAAACACCTAGAGGGAGGGAGGGAGGGCCCAAGTTTGCCCAGGCCGCGCTGCCTGTATTCGACCTCATTTGAACATTTTGGCTGTTTTTCTATTTACATTTACATTGGGATCATAATTTTGGACTTATTGGAGACTCCTATGAATTTTATTTTACTTTATTTTGGGTTATTTGAGTTTTATAGGAGTCATGAAAATATTTAGTAGAGGGTAATTTCATTTAAATTAATAATTTTATTTATTATTTCATAATAATAATATAATAGAATGTTATATTGTATTATAATGTCAATATATTATAATAATATATTGTAATGTAGTATAATATAATTATGATATAATATAGTATGAGTATGGTATAATATATTGTATATACAGTACATTGATACAATATAATACTACTAATGGTATTGTGATATTATAATTGTATATTTGTTTTTTACATGGGGGCAAAATAATGTTTTTTTGGGGGGGCACCAAAATAATGTTCGCCTACCATTTAAAATTACCTTAGACCGCCCCTGGCGATAAGCCAGCCTGATCCAGGGGTCATGCCAGACGGCAAACACGGAGTTGCGACAAAGAACATAACAAAAACGTCAAACCATGAACAGAGCAAGTGCAGAGAATCAAAAGTACACCAACAAGCAATGCAAGCTAGTAAATAAATAAATAAAATAAATAAGCCACCCTGAGTCCCCTTATTCATACCCTGCTTTACCTCCCCCCTGTAAAAAGGAGGCAGAGGGTGTGGGGCAGGGGAAACTATCCTAGCTTTGCTCCCTTGATCCTCAGTATCAGATGGTGATGTGGTTAGCCCGTCGCCGCTGGTTAAAAGCCTGGTGGTCCAACTGGACCCTCTGCTGACGATGGAGGCTCAGGTCTCCACCGTGAGCAGAGCAGCGTTTTTCCATCTGTGCCAGGCGAGGCGGCTGGCAACCTACCTTTCCGGTGATGACCTGGCCATGGTAACCCAGGCCACGGTCATCTCGAGACTGGACTACTGTAACGCCCTATACATTGGCCTTCCTTTGTCGGTAATCCGGAAACTGAAGATGGTGCAAAACGCTGCTGGCCGGAGTGACACTAACATGTAACATCACAGCAGTCCTCCAGCGTTTGCACTGGCTCCCCATCGAGCACCGGATTGCCTTCCAAGTGCTGGTGTTAACCTTTAAGGCCTTGCATGGTCTGGGGCCAGTGTACCTGAAGGACTGCCTCTCCCTGCACATTCCCCAGAGACCACTACGGTCCATGGACCAAAACCTATTGGAGGTTCCATCACTCAAAATTTGCAGATTGTCATCGACTCAGCAGCATGGCTTTTCTGTAGTGGCGCCTACCCTGTGGAAGGCCCTCCCGGCAGAGGCACGAGCACTAACGGAGTGACAGGCCTTCCGGAGGGCCTGTAAGACCACCCTGTTCCACCAACTGTTTAATCTCTAAGGTTGTGCTTTCCATTCTGGTCCTAATCTGTTTCTATTCTGTTTTTAACTATGTTGTGTTGTGTATTCATCGTTGTGAACCACCCTGAGCCTTTCTGGGAAGGGTGGTATATACAGTACATTGAAATAATAAATAAATAAATAAATAAATAAATAGAAGGGAGGGTGCGAGGAAAAACTAGAATGCCTCCGCACGAGGCCAGGCAGTCCCGGGCAGCCTTAAGTAAGCTGCCCGGGCGGAAGTGTGGGCCGGCCGGGAGCAAGGAGGGGGCGGGATGGAGCCCTCCCCCTCATCGGCCAGCCGGCGTGAGTGGCGGGAAACCCTCCCACCACCCAGGGGCTTCTGGGGAGAAGAAGCCCCTCTAGGCAAGCAAGATGGTGCGAGGGCAACGCTGCCCCGCAACCCGCTTGGCCGGAAAGTCGGCCAAGCCCATTGCGTGTGCAAGGGTGACACACCTCGCGCCAAGAACAATAAGGCAGACACAATTGGTTGGATAAAAATGGCCACAACTCATTTATTGAAAACAGGAACAAAAGGTTGGCGGCCACGCATGGGTCCTGGATCAGGGCGAACAGCCCCCACGAATGTCCAAAGACGTATTTTAGCCTGGGGTGCGAGTGGCCCAATGCCTGTTCACGGAAACTCAGCACCCCAGGGCAGCCGGCAGCGTCCCATGACGTATTTTTGGATGGCTCTGTGAAGTTTCTTCATGGTCTCACAATATATTCCGTACCCATTTTGTCACGTGCTGTCTTGACATGACGTCCTCTCCATCGACAATTTCGTGACGAATCCCAGCGGCGTTCATGCCCTTAGCATTTAGGTAGTGTATTACAGCGTGAGCCTCGCACTTGGAGGGAAACAGAATGAGGACGCCCATCTCTAATCTTCAGCACAACACCAGTCGATGAGCTACTACCGTGTTTCCCCGAAAGTATGACACCCCCGATTGTAAGACGTATCGGGGTGTCAGAAGAATGCGGCTAATGTAAGCCGTACCCCGAAAGTAAGCCGTACCTGGTCGTCGCCGCCGCCGCCGCAACCGGCCCATTTGGAGGCAAAGGGAGGAGGAGGAGGGAAGAGGAGTCCCAGAGGCGTGGCTGGCGGCGGCGCGTCACTCTGATGCAGCGCCCTTAGCCACGCCTCTGGGATCTCTTCCCCACTCCCTTCGTTGGACAAAGGGAGGGAAGAGGAAGAGTCCCAGAGGCGTGGCTAAGCGGCGCGTCACTCTGGCGCGGCGCGTCACTCTGACGCAGCGCCGCTTAGCCACGCCTCTGGGTCTCTTCCCCTCCCTTCGTTGGACAAAGGGAGGGAGGAGGAAGAGTCCCAGAGGCGTGGCTAAGCGGCGACGCTCACTCTGACGCAGCCGCTTTGCCACGCCTCTGGGACTCTTCCCCCTCCCTTCCTTGGAGAGGCCTAGCAGAAAGGTGCGCCACGGAGGTGTGCCGTGGCCGATGGGCCGGTTGCGGCGGCGGCGTGACAGCGGCGGCGGTGTGGGCGTGGCGACGGGGTACGTCTTTGTTTATATAAGACGTACCCCGAAAGTAAGGCGTAGGGGGACTTTTCGGGGGGGAAAGAAAGTAAGACGCTGTCTTACTTTCGGGGAAACACGGTATTGACTGGCACTGCTCGTTTGCTTCCCCTGGCTTCCTGCTACACGGCAGTGATAACAACTTTCCCCGAGGACATTCCCCATGAGAGCTACGAGCCTTGTAACCTTACTGTCTGGATATGCCTCGTACAGCACAAACTTCACACTAGGAGGGAAACAGAATGAGGACGTTCATCTCTAACCTTCACCACAACACCAGTCGATGAGCTACTAACAACTGGCACTGCTCGTTCGCTTCCACTAACTTCCTGCTACATCACAGTGATACTAACTTCCCCTGACAAAATTCCTGTGAGAGCTACATGCCTTGTCACCTTACTTTCCAGATATCCCTCGCGCAGCGCAAACGTTGCACTTGAAGGGAAACAGAATGAGGACATTCATCTCTAACCTTCACCACAACACCAGTCGATGAGCTACTGACAACTGGCACTGCTCGTTCGCTTCCGCTGGCTTCCCGCTACACGGCAGTGATACTAACTTCCTCTGACAAAATTCCCCGTGAGAGCTACATGCCTTGTCACCTTACTTTCCGGATATCCCTCGTACAGTGCGAACTTGGAGGGAAACTGAATGAGAACGCTCATTTCTAACCATTCTGTCTTGACATGACGTCCTCTCCATCAACGATTTTGTGACAAATTGCAGCGGCGGTCATGCCCTTAGCATTTAGGTAGAGTTTTACAGTGCGAACTTCGTACTTGGAGGAAAAGGGAATGAGGACACGCATCTCTAACCTTCACTACAATGCCAGTCAATGAGCTACCGACGACTGGCACTGCTCGTTCACTTCTGTTGGCTTCCCGCCACACGGCAGTGATGCTAACTTTCCCATGAGAGCTAAATGCCTTAAAACCTTACTTTCCGGATACACCTCGTGCATAGTTCCCCCTCTGGTTGTGAGCCATTCCAGGACCTCAGAGGGCATTTTCAAGTTCATTTCGGCACCAGCGCCTTCTCTAAATGGTTAAAGATTTCGGAACAAGCTGCGCTAGGATCTTTGGCTCGTTCATGGCATTGTTTCCATTCAGAAGGACTTAAAATGGCTTCCAGGTTTTAGGTTCTTGCGGCTACACCCCCTTAGTTGTTAGAATACATGTTTTCCTGACACGATTGTGGTGTTTTTTCTTAGGACTTGATGCAGCCTTTAGGCCAGACCTGGGCATCTTATGGCCCACGGGCCGGATGCGGCCCGCCGGCCGATTCTGACCAGCCAGGGAAGAAGGGTGTCGGGGGCGGGGCCATTTCTGCAAGAGGAAGGGCTGCCGCCATCCCATCGCGGGCTGTGCGGCCTGCGTCGGCAGAGAGCCCGCCGCTCCGGAGAACGATTGGCGGAGCGGCGGCTTTGGAGTGCCTGCCATCCCGTGAGGCAATCCGGACCTGCAGCGGGAGCAGTCGGTGACCTGCGGCGACTGATCGCCCTGGCGACTCGGAAGACTTGATCGTCTTCTGGGTCGCCAGGGCGATCAGCCGCCGCAGGTCGTTGACTGCTTCCGCTGCAGGCCCAGATCGCCTCGCGGGATGGCAGGCGCTCCAAAGCCGGGATGGCAGGCACTCCATTGCAGGGCGATCAGCCGATCGGGAGCGCCTCCGACGGAACGGCTGGGGGCAAGAGCGGGCGGAGGTCTGCAGCCTCCAATCGTCTGCTGCTCTGCTCTCCTCTGCTGCGGCGGCTCGGTCCGCATTGCCATCCTCTGGGCTGGGTCCATTGGGCCATTCCATCTTGGGATCCTTCCTCTCTTGAGGATGTCAGGCTCCATCTTGGTTCGCACCTTGTCTTCTTGAATTTCATTTTATTTTATTTTAGTGGTTTTTATTATTATTTTATAATAATTTTATTATAATAATATAATGTTATATTACATTATAATTTCAATATATTATAATGTCTATATATATATACTATAATATTATAATTATGATATTAATATTATTAGTAATATGTTAATATTAATAATGTGCAATATATAGTAAATATAGTAAATAAATAAATACTCTAGATTACAATGTAGTTCAGCCTTTAGGTGCGACCCTCCATAATATTTTTTGGCTCTCGTGTGGCCCCTTGGAAAAAATAATTGCCCACCCCTGCTTTAGGCCATGGCACACTGTGCAAAGGGCATCTTTTTCAATTTTTTCTCGGTGGTTTTCCAAAGTGAAAAAGGAAAACACGTCATTGCATATGAACATAAGAACGCCCTGTGTTAGGTCGCCTCCAGAACAGGTGAAAAAGAGATGTTCAAAACGGTAGCCTCGCCCGCCCATTGGCTTCCTTGGCTTTGCCTTGGTGAACCCGCAGGCTGGCACAGCCGAGGGAGAGTCACACACGCTGCAAAATGCGCTCATTCGTCAAAGCAGTTGTTCAAACAAGCACGCCGGTGTGAAGACAAACACTCTCCATGGCTGCACGCGACATGAGCGGGTCAGCGGGCATGAGAGCGTGGCATCGGGTCAAAGAGAGAGGCAGCCACAGCTTTGTCCTTGGAGGTGTTTGGCAAAGGAAGACAGATTCCGTTTCCGTGTTCAGGTGGAGGAAGGGAGCTTGGCTGAAGCCATCTCGCTGAGCCGAAAAGCCAGGAACGCTGCTCTGTCCTCACACTTGTCCCCACAATACCAACACGTATGGATATGCCTACAGCGTCATTGGAGAATGGCAAGTGGTGGTGGGCAAGCGTGGACCTGTTACCAACCATTTAAAAAATGGAGAAGCCGCAAGCACAGGGCAACCCAAGAGCTCCAGAGCCAATTTATTCCCATTTGCTCCTTTCCTGGCCATTTTTTATATTTTTCGCTGTCCTGACCATTCGGTTTTGCAGTACAGTAGAGTCTTGCTTATCTGACATAAACATGCCAGCAGAACATAGACAAAAATGTCGGATAATACGGAGTCTTCTACTGTTGACATGGCGCTAACAACGGACTCAAAGGGTTAAGGCAATGCAACGCCTCGGGGCTAGACGGACCCGGCAGGAAGTGCTCGGATGCGGAAGGAAGAGGGAAGGAAGGAGGACGCGTCCACTTCCGGTCCTGCTTCTTTTCCTCCTTTCCTCCCTCCTCTTCCTCCCTGTCTTGCCTTTTTCACTTCTTGGGAATGGAGAGAGAATTGGGGAGCGCTCCTTTAATTGAAAAGGAAATGTTGGAGGAAAAGGAGGGTGTTGGATAAGAGCATGGGATAAGACGGAATGTTGGATAAGTGAAGGTCGGATAAGTGAGATTCTACTGTATTGGGAATGGAGAGAAAGTTGGGGAGTGCTCCTTTAATTGAAGAGGAAATGTTGGAGGAAAAGGGGGGTGTTGGATAAGAGCATGGGATAAGACGGAATGTCGGATAAGCGAAGGTTGGATAAGCGAGACTCTACTGTTTTGGTAATGGAGAGAGTTGGGGAGTACTCCTTTAATTTAAGGGGGAATGCTGAAGGAAAAGGAGGCACTGGATAAGAGCATGGGATAAGACGGAGTGTCGGATAAGCGAAGGTTGGATAAGTGAGACTACTGTATTGGGAATGGACAGAGAGTTTGGGAACACTCCTTTAATTGAAGGGAAAATGCTAGAGGAAAAGGGGAGCGCCGGATAAGAGCGTTGGATAAGACAAAATGTCAGATAAGCGAGGGTCGGATAAGCAAGACTCCACTGTATTGGGAATGGAGAGAAAGTTGGGGAGCACTCCTTTATTATTTATTTATTTATTTATTATTTCAATTTCTTAGTCGCCCCTTCCGACTGGCTCGGGGTGACTTACAAATCATTAAAACACTTACATATCATTAAAAACACAATAAAAACACAATGCACAGTAACAAATTAAAACCTGATAGGATACCGAAATTTCATCCGTAGTTAGGTCAGACAATGACACACGCCCACTACATGTGGTCAGAGCCCTTGGCCATACTATGAAGCCCTGGTATTATTCCTGCCCAAATGGCTGGAATTTAATTGAAGAGGAAATTTAATTTAATTGAGGAGGAAATGCTGGAGGAAAAGGAGGCGCAGGATAAGAGCGTGGGATAAGACAGAATGTCAGATAAGTGAAGGTCGGATAAACGAGACTACTATATTGGGAATGGACAGAGAGTTTGGGAACACTCCTTTAATTGAAGGGAAAATGCTAGAGGAAAAGGGGAGCGCCGGATAAGAGCGTTGGATAAGACAAAATGTCAGATAAGCGAGGGTCGGATAAGCAAGACTCCACTGTATTGGGAATGGAGAGAGAGAGTTGGGGACGCTCCTTTAATTGAACGGAAAATGCTGGAGGAAAAGGAGGGCGTCAGATAAGAGAGTTGGATAAGACGGAATGTCGGATAAGCAAAATTCGGATAAGCGAGATTCTACAGTATTGGGAATGGAGAGAGAGTTGGGGAGCGCTCCTTTAATTGAAGAGGAAATGTTGGAGGAAAAGGAGGTGTCGGATAAGACGGAGTGTCGGATAAGCGAAGGTTGGATAAACGAGAAACTTTTTTTTGGTAATGGAGAGAGTTGGGGAGCACGCCTTTAATTTAAGGGGGAATGCTGAAGGAAAAGGAGGCACCGGATAAGAGCATGGGATAAGACGGAGTGTCGAATAAGTGAAGGTCGGATAAGTGAGACTACTATATTGGGAATGGAGAGAGAGTTGGGGAATGCTCCTTTAATTGAAGAGGAAATGTTGGAGGAAAAAGGGGGTCGTTGGATAAGAGCGTTGGATAAGACAGAATGTCGGATAAGCGAAGGTCGGATAAGCAAGACTATACTGTATTGGGAATGGAGAGAGAGTTAGGGAACGCTCCTTTAATTGAAGAGGAAATGTTGGAGGAAAAAGGGGGTCGTTGGATAAGAGCGTTGGATAAGACGTAATGTCAGATAAGCGAAGGTCGGATAAGCAAGACTATACTGTATTGGGAAAGGACAGAGAGTTGGGGAACGCTCCTTTAATTGAAGAGGAAATGATGGAGGAAAAGGGGGTCGTTGGATAAGAGCGTTGGATAAGACGGAATGTCAGATAAGCGAAGGTCGGATAAGCAGGACTATACTGTATTGGGAAAGGACAGAGAGTTGGGGAGCGCTCCTTTAATTGAAGAGGAAATGATGGAGGAAAAGGGGGTCGTTGGATAAGAGCGTTGGATAAGACGGAATGTCGGATAAGCGAAGGTCGGATAAGCAAGACTATACTGTATTGGGAAAGGACAGAGAGTTGGGGAGCGCTCCTTTAATTGAAGAGGAAATGTTGGAGGAAAAAGGGGGTCGTTGGATAAGACGGAATGTCGGATAAGCGAAGGTCGGATAAGCAAGACTATACTGTATTGGGAAAGGACAGAGAGTTGGGGAGCACTCCTTTAATTGAAGAGGAAATGTTGGAGGAAAAAGGGGGTCGTTGGATAAGAGCGTTGGATAAGACGGAATGTCGGATAAGCGAAGGTCGGATAAGCAAGACTATACTGTATTGGGAAAGGACAGAGAGTTGGGGAGCGCTCCTTTAATTGAAGAGGAAATGTTGGAGGAAAAAGGGGGTCATTGGATAAGAGCGTTGGATAAGACAGAATGTCGGATAAGCGAAGGTCGGATAAGCAAGACTATACTGTATTGGGAATGGAGAGAGAGTTGGGGAGCGCTCCTTTAATTGAAGAGGAAATGTTGGAGGAAAAGGGGGGTCGTTGGATAAGAGCGTTGGATAAGACGGAATGTCAGATAAGCGAAGGTCGGATAAGCAAGACTATACTGTATTGGGAAAGGACAGAGAGTTGGGGAGCGCGTTGGATAAGACCTTAATTGAAGAGGAGATGTTGGAGGAAAAAGGGGGATCGTTGGATAAGAGCGTTGGATAAGACGGAATGTCCGGATAAGCGTTGGAAAGGTCGGATAAGCAAGACTATACTGTATTGGGAAAGGACAGAGAGTTGGGGAACGCTCCTTTAATTGAAGAGGAAATGTTGGAGGAAAAGAGGGTTGGAGGAAAGGGGGTCGTTGGATAAGAGCGTTGGATAAGACGGAATGTCAGATAAGCGAAGGTCGGATAAGCAAGACTATACTGTATTGGGAATGGAGAGAGAGTTGTTGGAGGACGCCTTTAATTGAAAGAGGAAATGTTGGAGGAAAAAGGGGTCGTTGGATAAGAGCGTTGGATAAGACGGAATGTCGGATAAGCGAAGGTCGGATAAGTGAGACTATGTAGTATTGGGAAAGGAGAGAGAGAGTTGGGAGCGCTCCTTTATTGAAGAGGAAATGTTGGAGGAAAAAGGGGGTCGTTGGATAAGAGCGTTGGATAAGACAGAATGTCGGATAAGCGAAGGTCGGATAAGCAAGACTATACTGTATTGGGAAAGGACAGAGAGTTGGGGAACGCTCCTTTAATTGAAGAGGAAATGTTGGAGGAAAAAGGGGGTCGTTGGATAAGAGCGTTGGATAAGACGGAATGTCGGATAAGCGAAGGTCGGATAAGCAAGACTATACTGTATTGGGAAAGGACAGAGAGTTGGGGAACGCTCCTTTAATTGAAGAGGAAATGATGGAGGAAAAGGGGTCGTTGGATAAGAGCGTTGGATAAGACGGAGTGTCAGATAAGCGAAGGTTGGATAAGTGAGAAACTATTTTTTGGGGGTAATGGAGAGAGTTGGGGAGCACTTCTTTAATTTAAGGGGGAATGCTGAAGGAAAAGGAGGCATTGGATACGAGCGATGGATATTATTTATTTACTATTATTTATTTACTTTGGTTCTATACCGTCCCTCTCAGCCCGAAGGCGACTCGAGGCGGTGTACATATTGGCAAGGACTGCCCAAGATAAACACATCAACAGTTACCAACACAATCACATCATACACAAATTAGCAATTAAAATTAAACACAATATCAGCGTCTCATTAAATCGATTAATAATCATACTACATCTGCAAATGCCTGGTCAAACAGCCAGGTCTTGACCTTGCGAAATGTCAGGAGGGAGGGGGCTGATCTGATGTCACTAGGAAGGGCGTTCCAAAGCCGAGGAGCCACCACTGAAAAGGCCCTGTCCCCACCAATCGCGCCTGCAGGGTCTCTCTGGATGATCTTAAACATCTTGATGGTTCATAGGGGGAGATGCGTTCAGACATGTTAAGTTGGACCAGAACCGTTTAGGGCAGGGGTGGGCAAACTACGGCCCGTGGGCCAGATCTGGCCCGGCAGCTGATTCTGTCCGGCCTCGGGGGAGAAAGGCGTTGGGGGCGGGTGCCACTGCTGCCATCCAGTCGCAGGCTCTGTGGGGCCTGTGTCAGCAGATAGGCTGGAGGAGCGGCAGCGGCACCCCTTCCTCTTGGCCCCGCAGGGCGATCAGCTGGGGAACGGCTGGGGGCGAGAGCGGGCGGAGACCGGCAGCCTCCAATCGCCTGCTGCTCTGCTCTCCTCTGCTGCAGCGGCGGCTGGGTCCGCTTTGCCATCCTCTGGGCTGGGTCCATTGGGCCATTCCATCTTGGGATCCTTCCTCTCTTGAGGATGTCAGCCTCCATCTTGGTTCGCACCTTGTCCTCTTGAATTTAATTTAATTTTAGTCGTTTTTATTATTGTTTTATAATAATTTTATTATAATAATATAATAAATAATATAATGTTATATTATATTATAATTTCAATATATTACAATGTCTATATATATACTATAATATAATAATTATGATATTAATACTAATAATATATGAATATGTCTTGATATATTAATATGTTAATATTAATGATGTGTAATATATAGTAAATATAGTAAATAAATGAATAAATAAATAATGTAGATTAGAATGTAGTTCAGCCTTTAGGTGCGGCCCTCCATAATATTTTTTGGCTCTCGTTTTGCCCCTTGGAAAAAATAATGGCCCAACCCTGGTTTAGGGCTTTAAAGGCTAAAGCCAGCACTTTGAATTGTGCCCGGTAGCAAACTGGTAGCCAGTGGAGCTGGAGCCAGGGGCGGTCCGACCATATAGGCGAACTACGTGCTCACGTAGGGCACCACCTTGGAAGGGCTGGGAAGGGACGAATTCTCCCACCCGCCGGGCGCATCGGGAGGCCCCGGCTCACGCCCCCGCTGCCGCCGACGCATCCTCGGGCCCTTCGCCTTCCGGCGTGGGGGCTTTAGGAGGGAGGGAGAAGCCAAGGGGAGGGTCCCCACAGCTCCTCCCTCCCTCTTAAAGCGTCATGCCGGCTTCCTGGTCCCTTCCAAGCCCCGCCCTCCACCCCTGAGCGGAGCGGCGAGGAGGAGGAGGAAGCAGCAGCAGCGCATGGCGTTGGCGCCTCCTCCTCCCTGACCGGCCCCCTTCCTTGCCGCCACCAGCAGCTCCTCCTCCGAGAGAGAGAGAGACAGAGAGAAAGAAAGGGAGAGGAAAAGAAGAAGGAAAGAAGAGGTAGGGAAAGGGAAGGAGGGAAGGAAAGAGTGAAGGGGGAGGAAGGAAGGAAGGAAGAGGAAGGAAGAGGGAGAATGGAGGAAAGAAGGAAGGGAAGGGAAGGAAAAGGAAGAAGGAAAGGGTGAAGGGTAGAAAGGAAGGAAGAGGCGCCAAATAATGTTCTTTGGGGGGGGGCAAAATAATGTTTGCTTACTATTTAAAATTACCTTAGACCGCCCCTGGGAGTTGTGCGCTCCCTGAGTGCCACTCCTGTTATCAACCTGGCTGCTGTCCGTTGGACCAGTTGAAGCTTCCGAACAGTCTTCAAAGGCAGCTCCACATAGAGGGCGTTGCAGTAGTCTATACGGGATGTAACCAGATCGTGGAACACCGTGGCCAAATCAGACTTCTCAGTACGGGCGCAGTTGGCGCACAAGTTTTAACTGTGCGAATGCTCCCCTGGTCACCGCCGAAACCTGGGGTTCCAGGCTCAGCGATGAGTCCAATTAATGATCTGCGAACCTGTGTCTTCAGGGGGAATGTAAACCCGTCCAACACAGGCTGTAACCCTATGCCGTTTGGCCTTTCGACTGACCAAGAGTGCCTCTGTCTTGTCTGAATTCAATTTCAATTTGTTCGCCCTCATCCAGTCCGACAGAGCGGCCAAGCACCAGTTCAGGACCAAAACAGCCTCCTTAGTAGCAGGTGGGAAGGAGTGACAGAGTTGGACATCATCTGCGTACAGGTGACACGCCGCTGCGTGGGGCTCCATCTGGGTAAAGGGCGCATTCCCCCACCTGCCAGACAGCGTCTGGCCGATGTTCCGCTTTTGGGCCTTGTGCGCTTCGACGGCGCACCGTAGCAAACCTCCCTGCGTGCTGAATAGGGAGTGCTGTGTTTACAGGCTTCTGCGCCTGCGCACAGGAGCTTCTGGGCATGCGGAGGGAGGGGGCCGAATAGGGAGTGCTGTGTTCACAGGCTTCTGCGCCTGCGCTGGGAGCTTCTGGGCATGCGCGGAGGGGGCCCTGCCGAATAGGGAGTGCTGTGTTCACAGGCTTCCTGCGCCCGCGCACAGGCGCTTCTGGGCATGCGCGGAGGGGGCTGCCGAATAGGGAGTGCTGTGTTCACAGGCTTCTGCGCCTGCGCACAGGAGCTTCTGGGCATGCGCGGAGGGGGGCGCGCGTACCGAATAGGGAGTGCTGTGTTCACAGGCTTCTGCGCCTGCGCACAGGAGCTTCTGGGCATGCGCGGAGGGGGGACCTGCCGAATAGGAGTGCTGTGTTCACAGGCTTCTGCGCCTGCGCACAGGAGTTTCTGGGCATGCGCGGAGGGGGGCTGCGAATGGGAGTGCTGTGTTCACAGGCTTCTGCGCCTGCGCACAGGAGCTTCTGGGCATGCGCGGAGGGGGGGGCCTGCCGAATAGGGAGTGCTGTGTTCACAGGCTTCTGCGCCTGCGCACAGGAGCTTCTGGGCATGCGCGGAGGGGGGGGCCTGCCGAATAGGGAGTGCTGTGTTCACAGGCTTCTGCGCGCAGGAGCTCTGGGCATGCGGAGGGGGCCTGCCGAATAGGAGTGCTGTGTTCACAGGGCTTCTGCGCCTGCGCACAGGGAGTTTCTGGGCATGCGCGGAGGGGGCCTGCGAATAGGGAGTGCTGTGTTCACAGGCTTCTGCTCGCCTGCAGGAGCTTCTGGGCATGTGCGGAGGGGGCCCCTGCACGAATAGGGAGTGCTGTGTTTACAGGCTTCTGCGCCTGCGCACAGCTTCTGGGCATACGCGGAGGGGGCTGCCGAATAGGGTGCTGTGTTTACAGGCTTCTGCGCGCACAGGAGCTTCTGGGCAAGCGCGGAGGGGGGGGGGGGGCGCCAAAATAATGGTTTTGGGGGGCGCCAAAATAATGTTTGCTTACCATTTAAAATTACCTTAGACCGCCCCTGGGCACCGCACCCCGAAACCCCGGATGGTCTCCCCCAGTGGCTACATGTAGATGTTAAACTTAAGACGGGATGTCAGATAAGCGAAGGTCGGATAAGGCAGACTCTTCTGTACCGGCTGAAAGGCACCCCCGTTTTGCTCGTTCCTAATGCAAACAATGTCTGCCGCATAATTTAGTGATCGGACTGACGCTGAAATCCACGGCCGCTGATGCGCAGAGGGCAACATCTTTTTAGTGGCGGCCCATATGTCTCTCCGAAGGGAAAATGGGATGCACAGAAGAACGTCGGAATGTCAAAACTTCGGCGCTCAGGATGATAAATGGGGCAGAACGGGAAGGCGGCATCGATTTGGCTTCGGAGGGAGTTTTTCAGGATTGGAATGGATCCTTGGGTACCCGGACAGACAGTTGTCTGTACGCTTTAATTTCCCTAGGTCAGGGTTAGGCCTCCTCTGCGATTGGAAGCAACACTTTGTGGAAAAATCCCATACGCAAAGCAACAACAACTAGCCTAACAAGGTGGACGGATACGGATCGGTCACAGAGGTATCGGCTAATGATCATAAATAAACATGTCTGGTTTCTCCTGTTCGGAAACACATAATTCTGGAAAAATAATGAACGGATGGTGCAAAAGACTTGACTTCAATGGCTTGAGGGCATTTTATCCTGGTCGATTGTATACGCCCGGATGTAATTCTTCGCTAATTTTGTTCTCAAAGGAAGCAGCAAATTTCGCAATTTACTTCACACTACAATAATATTAATAATTATTATTTATTATTAATAATAATTAATAATTATTTATTAATAATAATTATTAATTATTAGTAGTAAATACTTATTTTTATTATTAATTAGTAATAATTAATAATTATTATTCATTATTATTAATAATTATTATTAAGTATTAATTATTATAATTATTAATAATTATTATTAATAATAATAGGCTTGTTTAAATTCCACAAAACTCAACATTTGCAGAGAAAATAACATTTTTGCACAGAAACGTTATTTTCTGTATTACTGTGAGTTTCCGAGCTGCCTGGCCATGCTCGAGAGCATTCTCCCCCGACGTTTGCCCCACATCTATGGCAGGCATCCTCAGAGAGTTGTGAGTCTTTTTGGAAACGAGGCAAGTGGGGTTTTATATAGGTCCTCCCACTTGCCTCGTTTCCCACAGTCCTCACAACATCTGAGGACGCCTGGCATAATGTGGGTGACACGTCAGGAGATAATGCTTCTGGAACATGGCCAGACAGGCTGGAAAAGAATCAATCAGGGCCT